>VSDK01011777.1:183428-226026 GCA_009767595.1 Symbiodinium kawagutii
GATGGCTGCGGAAGTGGTCGGCCATCGCAAGCTGAAACCACATGTTGTCCGCCTGGGAGGATCAGCGGTTGACCACGCACAGCGTGGCCATGGTGGAACAGCTCAATGGCGACCAGGAAGTCATGGTGGATCATGGCTAGTCACGGGGGAGACCCGCCACAACGCAGCTTGCCCCAACATCACTCCGAATGTTCCTGATGTTTCCTGATGTTTTTGTCCACATGTACCCTTTGGTAAACTAACCTGGCAAGGGAAAATCCACCATTTATTGGGGTTTTCCCTGGGTTTCACTATAAAATATGGTCAAAATCCATTCGGCCTTTCATCATTGGAGAACAGTAACAACCGTGCTGATTCTCGGTGGGAAGCAGCGATTGGTTGGGGGTTCCAGCACCTCATTCTTTGATTTATAGCTTTCTTTCACTGCAACGCTGATGGGGATACAACTTCAAATCGCGGAGGACTTTTCTGCAGGGATCATGCACGTGCCTGGTCCCCAAAAAAAAGAACTCAGGTGCTATCATGGCTGCAGTCAATATGAACACAGCCATGATAAACCCGCAACAAATCTGGTGGTGATGCCATGATTGCTTGGTTGGAGATTGATGGTAGCTTTTCCCTACTGGCTTTGTCCCTCACAAGGACCCCCGTCCAACCATCCATGGAGAGTACCACCATGGACCCACATAGGTTTATCACTACAAATGGTTGATACAGGATGCTCTAGGTGTACCCCTGTTTTGAGAAACACCCATATTGAATATTACCTTACATTGATTGAGTCATTGGGGGTTCTTGCGGTAGATGTAAGGTGATCATCTTGATTACCCGTATTATCAATATTGTTGTTTTCTTTTTTCGGTTTGGTTTTTAATCTATGGTTGTTAGTTACTGTCACTCCCATAACCATGAATGATCCCGCTATGTCAGACACCCTAATGACTTCTTAAAGATCAGGAACAATCATTATGAAGCTATAATTGCTTACCTTATGAAACCCTCAATCATAGTGTCATGTAAGATTATCAATTGCAACAGAAAACCATTTCCCATAGTGTCGGAATATTCCCGATACTAGCAACTATCGATCATCCCCATTATATCAATCGTTATCAATTATCCCTATGACTTGTAATTAATCCATTATTCTCAGATTATTCCCAGTTCCGCACTTCGTACTTAAACTTTCTTTGATCAATTATCCCTATAACCAATATCAGATCATTCCATACACTATTATTCTCAATTCTCCCCATTCACCAGTCCCACCGCCCCCAACCTCCGCCAAAAGTTGAACGCGATCGAACCAGCTCCAGTAGACCAAGCTGACGTAAGGCCGCTTGGCCGGACTCCTAGCGACCAACTTCCAGCCAAGCCACGACCTTTGACACGGGAATGTGAGACTAATTTGGTGGTTTATTGAAGTAGGGAATCCCAAAAATGGTTGGTCTATTTTATCTTGGGTACCAAATTATCACATTGACCAATTGACTATATTGACTATAGGTACCCCCTAATCGTCCAACATTGGTTTATCCCATTATAAACATTTATACTGTAAACGGTTTATAATATTGGATGATGAGGGGGTACTCCTATTCTTAAGAAACCCCCATTTTCTGTCGACCATACCATAACGCTTGTGAAAACTCGTCTCAGTGGGCAGTCTTTGTTAATTAATGTGAGCCTTAGTTTTTTCGACCATGGGAATGTGACCCATACCATAAGGCAGTTGAAAACAACGAAGAAGACTCAGCTACCTGATCAAGACTCAGCCAAGTCAGCCACAGGTCCTGAATCGTCAAGCTGTATCCCTGCTGTCGGCTTTCAAAGCTCTCATCTCGTTCCTGTTGCGGCGGCACCATGTGGAGCAGCGTCACATGGGAACACCATGGTATGCCTCACCGACCGCGATGGTTCATCCATGTCATGACTCAGGCTGTCAGTCATGATTAGTCATGGCTAATGAATCAGTGTGTCTAGAGGAAACCAATCTTGGAAGTAGGTGTCAGGGCGACCTGCACACAGCCATGGCTGTCACTGGGGACGCTGCAGGTTGGGGATTGTTTCCATGGTGCAGCCGTTTTAGATGTTGTGAAAAACCACCCCTGTGAAAATGTGCTTGGCAACCAACCAATCACTTGCTAGTCTGATGTGGGAAAGTAAAAATGATTGAAACCACCAAGTAGATTGTAGAGCTATAAGTATCAATTGCCTTAATCCCCAATGAATGGTTAGATCCAGCAATAACGGTGATCAAGTACCACTAATCCAAGCACTTTCACCATAAATAGCTAAAAGCGTAATCAATTTTCAACCATGAAGTTACAGATCATGGATAATCACCATGGTGAAATCTTACAATGTCCAACCCTCGCAAATGCTTCCAAACCGATCACCCGACGGATAGCTGAACGAGGGCGGATCCAAGACAGCTGGCCATCAAGATGTGATCAAGCATGGGAAACCAAAGTTTTGTGTCTGGGCCTCTAAGAGGTGGAACTACCCTTAACATGGGATCAGCACCAAAAGTGACAGGATAAATCTGACAGCAAACATTCTGTCACTTTCTTTGCTTGGCTGAATTTGATACACACAAACTGTTTTTCATATGGTGTCCCTTTTTTGTCGTTGATCGAACGAAGCAATTGATCTATTGAGCAACCCATGCTTGTAACGGTCCCACGCCCCAGTATGTAGATCCTAATCTATTCTATGGTCATGGTGCGGTTACAACCCATCCCTACTGCTACCAGCAGGGTCCGGACCAGTGATTCCCTGCAGTCCCAGCATCAAAGATGCAAATCTTAGTGAATCCAAGTTGTTCCTGGGTGCTTCACAGCGTTGGTGTTGAGAACGGTTCTGATTCCACCCGGTACCTGGTTACCTGCTTGGTATTGCGTGGTTACATGGTTGGTAATGAAACAGGTATCTGGCTGCATGGTTGGTAATGGTTGGGAATCAATAGTTGGCAAGGGTTAATGAGGTAGACACTAGAGTAACTACCAGTTGTGTGGTAGGCTTGGCAAAGATGAGAAAATGGCAGCTAGACAAGAATGGCCGATCAAGATGCCACCTTCTGTTGGAAGTGCTTCCATGTCGCGAGATCTCGAGATTATGGATATACACAGGTCAACCGTAATCCTGTCGAGAGATTCCGCGATCCTGTGAATCCTATGCATGAGATCAACCATTCAGTAATCAACTATGTGCTCAATCATTTATCGTTCATCGCCCGACGAGAATAATGACCATTGGACCATTGATAGCGATCCTTTTATCATTCGACAAGCAACCAAAATTGACCGGTACAAGTATGTACAAATCACCCGACCATTATATAAATTCACCAATATATCAATAATGGTATTCAATGGTCATTTACTTGTTACCCTCTGGTAAACTAGCCTGGATGTGGAAAGTCGGAAATCTACCAATATCATAGCTGATGGCTTTCCTACAGGAATTGGCCATGCTTAATTTCCAAGTGAGTTCCCCCAAGGGTACTGTTATATTATTCACCAACCATCATGAACCAGGATGCAAATCTGTAGAATCTAGAATGAGAAATGGCATACTAATCAACCATTGACCACTATCAATAGATCGTTATCATCATCAATTACAGTAATCAATGCTCGTTTACGAGTTAAACCAGTATTATGATCAATAACTATGAATAGCTATGAAAAATCAATACCCTCTGGTAAAGTTGGAAAGGAATTTGGCAAACCCTGGTCAAGAAGCTATGGTGAATATTCCATTGCCAGGTTAGTTCAGCAAAGGGATGCAAAGGCTAATTCCATCTATTGAATGACAAAAACTGAGGCTGAACACAACTTTGAAAAACACAAACATAGAAAAACATAATTTAAACACATTTAACAAATTTATAGAAAGATCCTAAAAAGTTGATCTAACAAAATGGCTATGAGTCAAAATCTTGTACCCCTGGTTCCCCACTATTAACCATTGTTTTCCTTATCATTGTTGGTGAACTTATCCCTTTTTATTGGTTGGTGAACTGCTTGACCCATCGCCAGATGATAAACAGAAATTCACCCAAATCTCAACCCACCATTCCTCAACAAACGCGCCCCTAACCCTTCTCAGTCCCAGCATCCAAACGCTTGGCCAACGCCAAGCCGGCCAGCCCGGCGCCCGAAATGCTTACGATGGCCATGGTGAGTGCCGTGTCGTAGGAGTGACGATGGCCGTAGATTCATGTGACATGTGGTTAATAGTGGTTGAGAGGGGTTAATGGTGGTTAATAGGCGCTAATAATGGTTGATAGTGGTTAATTACTGGTGAATTATGTAGTGAATGGTTGTTCAACATGGTGAATAGGGGTTAATAGTGGCTCTTATATTTAGTGATGATCGTATATGACATTACCATGGATATTGTTTTACTGATTTATATTGCTTGTTGGGGGATATTATGGGATAATTCATTGGTTCATCATTGTTTGATACAGTAGATGTTATAATAGTGGCTCATTCTGGTTGTTTGACAATCCATAATGCGTTCATGATTACTAATTTCATACTGGTACTCATGGATGATATGTGTAGTTATCACTATGATGTATGATATTCCACATAGGGTTTATGTGGTTTAAGATTGATCCAACTGCGACCTTCCCAGGCTTGATTTCCCTTGAACCTTGCAATCTGCACACAGAGATTCAAGCTGACACACATCACGCCGGTGTCACCTCCAGGTCGATTGGACCATGCCTTGGTGACCTGTGGAGTCACGCAGCGGTCCTCCTGGGCTGCATGACGCTGGTGGATCTCGATGTTGTCCTCCAGCGGTAGAACGAGCACATCCAACGAGGGGGTGGCCGGCAACAGGCCGCTCAGTAGCCGATGGATCGATACCGTTGGATCAAAGGCAGCATGAATTTCGCAAAGGCACAAGCTACATGTATCCCAGCATGTCCTCACAACAGACTTCATACCCTCCAAAATACCCGCAGAATATCTAGACTGCATGTCATCAGAAGGTATCTTGAAGTTAAAAGCTCTTTTGTCCTGGGTCTGGAGATTAGAACCTACCCGCGGCAAGAAAAGTACGAAAAACAAGTAAATGATCAGTGGTTCTCTCACACTACAAACTACTCTATATTTGTAAACCTCGGGATCAGCGGAAAGACCCTTTGGAGCGATATTCCACCATATTAGGGTTGAGACATGCTTGACAAGGCTGTGGGCCTCCGTTATCAATTAATGTGATTTGCTCTTGGTCTCTGATTAGAATTGCAGTTAGGGTTGAACCATGGTCCTTAAAGGGCTATTTGAAGCTATATACCTTTAAAAGGACTAAGGAGTATGACATGTTATGACCATAGTCCTTAAATTGTGCCCCATCAGCACCGGCACATCTCTTGTGAACGCTTGCGCGTGGTCCCAATCTCCGGTGCCTGTAGCGCATCCCCGAATCTCTTCTCAAGATCCTGGGGATGTCGCGGGGATAGCCTGGTGGCTGGTAGCTGGTTGTTGAATCTTCCCAGCTATAGGGTGAGACATACCACTAACCAAATCATATTCGACCTAAGCTTTCACCCAAGGTGTTGATTTTTATGAGGGAATTTGTTTGGATATTTGCAGATTTTGGCCGTATCCTGCATGGATCAACAGTTCAAAGATCGATGGCGCCAATGTTCAACCGGATCTCTTCAACAAGCGGATTCAACTGCAACTGCGCGCAGTTACAGGTCAACACAGCCTTGAAGGTCTCGACGGTACACCGAGTGGTTCTGTATATTCTCCCAGCGGGGGCAACCAAGTGGCCGCCGGGACTTCGCGGGCTGACCCCGTCACATCATCTTTACTGCGAGGTCGCGATCCTCACAGATTATGAATTTCACGCAATCATCTCAGTATAGGATCACTTCATAGAGATTTGATTGGTGAAAATCATCAAATTGCCCTCAAAAAGGGTCAGTTCATAGTGATTTGAACCCGTAAAACAACCAGCCCTTGAATCCTACCGGTGATCTACGGTGCTTGATACTTCGAGTGATACATCTTACATCTTGACCTCGCATCTTGACCTCGCACATAGGAAGTCCCAGCTCAAGCGAATACCGTGGCCAGGTCCTCCAGTTGTTTGGACAGCACTTCGGAAGCCTGGCTCCGTGCAGGTTGCCAGGGTTACTCCCAGGGCGACTCGGGCTACCAGTGAGCACCAACTCATGAGGCACAAGCCTCACCGAGCTCCCGTGAAACATGGGTTTCTTGATGGTTGATGATGGTTGATGATGGCTAATGATGGTCAGTGATGGTTAGTGATGGTTGGTGGTGGTTAGTGGATGTTAATGGCGGTTTATGATGGTCAGTGATGGTTTTCGGATGACTCAAAGTCTTCAGATTTGCAAGGGTACCACCACGGTTGCAGATCCAGGGCAGGCGGCCATCAAGATGAAGTTCCTCTCACGCATTTATATGGTGGGTTCTCAAAAAAGGGACCCCCAAAATGATTGCCACAAATGGCCAAGAAAGGATGATTTGGGGGTTACCCCTCTCTTGAGATACCCTGGAAGCCTAGTATAGATGACAATCATCCCACTTTTCGGACCTGCTCATTAGCAACGGTGGTTGAAACTATCATCACTAACGAGTTCGGCCACAACCACTGAGAACAACCATGGCACAACCGGGGTTACGCCGCTTCCAAGCGCAGCCATGGTTACTCACAAGTTGCCAAGTAGGACGATCATCCAAGCGTGTCACCATGAACCATAAGCACCACTATTCACCCCACCAGTTAACCACCATTGAACCAACATAGAAATCATTTACCACCATCATTTACCACCAGATAATTGCCAGTGAGCCACCACAAACCAGCAACCCCAATGTCTTGCAGTGACACGCTCAGCATCAGTGGATATTTGTCCGCTGGTGAATGGTCAAAACCGATTCTGCTCAGCTGAGGTTGTCCGTAAATGATGCACAGTTGAAAAGAGACTTCTCTACAAAACAATGACATCACTTGGATATGGTTCAGGATACGGGTACCCCCTTGGCACCACTGCTGCGAGAAACTGCGCGCCAAACACCCAATTCATCAAGTTGCCGACCCAGGTTTTAACCATCTACCAGCAATCTTTGATGGATCAAGTTACAAATCCAAGCAACAATTTCTGGAATGTTGTTTTTTTCATGCTGTTAAACTGCTGTGGTTGGTTGGTTTCTCCATCGCATGATTCAATAACCAATGACTGATGATTAATGATGCAGGATTATCAATGATTACACTCTGGTAAACTGACGTGGCAATGGAAAATCCACCAATGATTGATGGTTTCCCAGGGTTTCTCTACAAAATAGAGTGATTTTCCATTGCTAATTATGTTAGTTTACCGGAGTGTATATCTAGCACAACAACTGGTAACTTGATCCTAGTTATGGATCAACAGCTGTGGCTTATTAGGGGCCTACCTGGTGAATTAGTATCTCCGAATGATTCATACCTACGAGCCAGCTCCTGAACTCAACAGCCGAGGCCCCCAACGAAATCATCGCCACCTGGGGCAGCTCGGACGATGGCCGTCCCAGCAGTGATCCCCTGGTTGAATGACCCCTATGCACAAGTCAACCTACCAACCATCCCAAATAGTGAGTAGAATAAAATATATGTAACTCCACCCACTAGTAGTTATTTAACCACTATTGTTGATTATCAATCATACCATATTATCTATCATTAATAACCTTAGTTCGCTTGTGAAGACGGATCATGTACAAGCGAATCAGCTGGTTTCTATGTCAAATCTGTGGCAAACCTTTTTTGGGGCTTGGTTGAACCAACTGGCAAACATGGCCAACAGGATGATTCCTGGGGGTGGCGGGGCCCCCAAATCAACTGGGGGATGGTTTCTACATGCTGCAGAATGGATGCCCTCAACTGTCCCGAGGTATGACTATGTTATGGAAGACTGACGCTTTTGGGTGCAGCAATTCATGGGTAAAACAGGGCATATTAGGATGGATGATGCTCGAAATGCACCAAAGTATAGACTTTTAAAGTCCAGAGGCCCCATCGGCAGCCACTCGTGGTGAGATGAGGGCTGCGTGTCATGACACCAGCATTCATTCCATACAGACATGCAACGCTTCAATGTGCAGCGCAGGGCCACATCCATAAAGAAATGTGATGATTGCAACCCTGGATAGTGTCATTCTCCAAGGTCGCAAACCTGGGTTTACAACAACTGTTGGTCAGTGATCAACTGCTAGTATTTGCTAGTATTTAAAGATTCGACCAATATACACAGACACACACTAAATGTATACAACATACAGTGTGATATTTCATCCCTTTATAATACCTCGCTGCTTGATCTGTAACAATTGATGGATAATAGTTGTGGTCCATCCAACTTTGCCAAGCGTTTATATCACAAATCCGACGTTTGGTTTTTCCAGGGATAGGTAGAAGTTGGTTCTAATCTAGATGCTGGATGTTTCAATGGCGATCAAATGCCTAGAACATACATGCATACAAACCTAAACTGTACATATGCGAAGGTATCATCAATAAAGAAAACTCACACATATATATATATATACATAGACAGAGACAGAGAGAGATTGCATAGATACACTGATTCAAAACATGCATGCATCTATTTGGGTGTTTCTCAAAATAGGGCTATCCCCAAATCATCATGATTAACTATTTATAGTAATAAACCAGCCATAGCTTTGGGGTCCCCAAACTGGCTTGAGAAACCACCATTGACGAACGACCCCGGTGTACCTGGAGACGTGGACACCATCCTCCTCCATCCTGGCAGGTCGACCCACCATCCACCAGCGCAGCCTGTCGAGCCGGCCGCATCTGGAGGAGGCTCAAGCTCCTGCAGCGCAGGGGAATGCCTGGTTAGTGCCTGGTTAGTGCCTGGTTAGTGCCTGGCTAGTAGTGGCTCATGGTTAATAATGCCTGGTTTGTTATGCTTAATTAGTTCCGGCTAGTGATTAATAAACTAATGGGTAGTAGTGGCTCATGCTTAATAATGATTAACCAACAAATGAATCAAAATAGGTTGGTTGTTGGGAAAACCGACCGTGGAAACCCGGCTGTTTTTACCACCAAGCTTTAGGGGGTTCCTGGAAATTGTCCCATCAACCATTGCTGGGAATGTAGATGATGAAGATCCGAATGTTCAAAATGACAGGAATTATACGAACAAATGATCACATGGATAAACATATATTTACATGACTTGTGACAATCATTGTGCTGGTGATCCAGAACGCTATGAAAGACAAGCTAAAAGTTTGCAACAACGGATATGACAATGACGATGACGATGACGATGACGATGACGATGATGATGATGCTGCTGATGATGATGATGATTGTTATTATCATTATTCTGATGATGATGATTATTATGATGATCATCTCGAGGATAATGTCAAACAAATAGGATGCCTCTGCCAGCCCGGCTTTCCCTCCTCGACATCATTATTGTTGGGTCGTCCCCATGTCTTTCAGCAGCAATGGGTTGTAAAGATCCTCAATGAAGCAGGACCAGTTTTGCAATGATCAACCAAGATAAACTCAAAGGCACGGAAGTTGTGTTTGATGACCTTGCCATGAATTACAATAACCCGCTTATGTCGGGCATGTTCATCACCGTCCGCAAGGCAAGTAGTAAGAATACACGCTTGTTTATTGCCACTGGTTGGTACAGCCCTATTCTTGTTGGTCTTCGAGGGTCATGAGTCAGCAACCAGCATGAAGCAACCAACCTAAACCTTGCTTGTTTGTCTTGCCTCCAGTGCGTAGCTAGCACTTCCCTTTCCCAAGGTACGGCCCGCCTCCAACGCATTCAAGCGATTGCAGACGTTTACGAAGGCTACATCAACGTCCTGGCTACGAATGGGTGGTCCCTATCTGACTGATGGTTATGGACCAAACCTTTGATCATGCAGTATACCAGCCTGCTTACCACGGAAGTATTACAAAAGAAATGGGTTGTCATTGCCATTGTAGTTGCAACATCAATTAATGATACTGCACGGCAATTCCAGATCATTCACTATTGAAAGGGTGAATCGGAAGTATCAAAGCCATATTCAAAAAATGGAAGCATGAATGGCTATCAAACAATTGCAGAGGTTTCTGGAGTTGTCAAGTGATCGTTTCTCAAATAGGGTAGCTACCCCCAAATCATCCCATATTAACCATTTAAAGAAATAAACCAACCATTTTTTGGGGTTCCCTAGTTTGAGAAATACCCAAGTATCGACCAGTCCTTACCATCATATTGGAGACATCGTGGTGTACTGAGCAGTTTTGATATGATTGCCGTTAACCACTGAGTTGACAATGATGAATAGAAGGTACTATAGCCCGAATTTGCCAAAAAAAACGACGGTCTACCATATCTGCCCAAAAAACGGTAGGTCTGGTACTATATTTGAAATGACTATATCATGGATAATTACATCTGCCTGACCGATAGCAAATGATATTTCTTTTGAAGGACAAGCATCCTGAAACCTTGGCGTTATGTCTATAGCTGGAGTCCCCAGCTATACACATTGCTTTCCACCTCAGCCCTGGCTCGGTCCCCAAATGAGACGTTTCAGGGCGACCAAGACACATCTCTGATGATGGGAGTTTGTCGTAGCAAACACTGACCATGAGTTGCTGATCTTTTTCATGGAGACATTGACCACCTTTCATGATCCGTTCGTACTTTTTGTTTCCAGGGGCTACCACCGTTGACCTTGAGGAAGGGCAAATCAAGCAGCCGTTTCCGCGGCAAAGTTATGCTGTGGTGCTGGTCTATTTCATTGAGGCATGTGTGCTACACCAGCCCAAAGGTAACCAATGCATACAATTTGTGGATGACGCTTCAGGATATCACGGCATACCTATCTCAGACCATCAGCATGTTGAACTTGGCAACAACCATCACCAATAGCACACACTCATCTAAAGTTTGCGCCGTTTGAACAAACATTTATATGATATACGTCGAAAACAGAATTCTGGAGAAAGAAAACACGCTACGTAGAAATTGTGATGTAAGTGTTGTTGGCGCTTTTAGTCTCAACTCTACCCCAATTGAGGTCGGTTGTTGGGTTGTTGGGGTTGTTGTTATCTGTCTCTCTCTCTCTCTGTCTGTCTGTCTTCTTTGTTTGTTTGTTTGTTTGTTTGTTTGTTTGTTTGTTTGTTTGTTTGTTTGTTTGTTTGTTTGTTTGTTTGTTTGTTTGTTTGTTTGTTTGTTTGCGTTCGTTCGTTCGTTCGTTCGTTCGTTCGTTCGTTCGTTCGTTCGTTCGTTCGTTCGTTCGTTCGTTCGTTCGTTCGTTCGTTCGTTCGTTCGTTCGTTCGTTCGTTCGTTCGTTCGTTCGTTCGTTCGTTCGTTCGTTCGTTCGTTCGTTCGTTCGTTCGTTCGTTCGTTCGTTCGTTCGTTCGTTCGTTCGTTCGTTCGTTCGTTCGTTCGTTCGTTCGTTCGTTCGTTCGTTCGTTCGTTCGTTCGTTCGTTCGTTCGTTCGTTCGTTCGTTCGTTCGTTCGTTCGTTCGTTCGTTCGTTCGTTCGTTCGTTCGTTCGTTCGTTCGTTCGTTCGTTCGTTCGTTCGTTCGTTCGTTCGTTCGTTCGTTCGTTCGTTCGTTCGTTCGTTCGTTCGTTCGTTCGTTCGTTCGTTCGTTCGTTCGTTCGTTCGTTCGTTCGTTCGTTCGTTCGTTCGTTCGTTCGTTCGTTCGTTCGTTCGTTCGTTCGTTCGTTCGTTCGTTCGTTCGTTCGTTCGTTCGTTCGTTCGTTCGTTCGTTCGTTCGTTCGTTCGTTCGTTCGTTCGTTCGTTCGTTCGTTCGTTCGTTCGTTCGTTCGTTCGTTCGTTCGTTCGTTCGTTCGTTCGTTCGTTCGTTCGTTCGTTCGTTCGTTCGTTCGTTCGTTCGTTCGTTCGTTCGTTCGTTCGTTCGTTCGTTCGTTCGTTCGTTCGTTCGTTCGTTCGTTCGTTCGTTCGTTCGTCTGTTTGGTCGTTCGTTCGTTCGTTTGTTCGTTCGTTCGTTTGTTCGTTTGTTTTTGTTTGTTTGCTTGCTGGCGCGTTTGTTTGTTTGTTGTTGTTGCTGTTAGTTATCCCCTGTTTCGAGCCATGAATCAACCATGATAACAGCTCATGTACATAGTTGGATGTTACCTTGTTGTTGATCTTTATCCCATGCAGTCAATCATCGTCTCGCCACTTGTATGTCATTGGTATGTGCTACGTAGCTCAAATGGATGTTTAAAGCTGCATAGGGGAACCTGCTGGACTGCAATCATCACTGTTTGGTGCTTTCAACCCCTCTGAAGAATATTAGTCAACCTACCAACCAACCAACCGTCCCACGAAAAATCGAAATGATTAATCAAAAACCACCAAGTAGATCACGATGCTTTTGAAGATGGCTTTTCCGATACAAGTTCACTTGCTGTTTTTGAGGAAGCATTTGGTCATATTTGGTTCAACAATGCGAGGCCACAGACAGATAGTACCACCCATGTACTGCTGACCCTTCCTGTAAACTAGGCAGTGTAACGGCGAGCCCTTGACATTGTCCAACAACTCAAACACGCGATGAGTGAATTTGGGAGTGTCCTACAAACTTAAAAGCATTTAGAAGCCTTTGCATGCCTTGGATCTGTTCTTTTCTCACTCAATTCATGGTGAGCTCTCGTGTGGCCACAAGATCTTTGACGCACAACTGCTCATAAGCCATTCAGTACAAATATCACATGATTACTACCATTTCGTTGGGCTACTCCTGGTAGCTTCTTGGCTCCCCCTTTAAAGGGCCATAGGTAATTAGGTATTGCATCCTGCTGTCGAGCCGCACCATGTTCTACCGTCTTCGGGGCCCACACTTAGACCCAAAATAAGAACGGTTCCATCAAAGGCTTTGTCCGAAAATGTTCACAGTTCAATCCATGGTAGCTTGTGAAAACTTCAGCATAAAGAATTCAACTTTGATGAGTTTCAATTCTGATAGGTTGTTCACAGCTCAACTCAAATACCCAACCTTAGTATTATTACTAGTACTACGACTACTACTATTACTATCATTACTATTACTATCACTACTATTACTACCATTACTACAGGAAAAAAGTAACAGCAACAACGATCACATCCGCATCGGCGCCTGGTCTCTCTTCTCAGCTGCCTGTTGCATGGCCAGACGTTCTCGGGCCGCAGCCTGTAAACCTTCTTCCAGCCTTAGCCGAGGTCCCTGTGCAACAATTGATCATGGCTTACTGGTTGGTGGTTTGAACCCCGTCATGCAAAACATGTGCAAGTCAACCAACCAACTCTTTGTTCATACTAGGGAAATAAAAAATGTTTGAAACACGAACCAGCTAATGATGGTCGATGATGATGAATGATGAATCATCATGGTGAATCAGTGTCAACACCAACCGCTTGATGCGAAGCACATAGGTTTGCCCTTGAAATTTTGCCGGCTCAAAACATGGTAGCTGGGCAAACCAGTATTGAATGGGAAATCCACAGGGATAAACCACCCTCGATTACCTTGAAAAAGCTGGGGATTTATCCCAAATATGGGTGTTTCTCAAAATGGGGTTCCCCCCAAATCATCCAGTATTCATATCACCCATTTATAGAAGGAAACCAGCGATTTTAGGGGCTCCCTTTTTTGAGAATCCACCATATAGAGAATCTATTTACGTGGACCTAAGACTTCTTAGATTATTTTAAGCACCTGTTGGCTGAAACATAGTCTTCCAGGATCATCCCATTAATCAGAAGCAGCTGAGTCATCCCAAAACCAACCGTGACCATTGTCCCCCCATTGCCATTTCCATGCTTTCGCCCAGGATTTTCACATCATTAGATTACATCATTACCGAGCATGACCAAGCCAAGCATCACTAATCCAAGCATCACTAATCAATAGTAACGGAACCTGCCATTTCAGCTATCATGAGTAACTCAGTGATCAACCCAACCATTTAATCACCCCAAGCATCATTGCACTGCCCAACAGCCCCGGCGCACGTTGGTCCCGAGACACTTGCTGTGCAAATTCCTTTGCTGCCGGGAATCCTCCTGGTGACCCCTGGTGGCCCTGGGAATAAGAGGATCTTTCCGGGGCCCGTTTCGGGGCCCTACAGGGGCAGTCTTGTGACGATAGCCTTGGTGTGCTTATTGTAATGATGGCTTGATGATGTTCCATGATGCTTAAATAACGCTCGATATGATGGTTAAATATTGTTCAATAGGGTTAAATACTCGTTAAATGTTCGTTTAATGATGGTATATGATGGTTAAATGATGGCAAATGATAATTGCTGCACACTGCTTCAATCCTGGCCCCAGCAATAGAATTTGGGATGCAACCAACTCTCGCACATTCGCTCGGTCCAGAAGTCCGAACAGCAAAGCCAGCCAACAAGCTTGTGTGGGCTAGCCCTGCACCAACAACTAACAGGCTGATCGGCCAAAGCCTCCAGAAAAATAACAAACCAAGCGCTTAGTTGTTATAGTTGCTATAGACCCTAATCAACCGTACAAGTAGCTGTGAAAATCCAACAGTCAAATGGCCGGTGAACAGGTAATGTACGTTCCAATGTCATGAAGGATGGCCATCATGATAATGGTTCGGCAGGCAATGACGACCCACGCGACTCATTTCTGGTTGTTTAGTCTTGTTTAATCCTTGTTGAACCACTGTTGAACCATTAAAAAATCATTTCCTAATCCAAATTTCTCACCATAAATAGTAGTCATCACCCATTTCGGTATCTCCGAAGCTAGCTTTGATGCCACGTGCTGATGCCTTGGAAGCCTCCCGTTGTGGGGCCCGGCAGCGCTGCCCCCGTGGGCGCCGGCGGCTCTCCTCGAAGGCCAGGCTGCGACTGGTGGCCACCAGCTGCTGCATCTGCTGCTGCAAAGCTTCGCACTTCGCGGCCAGATCCTGCCGCGGCGAAGCCCCGGGGAGGTCGTATGGTGGCTGCAGGGGTCGCAAGCCACAGGGAACCACCATGGGAACGACCATGGGAACCACCATGAGAACAACCCCAAAAAAATCGATGGTTGGCTAATGTTGGCTATAAATGGCCAGGAAATTGATGGTCACTAGTTAGTAATCAATCACTATATTTTGCCAAAAACATAGATGGTTGAGTAGGAAAATTACTGGGAACTGGATCAATGGTGGTTTCTCAAGCCATAGAGGTTCCCCAGTTAGCATCTTTTTATGAACCATTTATTATGATAAATCAACCATTTTTGGGATCCTCCATTTCGAGAAACACCCGTATGTAATAGAGTCCTATAGTGATTCAATAGTGATGGTTTGATGTGGTAATGGTTATTTCAAATTTGTTCTGATCATGTTTGAGTAAAGTTATAGCGACCAATTACTAGCAGTTTTAACCTGCTGGAGCAATGGTGATATGCCAGGAAGTGACAACCCAGTCGCTGAACATCCAAGAACTGACCAGGAGACATGTTGTTCTTTTTGGTTTAAAAAAATACCTGCAAATTCCACATTTACTCATAGCGCCACAAGACGTAGATGGACCAACGATGTCATTGTCAAGGGTTCTAACATAGATCACCAAAAAACACGTTCCCATTAAATATTGCAAAATCTACCTGTCGAACACGTGAATGGTGTTCACCAAACCATGAATCATTCAGGGTCGTTGATATTGATCCAGGCCGCACCACCCAAGTTTGCCACCGTTGCCCATCCGTTACAGGACCTTAAACTCTTGGAATTTGCAAACTCAGTCAGGACAATCATCCCTTGGCAGGAACTTGTCACAACACGAAATTCCCCGGGTTTGTTCGTTGGCGGTTGGGGTCAGTTCACCCGGCTAGTCCCCCTGGTTCCCCATCATTCACCAGCTCGTTTTCCCTGTAAGCCATGGTTGGTTATTGCTGGTTAACTGCTTGACCCAGCTCGCCAGTTGTGTGACTGCAGAAGTCGAATGTGGCGACTCACGGGTGGATCGGTGCGCAGGATTGGCATGCCATCCGTGTCCATAAATAGGTTGGACCCTCGCCTACAAGGCTTCCCACAGAGATATGGATATGGCCAACTTCAATGGGAAACCATCCATGGGAACCATGAAAAACCACGGGAAACCACAGGAAACCATGGGAAACCACGGGAAAACATGGCAAACAATCATTTTTTCAGGGGGCATCACCACAAGCCCGGCTTGCACGGCGGTGTTTTAAAGGTGTCCTCTTCGATCTTCTGTTTCCATTCAAATCTCCGGTCATCCAATAGCTGGACCTGGCAGACAAGGACCACCAAGTTGCGTCCTTCCGAGTCAGATGGGTTGAATAGAAGTGATGATAGATTTATATCAAGTAATTCCAACCATGCTTTACTATTTTGGGACAAGATCTATAAAAGTAACGGTGGATATCCATGTACTCTAGAGTAGCGGTAGATCATAAACCATAGTCAACCACCATTGGTTTTCGCATAAATAGCTGCTGTTTTCGCATAAATAGCTGCCGACTTGCCATAAAACCGGATGGGTTGTGAATCTGGATCTCTCAAAGCATTTGGGTTTGCCCGCGAATGAGCACGGCGACGAAGATTGATTGCGAGACCATGTCTCTTCATTCTTCACAGCTGCCTTTGTGGAGAAAACAGGAGAGCGCATGGCCGGCACCATGTGGTTTCTCTGCTACACAGATTCATCTTGCAGGAAACCCATGCACTGAAGGTTGGCCGCAAGGCCCTTCATGAACCTCAGCAAATCTGGTGGCCTGGTTTTAATGACTCAGGGGTTTCGGTCATTGATATCTCGGTTTTTGTGATCACTCCATCACTTCTTTTCAGTTGTTTTTCTTGCGATGTTCTTTCTCCGGGCTTGCTGCAAATGCGCATCATGCATATGAACCAAATCTGTCTTTATGTATCTAATGTATTTACATGCACATGTTATCACATGTTGATATTCACTTGCTTACCCGCACAATTCTGCATTTCACAACAGACCACAAATAACACATTTTTCTTACACATCATCAAATCATCCATGTTTTCCATAATATATGGCAGTGGGTCAAAACCCCGTACCCCTGGTTCCCCTATCATGGACCATGGTTTTCCCTATAGTTTTGTTGGTTATTGTCCCCCATTATTGGTTGGTTAACTGCTTGACCCATAGCCAGATATAGCTGTTATATCCCCTATAGTTTCTAATCTAGTTGTTATCCCCTATTATTAACCATTATGGGTCAATATTAACCAACAATGAATTAACCGCTGTGCCGCTGCGGTCGCACGCGTTTCATCTGCGAGGCATGGTCCCATGCTTTGCTGCACCTGTCTGATCTGCCCCTGCAGTTCATCCGACAAGCCTTTGACCTCCCAGCTGAAGGAAAGAGGCGCTGCTGGGCGAATGATGGTTCCGTCAATGGTCAAAGGTCAAAGGGTGCTTCAATGATGGTTAAACATCAGGAACCATCATTGGCCATCAGGATGAGTTGATGCATCATTTGAACCACCAATGATGGTTCCTGATGGTTCAATGATGGTTGCATATTGATAGTTAATGATAGTTTGCCTTTATGGTTCATGATGGTGTAGATGATTATTAGTGATGGCATGGATATATATTGAGAATGAACGATGCTTAATGACGGTTTTTGATGATGGTCCGTGATGGGATATTGAGAATTGGTTGTTGATGAATTGATGGATCATTGATGGATATATTTGCTAGTAAAACGCACCTTGGGACAGAATGCAATCACTTTGGCAAACCTAGCTGCCCGAACACACTAAAAAGGCCCTTCAAGCAAACAACTGATTAGATAGGGTAGCAACGATGCATATGTGCACGGTCTGATATTATCAATTTATGTTCGATGTCTATCGTTTTGGGCATGTGTCTTTGAGGTTCCGAACCTGCTATGCAAACACTTAACATGAAAGGCTCGACATCTAAGCTGGTCGCAGTCATCACCTGGCTGGGCTTGTAAATATGCAGTGTAAATACATACTCTAGATCACTAGGGAAAAACAAATCCTGCAGCATATGGCATTTCATAGAGGAAGTGTCTGTGACCTTGACCCAATGGTGCGGTTGAGCCCAGTTTTCCCCGTTCATGAAAATGGAATCAACAAACAATTTTGATATGACTTTGGACTTTGGCATGAACAAATTTGACAACTGCAAAACACAGCTTGATAAGAACATAAAAAATACAAATGACAGGTTGACGCTTAACAACCAGAACAAGAACATCAAGAACAACGACAAAAAACAACAAACAACAAACAACCCCCACCACCACCACCACCACCACCAACAACAACAACAACAGCACAACCAGAGTTGCACCATCCAAATCCTTGCTGTCCAACTCCTCAGGCCACCGCGGAACGCTGCGCCGCGCCTTGCCGTCCAGCTGATCCATGCGCTTCTCCCCACGGCGCTGCTGCTCTTCCAAGGTGCTCACGCGGTCCATCAGCCGATCCTCGAGCTGCGCCGTGAGGCGCACAGCAGGCTAGGTGCAGAGTTGCAGGATGCAGGTTACATAGGTGAAATGATGCTTAAATGATAGGTAAATGATAGGTAAATGATGGTTTTTTGCTGGTTTAATGATGGTTGAATGATGGTTGAATGATAGGCAAATGATGTTTGAATAAAGGTACTGATGCTTTTAGATGTAGAGTTAATCATGTGTTTTGATGGATAGTTAATGGATAGTTAATGATTATTAACTATGAATGATGATGGTAGAGGTTTCTTGTTGGTTCAAAATGATATACACCTAGTTAAGTATACACCTTAATTAATTCTAGGCGATGATGGTATTAATGAGTAAGGTGTATAGTTCATTGTGGTTTTTGATGATGGTATATATAGGTTTTGATGATCCTTGGTTGATGTGCTAATGGTGAACCCTTCTGAACCCTTGGTAGAAATCAACCACTATTGCCCTCTGGCAGTCCCAGTCCCCTGGTTCCGCTGAAAATCATCACGTTGATTCGTAAAAAACATGAAGTAAATCGTGGACTTTTCGACACAACCAGGTTAGTGACTGCCGGAGTGTACATGGTGTATAGTGATAGTTAATGATGGCTTGTGATGATGGTTACTGATGATTCATCATGGTTGCTAAACAAGGGCAAGAATAATTACTGCTACAAATAGAACTACAATAAGAACAATAATGACAACTGCACGTCAAAAAAAAAAAAACACTTATAGTTAGTATGTTCCTGTTCTTCCCTAGGGTTATTTCTTACCAATGGTCAACAACCCACCAACCTTCATCAACCAACTAACTAACTAACTAACTAACTAACTAACCAACCAACCCACCAACCAACCAACCAACCACCCATCCATCCAACCAACCAACCAACCAACCAATCTTAACTTGCTTGGTCATAAACGAACCTTAAGCAACCTTGAGCTTCACCGTGTCACTTCTTCCACGCTTCAGCTCAGCTTCAAGGGTTGAAGCCGAGAGGTCTCGTCTTTCCTGTCTCAACCTGGTGCAGCGGACCCAGAGTAATAAGGCTATTGATGCCTTAGATATATCTAATAAGTCAACTTAATGATTCTTAAGAATGATGGATTAAGAATAGCCTAATATCAATCTAATAGTCATATGGTTGACCTAATAATAGGGTTAACTGATGCATTTTTAAACCAATCATTAACTCAGCTATTAGGCCTTAACCAAGGCGATCTAGGTTAACAATGGTTAAACCAATCTAACTTAATCAAATACTAACATATTGTCGGTTGTTTAATAATGGTCAATTGCCAATCTGGGTTCATTATGATTATAGAGAGTCTCTAAGAGTATAATAATTGAACCTGATTGAACCTGGATATATCTAAGGCCCTTATAACCAATTCAGTCAATCAAAAACCCGTATTCACTGAATATAATGGATAATTGAGATTCATACCTCATCATCCTAATCATTGAACATTAAATCATGTTGATTGTAGTTATCAAGCACAGGATATCATCAACCGTCATAAACCACATGTCCACCAAAATGTACTGATCACAGCTCCTGTCGTTTGAGCACCCACAGAAAACGACACTGCCCTGATGGCTCTTCATGTACTGAAGCGACATTGCCTGGCCCTGGTTGCTCAACACAGCATGGGCAATGGTTGAAATCCATAAAGGCAATGACTTGCTGTGGCCATTCTTGGGGGTACCCCGATTTTAAGAAACCGCCCTGCAAGGTAGAACGAACCATCACTCTGAAACGTTCGTTTCCAACAACAGGACAGGTCAATCCAAGTTGGCGATCTTCGCATGCATGTCAAGGGCAACATCCGACCGCACCAGTGATGCCTTAGGAAAATTCTACAGAGGAGATAGATGTGCCCTCTGATAGACCTGGCAATGGAAAAATCCGCCAGTTATAAGGAGGTTCCCAGGGTCTGATGAAATTCCTCGTGATTTTCCATTGCCAAGTGAGCATCTACCAAAGGTAATTGCCCCAATCCTGAAACAGGATGTCAGTACGAAAGGTTGTCAATTGACTGCGAGTCAACCAGATTTGCCCGAAAGAATGGCCATCCTACTGCAAAATGGGGTTGCCCGTGATGAACCCAAGAATAGGATGTTACCATGCTGTCACCCCATCACAAACAAAACACACATTTTGGATCATTTTGCGCTGCTGGCTGGGACGAGCCAGTCTGTCACTGGCTTCGACTGATATCTGCTTTGAGATGTTGACCCGATTGAGATGTGTTCATCTTCCATTAGTGATGTGGCTGACTGAACCCTTGCGACAACAAGTGGTGGTTTGTTAAGATATGGTTTATTACGGATGATTTGGGGGTCCCCCTACTCATTTCTACTTTGCGAAACCACCAATCAGTCCCGAAAAACCTAGGCGCACCAATTTTCGAGGCGCAAACAACCCCCCTCAGCCCTGCCAACGCAAGCAAACCCAGGAATTTTCCACAGCTACGACCAGTAATAAAAGGTCCCCAGGAGTTTGAACTCAGAGACCTCGGGTGCAACGGGGAACTTCCCCGGCCTTCCAGCTCCAGTCCCAGCGCCCCCGGTGCCACCAGGCGGGCGTGTGAGCCAGTAATGATCATCGCCACTGAGCAACTTCTTCTCCCACTTCTCTTCGAAGGCGTCCAACTGGTGCCGCACCACGGACATCACCGATTTCTCCTTGGCGAAAATGATGGTGGTGAAGAAGTTATGATTGCCATGCATCAACATTGCTTCTACATCACGGTTCCTGTTCATGGTCACAGTCACTCAAACAATGATGGATGTTATGCGTGATGATCTCCAGCAACAACTCCGCCGTCAACTTACTTTGTCGACCAGAAGCTTTGAAACTGGGAAACAAAAAATCCATCACATGATGTGATGATGGGAAAAACAGGGTACAGTTTTGGGGCACTGCCGTTCCCGTACTGGCAGCTCATTGGACGCTCCGAAAAACAGTGTCTCCAACGTAACCAGGGCTGTTGTGTGACTGCAAACACGACAGGGCTCCTACGGAATTTTGATGAACATGTGCATCCCGACAATCCTCCAAGGATGTCACCCCAGGATGGTTTACATCTTGGTTACGGTAGGTCCAATGTGCAGGTTGCTGCCAGAGATCGGCTGACTCAGGATCCATTCCTCGTGTGTTCCTCCGGCCTATCAACTCAACGACTTGGCCCAAGCTCAGCAAGCATTGAAGCAGTGGCTGGGCTGAAGTCCATTTGGTTGATGAGTCTGTCGATGGAATGTCCATCATCTGAGCTTGTGCCACTCCTGCCACTCAGATTTCCAACTTCTGCCAGGGATTGTTGATGTTCAATATCTGCGTCCAAAAAAAACAGGTATGTCTTAAAACAGGGGACCCCCAAAATGGTTGGTTTATTACTACAAACGCTTGATGTTGGATGATTTGAGGATATATACCCCTCTTTTGAGAAACACCATATATATATATATATATATATGTAGAGATGTATATTTATATATGATCAAAGTTTTATCTAGTCTTTGTTGTTTGAATGTGAACTACAAGCTATTTTTTGAACGTTTAACATTGACCCATAGCCAGTACCCGAGTCTTGCTGCTTATTATCCCATAGTATCAACCATTCACCAGCTAGATAACCACCAGTTCTGGCTTATAAATCATTTATTGATCACTATTTACCAGCTAGCTTTGATGGTTTACAAACCACTGCTGGTTTTGACCATCATTAACCAGCTAGAGAAGCATCAATTCACCACTTTTCACCACTATGGTTGGCTGGATGTTGACCCAGACCCACTGTCACCGTTTCGCAGGCTTCGCCAAGCATCGTACGAAGCTCGAGCAGTGGCATTGACCACGTTGCTTCGACCTCCACCTGTGGAACACCCGCGGCACCACGAAACGCCCAGGTGGTCTTGTGAATCATCAATGGTTAATCATGGTATTTAATCTTTGGCCACAGACTTGTCTGGTACTGGCAAGCCCTTGCTAAAGGAGGATTGAAACCAATTGCAACCATCGTTAGTTAATGGAAAATGGAGAAATGAACCACGTTCTATGATGAACACTGGATCATCGAGTTGATCTAACCACCTAACTCATTCCAGACATGAACCACTGATGGAAAAATCTGACGAATTTTCCAGATGATTAGATCTAGCATGATCTAACCATAGATGATTAGCCCCACTATGGTTCCACCAGTTCCACCAGTTCCACGGGCAATCCAAGTCGCTCAAGGCCCTCAGCTGCTGCGATGTGAAGCTTTGCCGGCTGGTGGCCCCAGGGCTCTCACGACGCGTGGTGTTCCTCAGCGCGCCCAGACATGGCAAATCCAACTGTTCATCACCGATTTGGAGAAGGCCAGCTGCCAGGAACTGATGATAAATCATGTTGATGAATGATGATAAATGTCTATTCTGAAATCACAGCTGTTAATCCCATGAGAGATTGGGCCACTGAGATAAACCACCCTCCATTGCACCAAAGCTTGTGGCCCAAATCTCCCGGTGTCGACAGCATCTCCCATGAATTGAGCAGCTTGACGTATGCTTCAACTGCATGTTTGGGTGGATCAGTCTCCAACTTGGTCAGAAGTCTCCCCTTGCGCATAACTTCAAAGACTTTCTCAATTGCTGGTACTCTCCTGATGCCCGGAAGCAAATATCTTCCAACCTGCATCTGGAATGGTCCGGCTTGTGAATTCCATGTAGGTCAAGGTTTGGACTGTGGATCACTGGATCACTTGGGTGCCAAACTATCTAAGGGTAGATGAACCACTCAGCGAAAACTGTCCTCTTCATTTTTGGCATGGCCTGTACCCCAGCTGTTCACATCCCCCAAAGAGGCCTATCTAGTCTTGTTTGGGGATGGTGAACTCTCTTGACTTGACCATCCCCAAATCTTCACAACCGGGGGAGGTATCCAATTGTAACTTCTCGATCATTGCAAGCACAGTCTCACTACCCAATACTATCAGAGCGAGACTCGCATCCCCGCTTGAAAGATCTGGACAATTCAAGGTGGTTTCTTATGACAGGGAACTCAAAAAGGAATTGATGGTTTATTGCCAACAACGATTACAGCAATATTGAATGATTTGAGAGGTCCCCTATTTCGAGAAGCCACCCAGTGTTAGCCAGAAACTGCTCGTGTAAAAAGATTCAAACCAGCGTTAGAGAAGAATGCTCTAGAATATTCAAAAGAAGGCATCTGCAGATACAATCGGGTCAAATTAGACACCAATACGCAACACATTGAAATGCACACAGTGCTCAACAAAACCATTTCCACATATCAAACATATGTACACATGATGACATATACGTAAATAATATCCATCTCAACCATTCCATGACCAAGAAAACCTCTGAAAACGCATGATCTCTCACAAATCCTGAGCAAAAACAACCCTCAATATGGGCGTTTCTCAAAATAGGGAACCCCCAAAATGGATGGTTTATTACTACAAATGGCTTAGAATGGATGATTGAAGGGGTACCCATATTTTGAGAAACAACCATGTGAAAGCAGACCTCTCAAAAAAATCCCGCGACAGAAAATGCTGAAGCGCTGCCGCTCGCCGTCCCTTCGCCGCCACGGCGCAGCTGGTAGTGCCACAGCTGCGTGCTGTCCCGTTGCGGCGACGATACGTTGGACGTCACCGGCTCCGCTAAGCCACGGCCACGGGGCGTGCCGTAGCCCTCCATGGCACCGGGGTGTGGAGCTGAGATGACCTGAAGGTGAAGCTTGGTGAAGCTGAAGGTTTGGAGGATGAGTTGGTCAACCTTCAGGTAACTAGGTGAAGCTTGGGTTTTTACTGTCTTTTAGGGTTTTTTTTATTGTTTGAAGGTGAAGATTTTGATGATTAGTGCTTTTTAGTTGGTTGAGAATTGGTTTTTCAGAATGGTTTTGGAGGGTTTAGAGTGGTGGATAATGCTTGTGATGGGTGAGCTTGTGGCTAATTATCCATGGATGGTTGAGGATAACTAGTGGTAAAACAACAGTGATTGGTAGATAACGAATCTCTGGTTGATGGTGGTTGATGATGGTTACGGTTGGTTAATGATGTTTCGTGATGGTCAATGATGGTTGAGTAGTGACCATCCGTTTGGGTCCCCACGTTGGGGATGACCCCGTGATCACATCGTTGAAAAACTAAACCCGTTGTGATCAAGACTGATTAACATCTGAAGCAGTGCTTCATTTCCACTTGAGAAACCTTGACTGGTTTGATCTGTACTTTGATATCTGTTTCCCACCACACGTTTCTGAGTCGTGGAAAGCTGATGCCCAGAACTGGCCATTGATTTGTTGACTTTTCAATCCATCAGCGCTCGGGATGGCGACGGCACGGCAACGGCACGGCGGCTCTTGGGTCGCCTGCATTGATAAAAGTTCGTAAAAGTTGAGGTGCTGTGGTGATTGCAAAGTGATGCATCTCCAGTGATCAGTTGGTTTTTAAGATCAAGAAGCCAATCAACTACTGGTTGGTGCTCTCAAGCCCCATGAAAAATATGAGTCAACCAACCAATTGTTCATAACCACTAGGGCAAATAAGAGATGTTTGAAACCACCAACCAAACTATTATGGTTATTTACCATCAACATGATTGGTAACTACCCTAACTACAACCAAAAAACAAAACTAACCAAACGAGGCAACAGAACTCGCGGTGGCTGAGTTGCACAGCCATAATTAGGGGGTAGCACAACGACACCCCGGGCTCCTCTCCCATCACCAGCTCCCTCCAAATCCCCAGTAGTTGATTTGTTGACCATCTCATGTTGTGGTCCATTGCGCTTCTGCGGATGAAGCACGTAAGGATGATGGCAATAGATTAACAATCATGAGGCACGTAATGATTGTATATACTTGTATATTAGCATCAACATCACTCAACAATCAACAGTTGATGCTACTATATACTCATGATAAGGCAGGAATGAGTTTGCAAAAAACTTAAGGCAAGATGACCAACGACCCATGACTACAATCGAATTTCTTAACCAGCTGGTCCAGCTGATCAACATGGATCCAACGAGTTAAACCTTCACATAGCTGCCATCTACCGTGAGCTTCGCACCCGCTGCGGATGGTTCATCCTTCTGCCAAAGCTTCGAGTTATGTTGGGTCAATGTTTGTCATACTCTCTCGTAACCTGGTTGCGAGGAACAAGCAACAGTCTTTATGGGTTTTCCAGCTATTTCTATGGTGGATTTTCCCGGCAACCAGATTAGCTTACCAGATTTTACCAGATTTCAATCTATGAGCATGGTGGGTTGATCATAAAACTTGTTGCAGCCTGATTTGGAAACAAACAAAGGAGCTGTAGTCATTCGAGTTGTCTGAATCATAGCCACGGAGGTGGCGCGCCAGGACTTCGCAAATATACCAACAATCGCTGTTGCTGGAAATATCCCTGCTAGGTTCTTTTGTATCCAACAACTGCGAGTCAAGAAACCCTAGACCCGAAGCTTTGAAGCTTAAGACCCGAAGACCCTAAAAGAGTGGTGTGGACAGAAAACGCACACTTTGAGCGTATACCATGCAGCTAGATGTAAATGTAAACAAATATCAAAGTCCAGTTCTACAGCCGGAGCAACCTGCGATGAAAAGTGAACCGAGGATCAGTGAGACACACCTCTAGCTGAAGTGGTAGTTCAAGTATGTTCAAGCCACAAGTAAAGCAGGCCCTTGCTAGTGACATTTTATGACTTTACTCACCAAAGTTTCCCAACACCGAAAGCTAAATGATCGCCACAAACGTGAGGAGTTGTCATTGGAGGGTAGCCAACATGCACTGGCACGCAGCCCCACATCTCAGTCGTCACCGCAGGGCCACGGCGGGGAGGAAATACCTCGAGACGCTCCCTGAACTTCTCGATAGACCAAACCTGACAACGGCGAACTCCGTACAGCAAGTCTCTAGCAAATTGCCTCCATCCCCCAGAAATTGATCAAAAAAACCCGTGTTTTCCCATGGTTTCAGGAGTTTCAAGTGGTTTCAAGTGGTTTTTCCCGTGGTTTCAGGAGTTTCAAGTGGTTTTCCCAGTGGTTTCAGGTGGTTTTTCCAGTGGTTTCAGGTGGCTTCAGATGCTTCAGCTCGTTTCGCTGCTCATTTTTTCGTGGAAACTCGGGCAAACTCCCTGCGGCATCTCAGGCCCCAACTGCCAGGAGCGAACTCCCCAGAGCTACGATGCCTCGCAGCAGCTCCAGGCGCTGCGAAGCTCTGAAGTGCTGCTGATGGGTTGGTGAAGCTATCACTGGTTGGTGGTTAATAATTGATAATGGATGGTTATTAATGGATAGTCATAGATGGTTAATAACGAACCATTGATGGTTAATGTTGATGGTGATTTGATGGTTGAACCACCCCATGCTCATCTAGTGGTTAGTTAGTGGTGAACAATGATTATATATGGTTATAATGGTTGATAATGATCATTGACTGGTTGGTGGTTGAACCACCCCATGAAAATTTTGAGTCAACCAACCATTTGTTAACAATTACGTTTGGGAAAATAGTCAAAATGATTGAAACGACCAACCAGTATCAACGTTGGTGCTTAATGTTGCACTATCAACATTAGTCATAGAAGTGAAACTATCAACATTGACTAACCATGTTGATGGTTCATACTGTTGATGTTAAAAAATGTTAATAATGGATATAGTATGAAGTAGTCAATTAGTTATAGTTGGTGAAAAATGGTTTGTCAGTTCACACTTGTCACCTCGACAGTCCAAATTATCCCCATGTAAGACACCTGATTTGAGCACCCATGAGTGCGCAGTGCTCCGTGTCAGAATGCATGACTACTTCAAGCTCTGACAACATGATAATCGCATCTCTCTGGCATAGCCTGCTGCTTGGTTGAAAAGGAGTCCAGCATCGGATTTTCATCTGCCTTGGTCTCAGTATGATGAGTAGCATGCATGCACATTGGAGAATGAGAAAGAATTGCCTTTGGGGCGGTAAACAAAAAATGACACAATTCTCATGGAATCCATGTATCCGATGAAAACCTTTGCCAAATTCAGTATACGCGTTAAATGAGATGATGCTTCACTCGTTTCCCGTAAGGATTCCAGGATGTTGGCTGCTCCTTTCAACCCCTCCAAAAAACAAGAGTTGACCAACCCTCCCAAAGATTTTCGGGAAAAAATCATTGAAACCATCACGACTTCTCCTTGAAACCACCAACCCATGGGGATGAACGGTTCTTCCAACAGCTCCCAGGTACGATTCCCACACCCAACAGCAGGCCACCCAGGAGGTCGTCTCGCGCCTTTCTCTCGAAGATCATCGCCTTTCGGCGGAGCGATGATCGCGTCAGGGGGTGAACGGTTTCATGATGGCTGGTTGGAGCGATGCTCGTGGGTTCGAGGTGGGTTGATACTGATTGATGGTTTTTTAATTGATGAATTGCCACTGATGGAAAGGTGGGTTAAAGGTGGGTTAAAGGTTGGGCATTCGATTTGGATTGATGTGTTTTTTCAATTGATGAATGTCTAACCATTGGGACTGAAAAACTGCCACCGACCGACCCTTGTTCATAGCGATTAGTTAATCATAGTTGATTATGCTCAGAAATCGAGCACTAGGACCATGACTCAACAGTGCATCCAGCGCACAGAGATGATTGCGGGAATCAGCAAGGCATGGGAATAGTCGTCGCAAATACACAAATAGATAATCTGCTTCGACAAACATTTCAGCATCAATAGATGGGTTTAGATCATACATGTATATATAAATGTCATATACATATGATCATTATGATCATTTAGATGTATGACTCTATATGCTTCACACAATGGAAGTGGGGTACTTTCCCCGTTGGATATGTGGGGATATCCACTTGATGCCATTGGCTCTCTTCCCTTCCATTGTCCACCATGTTCACCCTGTTCCATTGTGTCTGAAATACGTAGCCGAAATTGGTTCAGGTTGGAAAATACAGGGAAGCAAACGAACATCAGAGCGAGGCTCATCGTTTCTCTAAGAGTGAAATGCCATTTATCAAATGACCAAAGTTGCATCAGTGAGAGGGTCCTCCTTTGTATGTTGCTTGTTTCCAAATGATGGTTTCTCAAAATAGGGAACCCCCAAATCATCCACTATTCACCATGTATAGTAATAAACTAGCCATAACTGAAACCACCAGTTGGTTGTTTAACCCTATCATGAACCATTGGTTCCCTTATAATTGTTGGTCATTATCCCCCATAAAATTGGTTGGTTAACTGCTTGACCCATAGCCATGTGTGACCCCAAAACCTTCCCCGCCACCCCTCCAGCCGCAGGATCATCGTCACGAAAACGCGGACCTTCAGCTCGCAGAACTACCACCACCTCCGGTGATGGTTCAACGGGCCTCCGTCGCGCCGGGCAGGCCATGGCATGCAACCGTAGCAACGAACAAGCAACAACGGTGGTTTCTCAAGCCAGTTTGGGAGCCCAAAAGTTATGGTTGGTTTATTACCATAGTTAATAACTAGATGATTTGGGGGTGCCCCTATTTTGAGAAACACCCAACTGTTGCTTGACTGCTTCCCGAAGGATGATAATTTGGCGGTTTGGGTAGACTGCCATGAATTTTTGGGGTTTCACTGTCATCATGTTTTCGTCTTTTTTTCACTGCTAAGAAGAGCTACGAAACATGATGATGATAGACAATGATTAAGTATGTATTATGATTAATTAATCATTTAAGCTGTCATTGTTTACATCATTCATCATTGACCACGATGAAACACTTTTTCGGTATTCACTTTATAGAGTGTCAGATTGATGCCAGCAAACACAAGAGAAACCCAACAGAGAATGGCACTCACGGCTGATCATCCCGGTGATGAATTAATGTTTCATAAGCCCTGAAATATGTGGAAAGTCCACCAGTTCTGGATGGGTTTACCTGTTTAAGATGATGATGTTTGACTTCTTGCAAACGGCTGGGTTAAATTCTTTTACCATAACTTTAGGTGTTTTGTGCTTTCAGGTTTAACCAGGGCAGCAATGGCTGGTTCTGATCCCCAGTTGCTCAGTCATGGCATCAAGATTTTCCAGGCATTGTGGGGACCCAAGGAGTACAGAGTCAACCCTGGGGACCCGATGCAGCAGCTAGCACGTACGCAGCTGGATCAAGGGCCCTGAACGTACCCCTGGCTGTTCCCGTGCATAATCAGTTTCAAGTGTTGGTAGGTGAACTACTATCATTTTTTGTTATTCATCATGGTGACAATCATGTAGTTGGTATCTTGCCTAGTCTGGTTGGTTTTGATGTTTCTCCCCTATTTTATCCTATTATCAAGTATTATTCATGATTAACCATTGATTGTCAACCATATGATTGTTTGTTGCTATTATCTCCTAATATCAACCACTAACCATGATTGATCATAGTGGTTTTTGATTAGTAACTACGGACAATTGTGGCCAAGTATCAACCAATCAAACAACAAAAATTGCAAACAAACCATGATCAACTGCTGAATGATCAACCATGTCAGATACTGATAGGGGTCTTTCTCAAGCCATAGGTGTTTCTCAAGCCATAGGTGGATGACTTGGGGGTACCCTCATGCCTTAAGAAACCACCATAGGTGCGGCTAACCCTGCCCTTCACCAACTCATCAGCCCTATCCGCACCTGTCGGAAGCTCGCGCACCCAGATTTCGATGAAGGACTTCGGCTTGAAAGACCTGGATGGAACTGGAGGAACCAAACTTGGAGACGCAGTCCTGCTGCAAAGGTAAGTTTTGACATGCTGATTTGGATGTTTCTCAAAATAGGGGACCCCTAAATCATCCAATATTAGTCATTTACATTAATAAACCAACCATTTTGGGGGGTCCCCTATTTTAAGAACCCCCCATTTGTTGCGGGCCAAAGTTACGGGGCGAAGCCGTGGGTTTCTATGGTTGGTTCATGGGATATTCGCGGTTGGGGTATTCATAGCTATTCCAAGTGTGTGGCTATGTTGGTTTGTCGGATGTTTGTCTGTATTTCGCTATACTTTCTGTATATCCTTGTTGCGGATGTGTGTCCATACCTGCTATGTGTGGGTCTTTACTGACCATTGTTAGGTAACCGTGCCAAAGCTGTAGTTGCTCACCTATGCTGTCCTTTTCTGGATTTAGAACCCATGACTACATACACTTTGGTGGTATAACCTTTGTGATATCTATCAAGAGGTTGTTATACATCTACAGATTTATGCGTGTATATGTGTTAAAATGCACATTGCATATATATACATTGGTATATTCAAAGCATACTGTATACTCGGTGAATACACATGCATGCATAGCTGTATATACATATATATCTATATGATATATACATATCATATATGAATGTGTCGACATTCCAAAAAAAAACTAGTGCCATATACACCACTACATACTCCCGGGGAAAAAAAAAAAACTCTACTCACCATGGTTAACCATGTAAAATCCCATCGTTTTCCGAAAAAAATCTTTCTAAAATCCCTCAAATAACAAAAGCCTTCAAAAATCTATATATTCATATATCCATCAATACATTCTTTTAAAAAATGTGCCAAATACCATATACACCACAGTCGCTGTGAACAGGTCCCAGCTCTGCTTCCGTTGAGCTCGGCACCAAGGGCCGACCCCGGAGTTCCTGCGTGAGATCTGTGGCTTCGTCCAGCAGAGGCTGGAGCTCCTGGCGGAGCCGGGGGTCTTGGAATGGGGGACGTCATGTTGTGGCTGGGGGTTATGGTTGGTCTATGGTTGGTCTATGGTTGGTCTATGCTTGGGATATGCTTGGGATATGGTTGGTTTGTGGTTAGTTTGTGGTTGGCCTATGGTTGGGTTACGGTATGGTTGGGTTATGGTTGCTTTACTATCTTTAATAGCAGGTAATATGGTTTATTGTAATCTTTAGTTAAGATGGTTCTTGAAATGGTTGTGTAATCTTTACAGCAACAACGACAAGAGGATAATTACCAATAGTAGGGGATATACCAACTATAATGGTCGGTTTATAACTATACATGGGTAGTATCGGATGATTTGGGGGGTACCGTACCCTATTTTGAGACACACCCATTTGGATATGAAGAAATCGGGTTGTTAAGCACATTAGGTTATCAACCACATTAACCATAACATTGGCTTACGAAGCACATTGGGTTGTTCTCCATTTGGCGTATGCACATATGGAAGCATGCATGGAATTCATAGTCTCACCAAAGCTAGCGGGCACTGCCCCCAGATAGCATGCAATGGCAAAAAATGTTCATCGATGTCGTTGCTTACCATAAGAAACACAAATGTGATTGACATGGTTGCGAGCTTGTGACACCATCTGGCACCCTGGCATCCAAGGACTCAAGCGCATCCTTGACTAATATTGGCCATGAATTAGACCAGCAGTACGATCCACAAATCAAACACTATTAGCCATGAATAACTGCCACTGGCTATCATCAACCACTACCAATAATTGCTGTGGTTGTTAACCAGCATGATGTCACGATTGTCCGTATTACCCACGCAATATCTACCATTTTCAACTGATTCTCAACGAATAACTATTCTGGGCCAGCGATTCCTGGCCAGCCATCACAGGGTCAGTCTCATCACTTCACTGTCCATAGCTTCACCACATGATGGGACCCAGATTCAGCGCTTTCGACGCATCGACGCCCTTTTACTCGCGCCTGCAATACGCCGACCTGGGCCACAACGGGGAGCTCGTAAAGTGATGATGGCTATAGTTAGCTGTCAGTAAAGTGATGATGAATAGCAAGTAGTTATCTCATAGCAAAGAGATTACTTATGCAAGATTCCGTTGTGATTTAAAGGGTAATATCTATGGCAAGTAGTAGATATCTACCATTTGTTGATGGTAAATCATGAGCTATGGTAGATGGTAAATGGCTACACCAAGTAATGATTACCATAACTTGAGTTCATATATTGTAAGCATGATGGGAAGGCCAAGGGAATGGCGGCTAAGTGTGGCGATAGGTCACCCTGGAGCCTCCCTCAACAGCGTGAAAAACGCTCACAGCCGTATGGTTTATGTTCGTGCTGATCTCCCATGAGTTGGCTGTGGGTCAAAACCCTTAGTCCCCCTGGTTCTCCCATCATTAACCAGCATGTTTTCCCTATAAAATGGTTGGTGAACTTATCCCCAATAGTTGGTTGATTCATATTGACCCATAGCCAGATAGTTGGTATCTCCTATAATTGCTAGTTATCATCCCCTATTATTAACCAGATAAACCAGCTATAACATTGGTTGGTTAACTGCTTGACCCAGCTTGCCAGTTCACTCCATCCGTGGTCCCAGGGGATCTCCTGGTCCTATCCCCGGCCATCCCTTGGATCCCGCGTCCAAGACACCACGGCTGCGGCACTCTCGATGCCAAACTCCGCCTTGGCGGCGACCGTGGCAGTTCGGCAACGCAACAGTGCCAGGCTAGCGACCATCATGGGCCGCAACTAGCCCTCATTGATTGTGTTTGATTGATCATAAATGTGTCAACACCATGGTTGATCATTGATTGTGTTTGATTGTGTTGCTCATATTGATTTTGTTAAGCGTCATCAACACATTGTGTTAACTATAGTCGAAGCTAGCTGCAGCTTTATAATAAATGATCGTTGAATTTCCCACACGGCTATGAAGAGTCTTTGTGAAATGGTTATTTTGTGAAATGAGAATGCTGAATCATGTTGAACACGATAATTGATGATGGAATCCAAAAAACTGTGCGATATGAATATACAAATATGTGTGTGTGTGTTTCTGCGTGCCCGTATGCATTCATGCAAAGACATGTAAGTACACATGCACTTGTATCTAAATCTGTCATACCTTTTGGAAACAACAACTTGCAAATTGTCATCATGTCATATATCTGTAGGCCAACGCCCCTGACCGACCTCAACGTTGCGATGTTGATCGTCCCGCCTGAATGATGATCATGTTTGTTGGTTCTGTAGACTAAGTCTCATTAATCAACCAAACAACATCATCGAAACAACATCGACCAGTGCTAGCCGTCATGAAGCAGCAATGATTGACCCTATTATTGCCATGCACTAACCCAATTTAAAACACCGATTGATCATCCTTAAACATTGGAACAATTGTAATTATTATTTCCCACCACGCAGCCATATATCAATCACCAATTAACCATCAACCAACCAATAATAAACTATTCTAGTAATCATCATTAGCCAGCAAGAAAGCAATTAATTAACCATCAAGGATGGATTAACCACTGATTACAGTAGGCATTAATTACCATGAATCAACCATTAATCAACCATTGATTGCCAATTGATTGACCATTCATCACCGATTCATCAACCATTCATCACCGATTCATCACCCATTCATCACCCATTTATCAACCATTAACCAACCATCAACCAACAATCCATTGACCATTGACTGCCCATCATGAACCTTTCAATCGACCTTCCAGCGATCGAGCTCGCGGTCCCTACGGTGCCTCCAACTCCTCCACCAGGCCAGGATCCACACGTCCTGACACGGCGGCGCTTGCCGCTGCTGAACATGGCGCAACCCACGACCATGGCTAGAGGTTCAACATACAGGAGAAGTAGATCCGACCAAACCGGTGTAGCAAAGACGTGAGCTCGGTGTGGATATTTTGTATTTTTTATTAAATAGACAGAGAGAGAGAGAGAGAGAGTGAGAGAGAGAGAGTGAAGTACAGTAAGTATGTGAACAGATTACCATGCACATGTATCCTTCTCTACATGTATATTTTACATCTGTCTGTATCTCGAGGCGCCACTGCCGTTACAGCGGAACGCTATATCTGGCTGTGTCCACTACCAGTTGCGTATCCCGGTTGCAACAGCTGCTCTTCCAGGTGGTGGCTGTTGGAAAACAAACAATTGGATGGTCAAAACAAACCACCAATGGATGGTTGATAATGTTGGTTTCTGATTAGTGTAACCCCCCTAAAGTAATGAAAATAGATGAAACCAACAGGTAGATACTAATCAGAAACCAACATTAATCAAAGATGAATGGGTCAGAAATGGATTTTCAATAGAAGGACAAGGATACGATGCTTTGGAACATGTTGATTGTTGATGATTTTTTTCATGACAGTGTTGTCCGATTCTAGTGATGTCAATTGTGATGATTGCTTCAAGACAAAGTTCTATCATGATATATAATGAAGCATAATATGCCATAGCAACTAAAAACTAACCATAATATTTGACAATATCGAGTTGTGACAATTACCACCATATAACTAAGCATTATCATCAACAATACTAGCCATAATGTTTAAAACCACCAGCCATGGTATGCCAGAATGGCAGGGGTTTACCAACCACCACCCGCCATGTACTTTGAGTCACCCACCGAAAACCATGTGAACACAGTATGAAATTCAAAAAGCTGGTGGTACACGCGTTTGGATGTGCGCTCAAATGTTCATTTCTTCGTGGAGCAACCTCCAATAAACCCAAGATCTGGTGATGCAATCCTACATCGACCAGGTCTTTTTACTGGTCTTCTTTTCCTACATAATTCATCTACCTGTTGTCCCTGTACATGGGTGCCACATCGGATCTTTTTGCAGTGTTCAATCTTTCGCCTGGGTCCGTTCACCCTATCAGTGGGTAGGTAGTTATGCCATCCCAACAATATTCGTCAACCAACCATTGGCAAACTCCAACTATTAGTTATTCAAGCCATTCCAACTATTCACCACCATTAGTAGGTGGTTAGTTATTACTTATTCAACCAACCATTCCAACGACATGGTGAAAATAACTAGAATCAAACTACAAACCAGTCTGCGGTCCCTACTCATAAACTGCCTCGAAGGCGATTAGAGAGTCGTTTTTGTCGCGTTGGAATTTCATGGGTCATCACCAAACACTCCAATTAGGTACACATGAAACTCCCAAGAGCCATGGAGATCCCAACAAATTCAGGCCGTTTGGCAAAAGTAGTGCCAAACAAATCCTCGAGAACTCACACAAGCAAAGGAAAACTGCATTTCGGACTCAATTTGTGGAAACATTCTGGAGATGGAACTCCGGATCGCCAAGCAGGTGCATCCAAAGATGAATGAATTTGAGTTCTGGAGATATATAAAGGAATCCCATAATGCTCTACCATTGATTGGTCACCCATCAGCACCTGGGTGCAGCTTCTGTGTTCCCGTCAGCCCTTCCCCAAAAGCTTGAAATGGTCAGCAAGCCGTACTTGTTTCCATGCAGTCATGTCAAGTTGGCTTCACTATAGCATGCCTTGCAATTTTCATGCGAAAGGCCATACCTCGCCAAATCGTCATAAAACAAACGTTTCGCCTCTGCATAGACAGGAGCGTCAATTTCATCAACCCAACCATTCAGGATTGTGGTATTGTACTCGCTAGTGGTTCCGCTGCTTTCGTCGTCCGGCCTTGTGTCCGTAAAATCCGTTGCACGACACGGCCCTCCAAATTTGGCATGAAAAAGGCAAATCGACAGTTCCCACTGTTCCTGCAGACCCACAAATGCGAAGCCTTCCCTCAAGCGTTCTATAGCCAGTGGAACATCTGCCAGCGTCACAAGCATGTGGCCCGTGAGTTGGAGGGTTGCTCGGGCCGAAAACAAAGCAATGAACTCATCCATCTGCCGAAGTCGTCCCGGCGTGCGATTTTGGCCACACGGGGAAATGTAAGGATCAGCACGAAAAAAGTCAGAGGTGTCGTACCATGCGGATAGCAGGCGCTGCTCCGGTTGCCGAAAGAGTCCCACAAGGTGACCCTTTTGTGCTTGGTAAATCTCATCTGTCAGTGGAGTATGATGGTCCTTGGGCGGCCGAGCGCAATGAACAAGTGCTTCATTGCACATCTCAGGGCAGTTCTCGTAAAAGCCTGACTCGAAGCATTTGCCGAAGGATTCATCATTGATACTGCGATTTCCCAAGCCAGGGCAGGCACCGGGTAAGTGCACCATTGCATTCAAGAAGCTGGTGCCGCACTTGGGGACATGAAAGAAAAACATAGGCGAAGCCTTCAATCTCCGCAACTCAGGAGTTTCAATCTCCAGGCGTCTCTGTAGCAAATCGAGCTCGCAACCATCCCAGGCAGAGGCAACCAGGATTAACCTGGCAAGTGCAAAACTAGAAAACATATGAAAACATGAAAAGTTGCCAGCTTGAGGTTTCTGGCTCCTGAGCCAAAGTATGCCAAAATCAGTGTTGGTTTCTCAGCAGAATCAATGACATGCAACGTTCTACTATGTCAAATATCATTTCAGAATCCAAAATCTGGCGGAGAAGCTGTAGGTGTGTGGGTGTGTGTGTGTGTGGGTGTGTCTGTGGGTGTGTGTGTGTTTGTGGGGGTCTGTGCGTGCCCGAAGTGCGCACGCACCGACTCCGGCACCTTCCCGGAAGGGCCGCGCCGTTCTGCGATCCGCAGCCTGTCGCGAAGGCTGCGACAGCAACTGGAACCTCGGCCCGGGAACATCCCGAACGATCCCAAGAAATCGACGCCAAGGTCGCTAAGGACCATGAATCCATGGATATATATGTATATATATATATAAATATGTATATATTATATATAATTAGATATAATTATATTTATATATTCTATATCTCAGGATCTAAGGATCAAGGATGCAAGCCAAGGACCCATGAACTGGATAAACCTCGAAACAGGATAAACATGTCCAAATTGATCAATGGTGAATGATCATGGATAAATTGATCTGAGATTGGATGAGCAATGTTGAGTGAGATCGAAATGGATAAATTGATGAGATGCTAAATTAATCTAAACATGGATAAAAGGTCTCGGGTAGCCAGCATGAGATGGAGTCTAATTTGATCCTGCTCCACCCAAGAGGAAAGTTCCAACGAAAGAATTGTTACTTGCATTAAATTGCAACATGGTTCAACAACAACCAGGAACTTGGCAATGCACGAAACCAATTCAAAATAACAATTGAGCGGCATCAAATCATCCAGATCTAATACTGGCAATGAACAGTGTGGTTTGATCAAAAAAAGCGATCATGATTGGAGTAGAGGACCAAAAACTGAACACACATGCATGGATGTCGGCCAGGAACAGAGCTCTCTTCAGCAAGTCATGTCTCATGGGCAGCTGTAAAATCAGCATCCTACCAATAGGCAGGTGATCTACTGCTACCATTCATGCATGCACCCATATGATGATAATCCATCACGAATTCCATAGCAAACTGTCGGTCTACCTCCACAAGACTGCCAAAAGACCAGCAAGGTATACTAGAAAGAGCTCCCTGCCAGGAGCCAAGGACAGGAAATCCGAAATGAGAGCCTGTACCCATGCTGACTACCATACCCCAACATGGCCTTGTTCGTAACTGATGCACCCCAACAATGCTTTACTTCCGCATTGAAAATGATCAAGCAATGGCTGATTGCATTCGTACCCTCATTTTTTCAAGTACGATTGATTCACGGGAGACCCACATTGAAAAACCCTTCAATATTTGATCTGGTTGGTGGTTTCACCCCCTATGAAAAATATCAGTCAACCAGCCATTTGTTGATAATTACTCGTGGTGAAAATAGAAAACATCAATCAAACCACCAACCAGTAGCTGTTTAACCATTATTGTTGGTTATCATCCCTTGTTATTAACCATTAATAGCTATGTTTAACCAGCTTATTAACCACCAACCAGTGATGGTAAGTCACCAGCTGTTTCTCTGGGTCTCCAGGCCTATGCCCATGTCCCACTTGCAGCACATCTCCCGTCCTCAGTGCGAGAGTGCTGCCACCCACTTGGTCACTGCTGAGTTCGGGTGATGAAATCTGGGCCACTAGGCATCTGGTGGTTCCTTCACTAGGGGACCGCCCAAATCATCCAATATCAACCATTTATAGTTGTAAACTAGCCACTTGTGGTGGGGTTCTCAATTTTTAGAAACCCCCATCTAGGTACTGTAGATCTCTAATGGGAGTCCGATGAGAGATCCCTAGATGCATCAACGGGCCATCGGAACTGTCTGCCAGGGAATCAATGGGTTCCACTATGGGAAGTTACCCCGAATCCAGCGATCTGTTGGTTTTTAGGCTTGGAACACCAATAATTTGAGGGCTACCCACATAGAAACTGTTGATTGTTGTTCGTTTATACACAGCTTACATGAACCATCGTCCGACTATTGACTTATAAGAGTTCATATCTTTGTTGGCATATGCCAACTGTTATTGATTCTTGCCGCTTGAAACCCGTTTGTGTCTTGGTAAAATCCTTCTAGTCAACCTGCCTTTCCCAACTTGCTGACAGCTTCACCTGTTACTCCCCTTAAACCTACACAAGCAATCACGGCGCAGCACCGGTGCACATGCTTCCTCGCCTCCAAGTGTTCACCCTGGACAGCTGTCCACTATGACCAGGCTGAGTTGCAGTGCTATCAAGCAGCAGGTTCTTCAATCCTCGCTATTTTTCTCGTGATGTTTTCAATTTTACCGATTGTTTTCAAGCTTAATCAAGGTTATTGTTTTCAAGGTTAGCTGTTTACAAAAAAACTCCCATTGCTTTCGCGGTTGGTCAATGATCACTGACCGGATGAACCACCGGTATCGATGACAGCTGGGTATCAGTCAAACTGCTACTGCTGCGCCATCCCAAGCGTGGACGAGAATAAGAACACATCTTGAAAAGCACCGCAGGGATGAAACATCAAGTGGCTAATCATAGAAATACAGTTCCCCAAGCACTGATAAGGACACCAGGCATCCAGCAACCATCAGTATTTACACCCATTCGACAAGTGGACATTCACGCCTGGTTCTGCTCCCGGAAGATCAATGCTTTGTCAACAATAAGCAGCAACCACTATCAACAGTTAGCAACCATCATCAACATTCATTATCATATCATATCTGTTGATTGATCCTCATTGACCATTACCAACAGCAACCATTGTCAACAGTCTCAGTAAATTACCGACCATGAACATTGTTCAACCACTGTCAACCATTGATGGCCCACACCTAACCCGTATCAACCATTGTCTGGTCAACCATCAATCAAGCACTAATCAAACCTTTACCAATCAACCATTGTGAATCCATATTGACTAATTGTTGCTAACCATTATCAACCGTGAATCGACCATGAATCAAGAAATAATCAACCATTTTCAAGCACTATTCAAAGAATTTGAACCATTGTTCAACCAAAGGACGCAATTGAACATTATGTTGGTTGGAATCAATTTTCTTATTCAAAAAATTAGCGCGTGGTTTCTCACAATGGGGACCCCAATCATCCACTACTAATCACTGGTAATACTAAACCAACAATAACTATGGGGGTCCCCCATTTCAAGAAACCACGGTTTCAACATTAACAAGTTCAGCCATCAACTATTAATCATCCATCGAACATCCATTCTTGGCCCACTATTAATCAGCCCCGATCAATCAACAATGGTCATAGTTTTAGTGCTGGTCAAACCATTAGTTTGTTGGTGATTCTCCCTTCTTAGTACAATAGCCATTTCAAATGTTGAATTTCATTGGTTTCAACCACCATTTCAACATTCAGAACTTGAGCCTTAGTAACCACTTGTTAGCCAGTAGTTACCAGTACTGAACCATTCTGAACCCTATGGTCACCTACCAATTATTCCAAAGGTGATGATTATTGTTGATAATTATCCCTTATCACTAACCCCTATTGATGGTAGCTATAAACCCTAGTGAACCCCCATTCAGTCGCTTAGGATGTTCAACATTGGTCTCCTCAACAAGTTGAGCTTAGTCAGTTCTTGATTTGCCAAGGTACCGTAGGCTGGCGCTGTCCGCCACTTGTTGACCATTGATCAACACCTCCCGGCCGGTGTGCCATGCCCCAAGAAGAGCCGGGTTTGTTTCCCTATGAAAATATGGTAGTTTTATGTAGTGCTGCTTAATAGTGGCTATAGAAGGTTGAAATGGTATAGAAAATTAATGAACATGTGATTATAATCGCAGAAGGTAAAAAGTGTGTTCAGTTTTGCTTGATAATGGCTATAGAAGGTTGAAATGGCATAGAAAATCAATGAAAATGTGAGTATCATCATGGCTATAGAAGGCAAAAAATGTTTCTGGCTTGCTTAACAATGGCTGTAGAATGCCTATATAGTGGTTTTATAAAGGTTGTATGACGGCTATGGAAGGTCTACGGAATGGTTGCAAATACTCGTTTGATGGCCGCATAATGGTTTTCTACTGGTCATATGTTGGGTTGCATGTTGCTTCATAGTGGCTAATCATGGCTCAGAACTGTAAGGCCATAGTGGCAAAAAAGGCTTTTCATATCATCCGCCAAAAAACAAGGAGTTGCCCCGTCGCATCGTTGAATTCATTGCCTTGTTTAGCGCTTTGACTATGTTGCCTGGCCATAGTAAGTGGTTTGAGTAGCGAGGATCCGCCAAGTTCCTGTGGCTCTGGTCAGCACAAGTGGTGTAAAAGCTTGCCGTTGAATTATGGTGCAAGAACTAACTGGTGTTGAACACGCTTTGCAAGAGCTTTACCCCCAGACAACGCAGCTGGGTGAAGAGTTGCGTAAACACTTTGCTGTACAGACCTTTGATGCACAAATTTGTTGCACAAATGTGGCGCGCAAACGACCATTATATAACCATCATATAACCATCACATGACCATTACATAGCTTTTCGAAGAAGCAACTTTAAATCCCAAAAATATAGCCATTCCGCAACCATCATATGACCATTCTATAGCAATGAAATAGCCAGTCTAGACCTACTAAACATGACCATTGTGTCATGTAGCCATCAAGCATCATATCCTCTAAGCATTACACAACCATTACATAGGTACCAAAAGTCCACTTTAAATCCCATTCCAAAAAAAGAATCCATCATATAACCGATAACCATTGCATATTAATTTTCATAAGATAATCACTCATATATGATATAACCATTATATAACCATCATCTAACCAATATAACCATGCTATAACCATCATTTCACCACTACAACCACCACATTTCACCATCATACACGGCATCCCTGGATCCCTTGCCCCGCGCGGCACCTTGGGAGGTCCGATCTTGTACAAGGCACCTCCAGACCTGGCGGAAGAAGTCGTGACTGGTCGCTAGTTTCAACCCCCGAGTTACGGCAGCTGGACGGTAGAACAGTTAATGGTTTCTGAAAACAGGGGTGCCCCCAAATCATCCAATAGTAATCATTTAGTAGTAATAAACCAACCATTTTTGGGGTTCTCTATTTTGAGAAACCGCCAGTTGGAGTTCAAGCAGTTAGGTTGATAGTGATACTACCAATCGCACAGTTGGTTTATAGTTATACTGTAAGTTATACTTTTAGATTAATAGTTGTAACTATTCGTTGTATACTAATTAATTTCTGGTTGGTGGATTTTGTTTCCCGTCATGAAAAATATGCTCGTCAACCAACCAGTTGTTAATGATTACATTTGGGAAAATACAAAATGTTTGAAACCACCAACCAGATTACTATCAGTGGTTTTGGTTAATTATTACCAATGGGGTAAACCAAACCAGGTATCAATGTAATACAATGGGGTAAACCAAACCAATGGGGTAAACCAACTGATGATAATTTATACAAAATGCTTTTTGGGGGTCCCTGTAATTTGACAACTATGATTCTGTTTGTGGAACAAACGTATGTTTCTCAAGTCGTAGGGAACCCCCAAAGTCAGAGTAACCTGAATATCCGTTGGAGTACTAATGATGCTAAACTTGAATCACCAATGGTGATTTCTAGCCGATTAATGGCTGAAAATAGGAGATGTACCAGCTATGGGTGGTTTCTCACGTCATAGGAAGCCCCCAAAGCCATGGATTCATGGTTGATTTTGTAAGGATGATCATTGGGGGTTCTGACTTGAGAAACATCAACTTAGAACACATAAACCCATCCAACAACTGGAGAAGCATCAACTTAGAAAATAAAAACCTATCCAACAACTTGGAAAATATAAACCTATCCAACAACTTGGAAAATAGAAACCCATCCAACAACTTGGAAAATAGAAACCCATCCAACAACTTGGAAAATATAAACCCATCCAACAACTTGG
>VSDK01011790.1:5380-108305 GCA_009767595.1 Symbiodinium kawagutii
ACTACAAAGTACTACAAAATACTACAAAGTACTACAAGGTACTACAAAGTACTACAAAGTACTACAAAATACTACAAAGTACTACAAGGTACTACAAAGTACTACAAAGTACTACAAGGTACTATAAGGTACTACAAAGTACTACAAGGTACAACAAGGTACTACAAAGTACTACAAAATCTACTCTTTTATATCTCGAACGTCCGCTTTGGCACGTCGAACGACACTTTTGGCACGTCGGCGGTTCACTTTTGGCATGTCGGGGGGAGCCGGTTTTACATTTTATACAGACAATAAAATAACCATATAGGGATTTCATCAAGCATATATATTTGTTACTACTAGATCAGACACACTGCAATGATTAAAAAAAACGCACTCCCACAGCTGGCAGCTCTCTTTTTTTTTATATCTCGAATGTCCGCTTTGGCACGTCGAACGGCACTTTTGGCACGTCGGCGGTTCACTTTTGGCATGTCGGCGGCTGCAGATTTACAATTTTACTATTTTACTATTTTACTGTTTTACTATTTTACTCCCGCGAGCTTCCGCGAGGGAAAGTACTACAAGGTACTACAAGGTACTACAAGGTACTACAAAGTACTACAAGGTACTACAAAATCTACTTTTTTTATATCTCGTACGTCCGCTTTGGCACGTCGACCGACACTTTTGGCACGTCGGCGGTTCAATTTTGGCATGCACGGAGGAACTCGACCTACATGCGCCGGAACCGAACCAAGTATCTGCGGCAAAACCCTTTGGAACCTGGTCGGGAACCTAGTGATGAAGCTGCACCGGATTGCAAGAAAGTTTTTCTGGACTTCAGACCTCATAGCACAACATCTCCCTGGTTGGAAAAATTGATAGATAAAAAACTTTTCAATATATAGATCAATCGGTTGATAAATACAGAAATAGAAAGATAGATAAATAAAACATACATAGATAAATAGAAAAAAAGATAAATAGAAAGATAAAGAGACGGAAAGATAGATGCATAGATAAATAGAAAGAGAGAGAGAGAGATAGATAGATAGATAGATAGATAGATAGATAGACAGATAGAAAAGATAGATAGATAGATAGAAAGATAGATAGATAGATAGATCGATCGATAGATAAGATAAATAGAGAAATAGATAAATAGATAAATAGATAGGATAAATAGATGAATAGGAAAGAAAAATAAATGAAAAGATAAATGGATCAATAAAAGAAAGATAAAGAGACGGAAAGATAGATGCATAGATAAATAGAAAGAGAGATAGATAGATAGATAGATAGATAGATAGATAGATAGATAGATAGATAGGTAGATAGATAGATAGATAGATAAGATAAATAGATTAATAGATAGGATAAATAGATGAATAGAAAAGAAAAATAAATGAAAAGATAAATAGATAAATAAAAGAAAGATAAAGAGACAGAAAGATAGATAGATAGATAGATAGTGAGATAGATAGATAGTGACATAAAGAAAAAAGGACATAGAAAGATAGATGAATAGATAAACAACTAGATAATGATGGAACATAGATGGGCAGAAGGATAAACAGATCAACCGATAGATGCACAGACTAATAGATAAACGATGAGATGGAGAAGGACGTGCCAAAGAAATGGCCGAACATTGCCTAAATGAGAAGACAAACACCCCAACATGCCAAAAATGACCTGTCCACATGCCAAAACCGTCTGGAACCCGGTCGGAAACCCGGTGAAGAAGCTGCACCGGATTGCAGGAATGCTTTGCTGGACTTCAGACCTCATAGCACAACGTCTCCCTTCTAGGAAAAAATGATAGATAAATAAACTGCTAAATATATAGATCAATCGGTTGATAGATGGGATAGATAAATCCAGAAATAGATAGATAGATAGAGTGATAGATAGATTGATAGATAGATAGACAAAGAGATGATAGGAAAGATGAAGAGACAGAAAGAAAGATAGATAGATACATAGATACATAAATACAAAAATACATACAGAAAAAAAGATACATAAAAAGATAGATGGATAGATAAACAGATAGTGATGGAACATAGATGGGCAGAAGGAAAAACGGATCAACCGACAAATGCACAGACTAATAGATAAAGGATGAGATGGATGGAGGCGGACGCGCCAAAGAAACGGCCGAACAGCAGAAGGATAAACGGATCAACCGATAGATGCGCAGACTAATAGATGAAGGATGAGATGGATGGAGGCGGACGTGCCAAAGAAACGGCAGAACATTGCCTAAATGAGCAGACAAACACGTCCACATGCCAAAAATGACCTGTCCACCTGCCAAATATGAACCGGTCGACATGCTAACAATGACCGGTTGACGAGCTAAATGAGTCTAAAGCAGTCGACATGCCAAACAAATTTCTCCGCATGCCCGACAGATGCACCGATGGATGGATAGATGGATGGATGGATGGACAGCCGGATGGATGGAATGCTCAATGACTGGGCAAGTGGATCTTTTATGCATGTCGAACGGTGGGTTTTCGCATGTCCAGAGGTCAGTTTTGGCATGTCAACCCGGCACTGTTGGCATGTCGACCGGACACTTTTGGCATGTCGGCCAGTCACTTTTGGCATGTCGACCGGTCACTCACCTTTGGCACGTCGACCGGACACTTTTGGCATGTCGCCCAGTCACTTTTGGCATGTCGACCGGTCACTCACTTTTGGCATGTCGAACAGCCACTTTTGGCATGTCGAACGGACACTTTTGGCATGTCGAACGGCCACTTTTGGCATGTCGAACGGCCACTTTTGGCATGTCGAACAGCCACCTTTGGCATGTCGACTGTCAGTTTGGCATGTCGAACGGACGGATCCCGGTGGTGGTGAAGATGCTGATGACGATACTGATGACCCCTACTCATCTGGCCGTGGAAATATTCGTAGTCAAACGAACAGGTGGCACTGCCAATCCTTTGCCAGTTGCAACAGATCTAGAGTTAAACCCCATCATCAACCATTCCTTGTGGTAGATCCAAATGAATGAAGCACAACCAACACTTCATTCAAGGGGATCCATACGCACCCAACGGCCCGTCGCCAATCGACAGCTGCCACCTTGACAGTATCTTCAATCACCAGCCCGACGCTACCAATGCCCTGGCACTGGGGAAGCAGTAGCAGAATCCCGGGGAAGTGCACAACAAATACATAGCATCATAAGAACAATAAGGTTGATAGATATTATAGGTGTTTCTTAAAGAAGTGAACCCCCCAAAAGGCTTCGTTTATTACTATCATGACTAGTATTGGATGATTCGGGGGTGCCCCCCCAAATTTTACAAACCACCATATGGATACAGAGAGGTTTTGTCCGAAGAGAACTGCGACCAGAAGGGCAACTAGGGAGTTGACGATATCGACATGTCAAAGGCTGCCTGGGTAGCGGGGCATCGCCGGTCATCCAAGAAACCATCTTCCAGAAATTGCTGTTGAAATCTGGGATCTGTTGCAGGCAGGTTTTGTGATCACAATTCTTATGGATGGCAATGTCACAAACATACACACCTTGAACACAGCGGTGTGAGGCAATTCTTTTCTAGATATGTTTTGGAGTTTGACAAGGGCAAAAGATCAAATCAACTGGAGAACCTGGGTCCGTACCTCATTATCTGAAACTAGATTGATCATGAGATACTATATGCAGCAGTTGAGACGAAACAATAGTACAACTGTATTGAACCAAATGAGCAAGCAAAAAACCCGGTGTACCAATGCGTTATTGTGCTGCAGGTTTCCTGTTATGATTTTTGGAAGCTCCTTACAATGGTTGGATCATATAGATTCCCAGCTGTAAACCGATGCGTGACTCGACGGGGATGTTCTCAAACGTGGAATGTATGGGTACCAGCATTGCAGCATACCATCCGAAACTTAACCAGTATTGGATGGTGCAGTCATTTTGTTGATATGTTATTACTATATTCCTTTACTATTGTTCTTCAAAACTCGTAACGGCAGGAATCACTATCACTATGATCTGTCTTTTACCATTCTCACTATCCTTGCCGACCTCGCATAAACACAAATGTTCGGAAGGCGACTGATGGAGGGGTACACTGCATGTTGGCACAGCAATAAAGGGAAGCAATGCAGTGCAATTGAAGGTCTCATGAACCGTCCAATAGCTATCAATATCTGGATGGGGGGTTCACAACTATTGGCCCTGATGATTAATCTCTTGATACTAAAACCCCCACTAGTTTTTCTTCACGGAGGTTTCTGGGTCGGCGAAGATCTTTCTGCAGGGATTGATGAACCACCATTGATGAGCAAAATATGTAATGAACCACCATGTCGATTGGCTGGCCCGTGCTGGCCCCAAGGCTGAGACACCCACCGAGACACTTTTCACGATGCCGTGCCGGTGGATTGATAGGTAGTTTAAGATTCGGTGTATAAGTACAAAAACATCTAAAGTAGATGTATAAACTCCGTAGATTTCTCATCTTTGAGACATCGTCACAATGAATCACTTCACAAGCCATTCTTTTTTAAGCTTGCAACTACTTCCCACCCCAGGGTTGAACTTTAGATCCTTTTCCTGAGTGTAAAATCAATTTTCTGAGGGTAAATGTACCAGTTGGTGGTTTCAACTTCTATGAAAAATATCAGTCATCCAACCATTTGCAAATAATCACTAGGGAAAATACAAAGTGTTTGAAACAATTTGAAACCACCAGGCAGTTGACCACTATTGTTGGTTCTTATCCCTATTAGTCATGCCGCTTTCAACCTGTTGAACCGGCCTGACAGCAACCAGCTCGAACCCACGCGTCTGCATCTTCTTGAGGAAGCCGGGCTTGCAACCTGTGGCCACAGTAACGGTAGCAGGAGGATGCCCAGCTGGTGCAGGAACCAATCTGAAATGGTGCAGTGGTGTCCTCCAACGATTAAACATAGGTAGAATGGTATGAGCCACTTAGGTAAAGAACAGGTAAACAATAGGTACGAGTAAAATCATGTATAAACCACATAGGTATACCCAGCTATAGTCAATACATGTCAATACTTGGGTATAGTGGTATGAACCAATAGGTAACAAGCGGGAAGTACAACCAGGTGTAAGCAGGATAGTATGTATACCTAGTATAGCCATAGTGAATACATGTCAATAGTCCTGAAGACACAAGTTGACGACCGTCTGACGCACCACATGTCAACTGTTCGTTTGTTGCATCCCGAAATGGTTTGCCCAAGGCCAAAATTTTGCGCAAACCGACACAATTTCTTTCAACACCCGCCAGATATGGCCATTTTTAGTGCTTCTGGTTACTCATTGTTCCTCCTGACCAAGCTTAGTCGACTCGCCGTGCGAACGCACATCACCACAAAAATGGGACGCACTACACGGCTACATCTATGACCCCGCACATGCCAAAAGGATCAAAGCACCGGCCGTTTGTCCAGCAGAGATCTTCTCCCATCGTCACTTAGTCTTGTCACATGATCTCGCTGGGCGACAGTTGTTGGCACACCGGTCATGACACTCCCAAATGCACACTGGTAGCAGGCAATAACAGGTAGGTCATGGTAGGTCCCTATCAAAACTATTTATCAAGTCCCTTGATGGTCCCATCCGAGCTGGGCTGGTTGCCAGCTGGTGCTGGATCAACCGCCCCGAAGCCCTGCCTCCGAAGGACACCGTAGAGTTGGAACCTGCGAGCTTCGCAGTCGGTGTTGCAAGCTGTAGAAGGGCTGGTGATTGAACCACCCCTGTGAAAAATGTGCTTGTCAACCAACCATTTGTTCAAAATCAATACGGGAAATAACGAATGTTCAAAGCCACCATCCAGTATAGAGTGATGTAGATCCCGAGGGGTTTCTGTGGCTTTATTCGCTGATTGATGATTAATATCAACATTCCAAGGGTCTTTATGGGCTGATTTTTCACCATGGCCAATCACTGACAGATTGAAAATAATGAAACATCAGCCATGAGTGATTAATGATGATTGACCATGGAATTACCAACTATCAGGTGATTGACCATGGAATCACTTGGCTGATCCCATGCCACTCGATGATGCTTAATCATTGATAAGGAACTGTCAGTAGTGACAATTATTGATAATTGACAATACATGATCAGCCAACATCAGCAAACCATGATTAGTGAACTGACCCTGGTCTCCGGCAGCTGTTCAGCAGACAGTGCTCCAAGGCAAGGCGAGAAGATTCTTTCGGTAAGGCGCCAAGATCAATGTCACTCTCCTCATACTGATCCTCACTGTTCTTCTCGGTCATACGAGTCATATCCCTTCTCTTGCTTGCTCTTACATGGTCCTTTCTCAACATAGGGGTACCCAAAAATCATCCAATCTTCACCATTTCTAGTACTAAACCATCCATTTTAGCGGTCCCCTATTCCAAGAAACCACCGTATGGATAACCATGGGTGGACCATCAGCCCAAACATTGTGGCACCTGCGATCATGCTTGTCTTGCAGGAGCTTGCTGACCGCTGCTGCTGCAGCAGGCACAACGGGGCCCTGGGCATGGGTGGAGTCTCACATGGGGACATAGCAATACACCCAAGCGGGGGCCCTCCAGCAATTGGAGGTTATCCCAGCCATTTCTAGATGGTTTACCTAGCAAGGAAACTGCACTTCTTCAGCCAGCTATGTTTGATTACCATAAAGTGGCTAGCACTTGGCACCAACAAAATTACTGGTCTTCCATCAACTTAGAGCTACTGTATTGCAGGCCTGGACTGGAGTGGTGGGAGTGTTGGGGTCTGTTGATCAGCTCCGACAGTGACAATTGCCAGCAGTTTGCATAGCCCGAAAGAAGTGGAGGGGCAGTATATGGGAATAATCCGAGAAGAACCACAGGGGACGTGATCCATGGTCAGAACGAGGCCCTGTACTGAAGTGATAGAAAATAACACTTTGAAAAACTATTTCAATACCTCCCTGACTCACAGGTACCCCACAATCATCCGGTATATGTTTGCCTACAGTTGCCGTTGTTGCTGCTGTTCTTGTCATTTCTGTTTTTGCTCTTGTTCTCTGTGCTGCTGCTGCTGTTAGTCATGCATCTATTCCATTTTCAGTTTCTTTATCGGTGCACTCCAACTGGATACCGTGACTATACCGTGATTCAGCCGCAAGAACTTCTACGTTTCTGCACAGCATCGCGAAGTTGTAGAGTCAGTATTCACTATCCGAAGGACGAGGCCTTGCTCAAAGCCTGCTTCGTTTTTTCCTGCACCTCCAAACAGACCTTGCACCTTCCATAAACATATTTGCTTTGACACTTTCTGCCCTCCAAACTGCTCTCATATTTCAAGGAACCACAAACTCCAAGATTGTTCTCAATGAAAAATCCATGAAGAACTCGTTCAACTCTTGGATAGTCCCGTGAGGTCGTGGTTGTGGTTGTTGTTGTTGTTGTTGTTGTTGTTGTTCTTGTTGTTGTTGTTGTTGTTGTTGTTGTCCTTGTGGTTGTCGTTGTGATTGTCCTTGTTGTTGCTGCTGCTGTTGTTGTTGTTGTTGTTGCTGTTGTTGTGGCTTTGCTGTTGCTACACATCTCTTTACAAACATCAGGGGGCACCTCCTCGTCATCCACCAGCTCAAGAATTTGATCCAAGTAGGGGCCAGCGGCCTGGCGAACAGGTTCCGAGCTGATCAATGGACATGACATGTGCATGAGGACATGTCATGACATGTCTTCACTTGGCAGTGGGTCAAACCATTAACCATTGTTTTCCCTAGTATTGTTGGTTGTTATCCCCTTTTATTGTTGGTTAATATTGACCCATAGCCACTTGTCTACATGTTTTGGTTTTCAAAAGGCACATGTAGACATCCGTTGAAAAAAACTCTACATGTTTCGATCTTTGTCGGGACCTGTAGACATCCCAAAAACAACTTGGCAGTCAAATCCCCAAATCTTCTACCAACTTCTGGATGTTTTTTCTGGGACAGCTGTAGTTGTGGGCTCGATGTCATCATTGTACGGATACAAATCTTCTCTTTGTAGATCCATATTGACAAACCACCACGGGTTTACCTTATATAGCTGATGATTTATCCCAAATATAGTGGGTTTATTCATACAGGTCCAAGATCATAGCCATGTCATGAGAATCCATGAGCCATGACCAATTTCAAGGGGGAAGGCTACGGAACACCCTCGGTTATAATGAATAGTCAGTGTTCCATTTCCACAATGGAACAGGCTAATGAGCCTGATTACAAACTTTCAGTTTTCTGTCTCACACGTAGTCTGTCACCCCTCATCCCTCATGCTGCCTTTTCTGATGGGATTCGCCGCCAAAACATCTATACATTTCCAACGAACCGGGAAATACAAAAGCAAGCCGCATCGGTTTTCTGATGGTATTAGTAGTACCAGCCTACATTTGCGGAAGATCTTACTTCATCATTCTGATGATTGCAATCCGCAAAAGCTGGTGACAAGTTACCTCACCAATTCCCCGGGACTGGTGAGGCTTGGTTACGACGAAATACAGTATGGTGCATCTGACTTATGAAGGTTGCAGAAACGATGCTTGATGATTGATACTTGAACATAACGGCTCATCCTTTTGGTTAATGATGTTTTTTCATTCTTCTTCCTGAAATTCTGGGATTGTACATCGGTCCCACTTTTCTGCGTTTCAAAAAATCCCACAAGTGTTGGCTGCACGATTTGTATTACTGGTAGCTCTTGGTCAAACAATTTTGTTCAGTATATGGGTGTTTCTTTTCTCAAAATACCGGACCCTCGAAAATCATCCAACGTCAACCATATATAGTACTAAATCATCTATTTTGGGGGGGCTCCCTCTTGTAGAAAGGAAACCATATATAATATTCAATATGCCATAATTATATAAACGTTTTGCAGGTCATCACCTGTGTCACCAAATGATATGCCTGTTGTGTAGGCAATTGTAAGTTACTTTAATCAACTTTTCGAACTGACCCCTGTTCTTATTGATAGCCGGCACTAGTTTTGACAGTAACCATGGTCCGTATTCATTGTTATTGCTGTTGTTCACCACAATCACCTCCCACAATAGAATCATCTCTGGAAAACAGGAGAGACAATGTAGGATAAGTATGGGGCAAACTACTGATGTCAGTATGACTGTAGAGACAAGGCTGCGGGCGGCAAAACTACAGGGAGTATCTGGGAGTCAGGGACCCACCGCAGCGCACAGGAAGGGACCTTGGTTCCGAATGCGGCCAGACCATGACAAGCCCCCAGGCGAACGATCCAGTCCTGGCAGCCAGGCCTACCTGAGCCTACCTGCTGTATGTGCATAGGTGTGGTTTATGATGGCTAATAGCGGGTGACAGTGGTGAAAGGTGGTTGATGATGGTTGACAATGGTTGACAATGGTCAATCATGATTAGTAATGCAAATGATGATGATGATGATGATGATGATGATGATGATGATGATGAGGATGATGATGAGGATGATGAGGATGATGGGGGGAGGAGGAGGAGGAGGGTGAGGATGAAAATGACCTCCCCGTTGTTTTTCTCCATGAGCTGCAGCTAGAACTGCTGCCAGTACATGAGTGAGGAGATAAACAACTTCCATTGTATTTGGTATTTTCAAATGCATTAGCGCTTTTCATTTGATTGGCATTGCTTATGCTGAAGATAATTCAAGCAGTGGTGGGATGGAATTGATTGGAGTTGAATCAAATGGTATCCAATGCCCTAGTCATACCAGGGGGTATCACTCTATGGGATCTCTCATCAATCATCACATTGCACGGACAATGAATTCAGAAGTGTGCTTTCAATATTTTTGGGAAACCTTCTAACTGGCACAAAATGGCAAACCCGCAACTGTGCATATTCTGTATCCGTGTCTAGGTATGCATGGATGTACTGTAGTGGAACAAATGAGTTGACGCAATGTTTTACAATATCATATGTGAGGGAATCTGTAGACGGGCATGATCATCATTTCCAGTCGGTACTCTTCAGTCGGAACAGGTGCATTTGTGGACACCCGTCATCGTACATGCATCGAACAAGAATCAAGAAGACTCACCCATCATAAAGAACAAGTGAGAATAATGACAAATCAGGGTCGAACCAACTATGAAACATGAAGCCGTCATCCAAATTGTGGACATCTATGAGTATCTGTATGGCTCGATACTTTTGGGTACCTAGGCTGGAACCAGGGATGGAAAGCCGGGCGTGACCGGTGTGTCCAAAGCTTTGGTCACCATTGGAGACGCTCTCACGGCCATTTGCAGGTCGTTCGTCTGGGCTCTTCACAAGGGTGGTTGTCCCATTCCAATGCTGCGTCAAAACGCAGCACTTTTATGGTGAATCCCACGATGCGAATGTGGGTTGGAAAATAGTAGATTTTCCCAGTAAGAATCACATGGGGTGGTCCAGAAAGGATGGTTTCTACTAACGATAGGGAAACCACCATTCTTGGGGACCATTGTTGAACAAAGCCACATGTATTCATAGGGCTTGATTGATTTTAGGCTCGATCCATCTATAATCCAATAATTGGATTCAAGCAAATGGCGACCGGAATCAAAAGTATTCCAGCAGCAACTGAAATGGCCAAACCAATCAAATGACTGTTGATAGTGGCTGACAATGGTTGATTAATCGTTTGTCATGATTAGTCATGGGGTTGATGATTGAAAATGAGTACTGTAATACTGGCCAATCACGGTTGATAAAGGCCAATAGAGGTTGATGAGATATGGCCTCAACTCATCAACGTCCTATGTCCACCCTCGGCCAAGTTCCTCCTCGTCCAGGAGCCGTGGGCCCAAGATTGCAGCGCTTGAAACGAGAACTTGTTCGGACCTTTTCGGAAGCCGGGAGCGGCCCAGGGTTGCACTCCATGGGGGAGATATGGAAACTGCTCTGTGATCCATGATGCCATGGAGGTGTCCAAGCAATGGTGCTTGATGGTGGTCAAAGGCTAGGTGGTTGATCATGGTGAATGGTTAACAACAGGGGGATAATAAGGGACATACCAACTATATGGTTAGTAATCATTAACCATATACTAAGAATAGGGGATATACCAACTTTATGGTTATGAGTTATGAGTACCAATCAACCAACCAATCAACCAGTGGGTAGCTGTTTAAATCCCAACAAAGGCTAGTTCGGTCATTTGGGGAATGTAAATAGCTGGGGTACAAGGTAATGACCCAAAGTCATTTCATGATGATTCAAGATTCAGAATGTCAGGGGCCACCAACCAGCCGGACCAAAAACATTTAAACCAGTCAATATAGCCAGCTGCTGCTAATTATGAATGCAGTAGCAGTGGGTCTGGTGACGATGCTCTAATCATAATGAAACTTATTCTCAAGATCTTTCAACGAATTGAGGAATATCCAGAGAACATTCTCTAGTGGCCTTGGATTGTGGCAGGAACATTTGGATTTGTCTTCCCAAAGTCATGGATGATGATACCAGGTTCCTGAATGACTTACAACAATAGACTGCAGAAACAACCAGCAGCAGCACCAAAAAGAAGGAAAACAGGGGCAGCAACCATGACAACACAGCAGCCACCCCCATCATCGCCATCACCACCGCCTCCAACAACAAGAACTGAGCCAACTCTGGGCATATCTTGTCCAAGTGGCAGCAACAACTGGTTGTCCAACGCTGCTAGGGCCTGGAAGCGGCTCGGCCAACGGCAGTGATTCTCCCCTGTTGTTGTGGGTGCGCCGATGACATGGTACACACACACCAACAATATAGTATGTACACATGTATGTACACATGTATGTACACATGTATGCACACATGTATGTACACATGCCTATATATGCATGTATGCGTGTAAATATATATACATATAAAGAACATATGTATCGTAGGAAAATAGTGTGTGCTTAAGTATCTCAGTGAACATGGATATGCGTAACATGTACTGTATATATTTGAATTTAAATAAATGAACACACATATAATATAAAAATATTAGTGATGTGCAGTCCCTACCGAACCTATTGTTTATACTGTTTCACATCTCATGTGCTTTTCCTGCGTCCATTGTCCTGCAAGGGGTTGCCCTTGCGGAGTCGCCTCGCATAAAACCTGCGTTCACATTGTGACCACCATGGCTCTTCTGATGGTTCAATAGTTCCTAGCAACCATGGCTCTTCTGATAGTGGACATTTAACCAACAACAACCAATACTACTACCGGTGTCCAATAGTTCCTAGGGGTTTCAACTGGTTGATGATTGTTCAAATAATTTATCTACTGCTCGTTCCGCCGCCGCCGGGTAAAAGCAGGTCGGTAACCTTGATGGCTGATGGATGCTGATGGAGCAAAACATCCCTCATCTACAGTCTAAACAAAAACCAGCAACTCTTGGGAGTTTCATCACACTAATTTTTTTTTTCATGGTGAGGGCTAGCTGCTAGCTCCTTGAGACAAAAAAATCCCCAAGATATGGACATTGCCTCCAGGAAGTCTTTTCCAGCTAAAAGTGTGATTCTTTCGAAACGGCGCTTGTGGACCCAATGACCCATCTCCTAAAACCTACAGGAGCTTATTGATATCTCATATTGGCATCCTTTGGCATCCTGCACCCGGCGCCTCTGCTGCAATCTTCATGTCAAGCCCATGTGGACTGGAGAGCCTCTCCCTGTAGAGCGAGGAGATCCAGGGACCAGTGTGTGTATGTGTACGGGTTCCAACCGTGAATAATAGTCATATAATAATAGGGGATCATGTCTAACGATAATGGTTAAACAGCTAGTAGGCTAGTATATGGTAGTTTCCTAAAATAGGGACCCCCAAAATGAATGGTTTATCATGGTTTATCATTACCAATGGTTTATGAACTGGATTATTTGGGAGGTACTCCTTTTTTGAGACTATAGGAATAGCAGCCGTTGCCAAAACCAGCGGCTGGCACAGCAAGTTGCCAAGAAATGGATTCTACAGGTCTCCATTTTAGCACACACAGGGGGCAACCATCACGCACAAGCAACCATCCAACATCATCCAACCAATATCCAACCACTATCCAACCAATATCAACCAACCATCTGAGAAGTATCTAGAAGGATCCAGACCTGTCATCCACAAAGAACACATCTTGGCTGATAAGGCTTGCTGTGATGGACTGAAGTTAGAGTCAAGCTGACAGGGTCAACGCCTTGGTTCCCGGAATTCGACACAATTCACCAGAAGTGTCACCATCGGCTGAGTCATGTCATGAGTTCTGTGCGGGTTGTAATGCATGGAAGGGGCGGCTGTACGAGTCCATCCAACACAACAGGTGCTGGTGGTCGTTAGCCATGTCACCTGCGGCGTTGATCTGCTTGGACCAAAGAACAGTCACCTGCAGGTCTTGAACCTTCTGGCTTTACCTCAAGGTCGGTGATATGTCAACGTGGCCAGTTCCAAATTTTTGCGGATTTCATTGATTTGTTAGCTACAGAATCGTCATTCGTATCCCTATCTCTTGCAAATTTCATTGACTTGTTGGCTACATAATCATTCTTATTCTCCCTGTTTTTGACTGGTTAGACTTGTCCTTATGATTAACGCGGAACGTTGTCGTTTTTGCACAGCAGCATAGGTCCAACAACGGGTCCGCCTCAGCACCGGCCAGAGCTGGTTCACCAAGGAGCGCATAGCAGTTAGGCCACGGGCGATGGCCTGACCAACTCCAGTTGCCAGTTGACCACTGTGAATGTGTGGATAGATACACGTGATTTTGGAGTTACCAGTTGAAACTATATATATATAGTATATATATAGTATATTGTAACTATATTTGGTGAGTTGTTATATATATATACACTATATAGTATATTGTAACTATATTTAGTTAGTTGTGACCAGTTGTGTAAATATCTTTGAACTACAGTACTATATATGAATCCATATGCGGACGTACATGTGAAACAAAAGTAATTCACCATTTGGAATAGTTGGACAGCCTCGCTTTATAAATATACCAAGTGGTCACAACGATCATCAGCACTACAAAAGTAGGATACAGTAACGAAGAAAGCACACAGCACATAGCAGTAACAATCGCCCTTCCATTCATACAATCCATTTGAAATGGAGGAGATTTACAGCCCTCAAGCAATCAACAGCTGGGTGACCAATCATGCTTCCATACATCCATCCAGCAAGCAACCAACCAACCAATCATTCAACCAACCAACCATCCATCCAAGCAACCCACACCAAGCAACCAACCATCTTAGCAGTGTCCAGTGAAATCAGCAGTTACCATAAGGAACCATCACTGGAATCACCAGCCAACTATTCGTCGAACCAACACGAAGTTTATTCATTGCACAACAAGTGCGCATCCTCGAAAAGGAACTTCAATCACGGCAGTTCGTTATCAAGACTGAAATCAATACCCAACAAAACACCCAAACAATTACTTACATTCGATCCGAGATGTCTCAAATCAAAAGTAACTATCATCACTATGTGTTCTTAACCACGTATATGATCATTAGTTACGTATTAATTAGCCATCATTCGCCACTACAAACCATTAACCATCACAACGTACCAAATTTTGCAAAACAGTCATCATTACTAAGTATAAAGTATCAACCATTACCAACCATCCATATTTCACTAATCACATCTAATCACCATTCACCACTGTTTGCTGGTTGAACCACCCCTATGAAAACTATGCTCGTCAACCAACCAATTGTGAATGATTGCTAGGGAAAATAAAAACCATCACTTTGTAACCATCACTTTATAACCATTAACATTACTAATCATCCATCACCACTAACCATTAACCACCTAGCCATATTCACTAAACATTTCCACCAACCAAACCATATTCAACCATCCATAGTTTACTAACCACATCGAATCACTTCAGTGGCATTTTCTCATGGTCATTCCATCGTGAGTGGCCCGTGGCCCCCGCCTGGTGGATGGAGGCATTGGCGCGCAAGCGCTGCGCCAGGACCTTCCGCGTGCTGTCAAGGACCTGGCGCCGCGGCGGCAGCCCAGGGGCCCAGGAAGTGATGGACCCCGCGGTTGTGAATGAAATGGTGGCTGGTTGATGGTTGATGATGGTTGGTGATGGTTGGTGATGGTTGGTGGATGGTGATGGTTGATGATGGTTGGTGATGATGCTTGGTGATGATGCTGGTTGATGATGGTTGATGGTGGCTCATGGTTTGTGATGATGATCAATGACGGGAGATGACGGTCTATGATAATGTTGAAGAGTTGTCCATGACAATGCTTTGTAGTTCATAATGGGGCTTGATAGTGATGGTCAGTAGTGATGCTTCGTTATGACATTAGTGATAATGGTTGATAGTAATGGTTAATGCATCTCTACATTGTCAGTGGGGGCACAGGGGGTGTTCTCACAGGGATTAATCGATCAGCTGGGTGCTGGATGAGTGGGTGGAATCACTTAGTCCTGAATCATTGGCACCGTATAGGATTGCAGTTGCTGTTGCAAGCTATGGCATTTGCGGCACATGCAACCGTACAAACATATACTCAAAGATCCCTATTCAACAACACCCATGTTAGATTGGAGATGGCCTTTATTACCCAAACAATATATACATATGAAACTCAGTGCGCAAACTTTCGTGCGTCCCCATGGCTTATTAAACCTAAAAAGAATCTTACTACCTCTCGTGGCTGCCAGGTACATCTTCAAAACCAGTTTGATGAAACCCAACGGAACAACGCGGGAATGGTCCAACTATGTCCAACTGGGACCGGGATGTCCACATACCTAATGGTAGATCCAATTGTTCATAAACCACTCCCTTTGGTTTACCTGCCGCCCATAGCTGGTGATTGATGCCAAATATGTGTATAGTTCATTACTATGGATCCGACATTGAGCATTTTTGAGGCGGTTGCTTTTGATCCATTGCCATAATCCATACCCATTAGTGCTTTCAACAACTGGTTCAACTACTAGTCGGATTCGAATCAGCAATAAAAACTCTTAGGTATTCTTGGTTTTTTCTAGAGATTCTTCGGTATTCTTAGGTATTCTTAGGTATTCGAATCAGCAACAAAAACTCTTGTAAAGCGCTTCAGATCTTCAGCCCTGTCAGTCATTTGTTCCCTTTTTGAAGCTCCTGATGGGCCCACTCCAAGGCCCTGACCTCTACGCGAAGGCAATGCATGTCCATCAGCTTCCCCAAGGCATGGCAAACCACCTCACGCCGGCGGCCCAGGTCATCCCAAGCCCAGATTTGTGCGTCTCTGTTGGCAACGAAGTCCCCTGAGGTTTCATGATTTCATGATGATTCAAGTGAAGAAAAACTGGTCGTACCGGCGTGAGTCTTGAATTTCTGAGCTGATTGTTTAGGGCACTAGGATGGACACAGCTTAAGCACCAATGGATGTCTCCTGGTCTTTCAACGCTGCAAACAAATGCGGGTTTGTCCAGTGCACGATCCGACATGATCACTTCAAGTGGAACCTACAGGATCTTTTCGGGACATCATGTGTGGAATATCACAGAATATCCAGATGACCGACCGAATTGCCCCACCTATAGATATTCAAGTATACAGATATATATGCATAGAGCAGGGACAATCAGGGACATGTAGATACATGTAGGACATACAGAACAACACATGGCTTATTCAGGAGATGACTTTATAAGACTGAGAAAACGAGCAACATCATGCAACATCAGGAAACACCAGTCCATTTTGCAACGTCGCCCAACTAACAATTCGGGCGTGGGCAAAGCTACCCATTTTCCACCCAATATTCCTGATTTCGAGATCATCCCAACAATTCGCTGGAAAATGAAAACCAGTGGCACCGGGTTGCGTTTGGTGGGTTGTTTGGTCTCGCTATGATCATGCGGCATGGCTAGTGAACAAACGCCGAATCTGTTGCTTGCAACAGGGATTGGGATAGGCCATCTCGATCCCAACCCAACAAATCCACCTCATTGCATGCGAAGGTTTTTGTTCGACCTGCGTTCTCCAAAGAAAGACGGTGTGAAGTCCTGGATTTTGGTGAACCCCCCCTACCAGGTTGCAGAAAGTCCCTATGATGATGAGCAAACATCATCATTTCGCTATACAGTGTCCAGTCTCAGGTTCTATGATTGGTGCTGGACTCCGGCTTTCGTTGCGAGGCCCCCCAAGGGAAATATCAACCACAGTACCAACGTGCCACCCGTTCCCAGGCCTCCACGGTGTTGGGCATGCCATCGCGCAAGTGTCCGAGAAGCGCAGCCACGCCCATCTCCCACACTCCGCAAGGTGCCTCACCACATCTGCCCGCCATTCCATTGCCAGGCATCTCTATTGACTATCAAGGAATATAATCAGTTGGTAATAATGTTGTTTTACATCATGATTTTGATCATCAACTGCTATCAATCAACCGTTGATCAGTCTTCGCCAAATGAAATCATATGCCCATGCATATAAACCATGCTTTTTTCACTACATCCAACAGTATCCACATCTACAATCTACAAGTTCCCACCCCACCAGCAACCACCAGCCATCCCACCCAGCTGCACCTCATGTGCATCCTCCAAGCTCTTCAAGGACCGCACTGCCGCCACAGCCGCGTCGCTGCCAGCGGCCTGGATCCACGAAGGATCGCCCAGGTTGGCCAACAACTGGGCTGTGCCCCACCTGGGTCGACGGGCAACTGGACCCCCTGGAACCCCTGGAACTGGAGATGTCCACCCACCGGCATGGGAGCCAAGCCTTGTGGTTTCTCTCCAACATTATGACATGACTGTTAAGCCATCTTAAACCTTCTCAAGGGGATGATTTTTCTTGTGTCAATTGCTTCCAACTGAAGATACCACCAATCTGGTTGTCCATGCTATCACCCTTCTACTGGTCGGGCCCTTGGGCCCCAAGCCATTCCGGTGGCACAGGCAGTCCGCTGTCTCTCAACTCCTGTCGCGCCTGCAGTGACGAGTCAACAGGAAAATGAAACTTTTGACATTGACAAAACCATTATTCACCATCATTTACTACCAATTCACTGATCAACCAAACTATGTCTCAACATGTGAAAATAATCCATACGCGTGGATAAAAATAGAACGACACGTAGCTGTAAGGGGTCACAGTTTGCAGCGTCTTGTGAGCCGTGCACCAAAAATCATGTAGAATATCCTCACGAAAAGGATCCTTCCATGTGTCTTCCTCTACCAGGCGCATGTTGTTTACCAGCTGGTAGCCCTTAAGGCCAGCGCGTCATTCCACCAGAGGCGGTTCTTTATAACCGTGCTCAGTGGTATGGGTGGGCAAAGGTTCATGCCAAAAGGTTCTGTTCGCCCCAAACTACAGGTCACGGGGGATAAGTTGGTGACCCTACTTTCAGACGGTCAAGAGCCAACAAAATATGCTAGCTGATGACAATGGCTAATTCATTCTTTAAAGATCTTTAAAGCCTGAAACAGTCATACAAACACACTCAGTGGCTATTACAACCCACCAGTACTAGTTGATAGAGTAGCCAACATGACCAATGCAATGGCTGGTTTCACAGAATGTTTTGCACTCTTAATTTTGAAAATCTAGGTAAGAAGCCATCATTGATCAATGATGCTGGTTCCCCAGCCCTGATTCACCCCTCACGTCGGTTCACCCGGGACCAGTTTCTGAGAATTAAGAGATCCATCAACAGGGGAATGAGATCGCAAACGACCGTTATTAGTTGTGGATTTTTATCAGTATCAACCACTAGTATGCTAACCAGTATCAAGTATCATTAGGCATTCTTAAGTGTTGTCAAAGTACCACACCATAGGCACATCTTATGTAACCATGTGTCATGACCCATAGCTGGTAGGTACGCATTCACAGTTTACCTCCGTCATGGCTCCAGAATCCAGGCAGTTTGCCAAGTGTATCCCTTTATTTGTGTGTCAAGTGTTTCCGAATGTCATGGAATACCTCCCCTCAAACCCTGAGCCCTAAAATGGATCCATTCGCTATCAAATCACGGTGTATTTTGGGGGGAGAATGAGGAGCTGATAATTCGGTGGTATAGATAGAGGTACCTCACGTCACCATGAAGCTTTCTCTTCTAAACCACCCATAACTCGGGGATCATGGGCAATATCAAGCTCGTTTTTAGCGATCTTCTTCACCATTTTTAGCCATCATTAACCATTCATTAGCCGTGATGAGGCTTGTGTCTTTTGTATCTTATATCCTGTCCAGCATGATTATCTGCAATGGTTCCAACTCAGGTAATAGGGACAACCCCATATCTGCAGAGCTTCGGTGCTCACCAAATACCTTGCAACACTCGGGTAATCATCTCAGGTAGGACCAAGACTGCAAAACATGGCAAAAAACACCAAGCATTCTGGCTTCATCAATTCCGATTGCTGTTCGTTCCTGTTGGCACCTCCATCAATTCCCACTCTTTTTGCCTACTGCTGTTCATGCTGGTGACACATTCTACCAGGACGCCGGCCTTGGCAGTGCGACGGCCGTTCTCGATAATTTGGTTGCCAGCCAAGTGAGTCTCGAAGACATCCTGGGGTTGGAACTTGGGACAGCTGCATCTTCAACTGCCATTGGACATGAGTATCTGCTTGTCTGAGAATGGATGCCCACAGTGAAACATGTTCACACGTCTCTATGACAGGTGATATCCAAATCTTGAGACGCAAAACGCACACAACACGCAGGCGGATATGATTCATCAGTTCATCACGAAACTTTGACGATGCGGCTTCCAGTAGATTTGTGTTCTCAGTTCTTGGTTCCATATTCACAGAATGCCCCCCCCGCTATCAGACTAATATCCATTTCCGAAAGGACGGTTCTCCTGGATCTGCAAGACTTTTGAAGATGCTGCATAGATGTTCACACCACTATTTGATGGAAGAAACCCTGCAAGTTTGATAAATGATTTATCTAGTTCTGCGGTTTCAACTTTCTACTATAAAACTACAATTCAAACGATATCAGCACAGTCAATATGCTTGGCATTTGCCATCAAAACCATTGCCAAGGTTCTGTCAGCACTCTTGAGTCCACGCAACTGGATGACCAAATGGGAGGTGAACACAAATTCTTCACCTAATACAGCCACCTCTTGTGCTCCAGAATATTTTCAGGGACTCTTGAGTCTACCCACATGAGAATCACAAATACTACAGCCATATATAGCTGCACATGTCTATTCATATTGGCGAAAACAGCCAGTTTTCAGGGCCATGGGATTTCTCCAGTCCAGCTATCAATGGGTTGGTGCGTGGTTTACCCTGCAGTCCTGGGTGCCCCATCCATGGCGCTTCGCTTTGGGCTAGCGCCATTGGTGATTGATAGACCTACATGGGTGTTTCTCAAACCATGGGAGACCCAAAAAATAGATGGTTTATTACTAATATATAAAAAATGATTTGGGGGTACTTCTATTTTCAGAAACTATCATTAGATCATATACGTATACAATTTCTGTAGTTGGTGGTTGTGGTTGTAGTGCTTGTGCCCCTATTGTTGGGAGTTAGACTGTTAGACCTATACATCAGGAGCTGGTTGTTGAGCTGACGTAGGTGACCCCTTGTTGGTTGGCGTTCCCGACAGATTGGCCACCCACGTGGGGAGCTTCAGCGCCAGTCCTCATCCATCCATTCCTCTGCGCCACCAAAGAGGGCCAGGGCCCAACAGGCGGCCTGCGCTGCTGACTGACGAGTTACGTTGGTATCTTTCCATATCACTTCAGAACGACAATAGCTACAGTTATACAATCAACATCAATCAACATGGTCTGAAGCGCTCAACAAAGATGCGGAAGAAGTGAAATATTGACAATACCAATGATATAATTTGAGATGTCTGGTGGCGCAACATTTCAAGGGATGTCCTTGGACGCATATCGCATAGATAGCGCCAACGACCAACATCATAACCAACAACAAACGTCTGGAATTCGTACAATGCCAACAAGCCACAATCAACAGCCATCGATCGCAACCAGTAACTAGCAACCACAACCGCCGCCCCCGCCACCTCCACAGCCACCAGCGCCACCACCGCTACCACCCCCCACCACAGCCACCACCACCAACAACAACGACAACAACGACAACAACAAAAAACAAACAACAAACACAAAAAGCAAAGACAATGTAACAATATGCAATAGAAACAACTCTAAAACAACCTCAAAAATAACAATATCAAAGGAACAACACATGACTCAAAAGGAAGAACAATAACAGGACCAACACACCGCCACCACCACCACCACCACCAACAACAACTACAACAACAACAACAACAACAACAACAACAACAAGAACAACAACAACAACAACAACAACAACAACTACTACTACTACTACTACTACTACTACAACTGCAACTCCAACTCCTACTACTACTACTACTACTACTACTACTGCTGCTACTACTACTACTACTACTACTACTATCACAACTCCAACTCCTACTACAACTACTACTACAACTACTACCACTACTACCACTACTACCACTACCACCACTACTACCACCACTACCACCACTACCACCACTACCACCACTACCACCACTACCACCACTACCACTACTACCACTACTACCACTACTACCACTACTACCACTACCACCACTACTACCACTACTGCCACTACTACCACTACTACCACTACTACCACCACTACCACCACTACTACCACTACCACCACTACCACCACTACCACCACTACCACTACTACCACTACTACCACTACTACCACTACTACCACCGACCACCACCACCACCACGACTACTACTGCTACTACACCGGCTACTACTGCTGCTACTACTACTAGTACTACTACTAGTAATTACTACAGGACTTCTACTTCTCCGGCTTCTTCTCCTACTTCAGCCACAGTCGTTGCCAGTGAACTGGCCCCGCCAAGCTCAGTGCCTCTAAGTCTTTTTGCTCAGGCCCGGTGGTGAATATGTCATGGACCGTGGCGGCCGCTTTCCTGGCCAGGGCCGAAGCCAGCTGGATCCATAAGTATGAGCACTTATGAACAGCCAAATCAAACAGGTTTGGGAAAGAATTGTCCACTGTCATGTGAACGAAGTTGAACAGTTTTGTATTTAGACGGCTGCGAACAATCATTAACGCCTCGGGTTTCATCAGCATCCAATTGCCAACGATGCGGACTAGTTCTGCGAAGCCAACGGGTTGGTGCAGGCAAACACTAGGCAACCCCCCCGTGACCTAGGCGGTCGATTAGTAGTACCTTGGTGATAATTGCGAAAGCTTTGATAATCGGCATGAAACCATTCTGTACGAAATCGCCATGCAAACCTAGCCTTGGTGATCATACTAAACATTGCTTAGCATAAAAGTTAACTAATTCGAATCTAATTTGATTGCACTCAAGATCCCATAGCCATAGAATAGCTATCTACTACTGTCCACGACTCATTGAGTGGTAACGGGAATCAACGATTCGTCTCCAGGCACATTGGCAGGGCAATGTGGGATGCCAGGGGTCACTTGCTATGTCAACATACATCTGTAATGATCTAGATAATGATAAGAATGTATAGGTTCATTAGTCACCTTGAAACATGTGCACCATATTTAATGAGCACATTTGTATCTATATGTCAATTATCATCAAATAAATGAACTATTTATTCACCTTTCAATGAACACAAGACCATGATTCAGAGTTTATCTTCAAGACGGTCTCCTGCTTGTCCCAGTGATGCATCTGGGCTCCTGGAGTTCAAGAACTTCTGGAGGGCGCAGGTCGTTCCCTGGCGCGGAAGTGTGCCAGTTGATTTGGCTGACCTCACACGGTGGTGCTCTGGAAAATTAACCCAAGCCATCGCTGATGTCTGGTTTCGTGACTTGTTTATGATAATATATATATATACACATATATATTTATTTATCTATATATATATATAAATAAATATATGTATTGGAACCATATATTAATCACATACGATAATTACACCCAACCGTGAGCACAAAACACCACCAGCAGCGGCACTGGGCCCTGCCTTGCCCCAAGTTCCGCTCACCCCGTCTCCACGCTCGCCGTTGGTGCCGCAACTGAAGCCCTGGGTGCGGGGACCCCGTGGCCCATGGTACCACGAGTCCGCACGAGTCCGCGCCACGGCAACCAAAACCAGTCACCGAAGACGAATGGTTTGTGGGTGTTGTTACTGTGAAGTTGTAGATTGTTGTGGGTTGTTGGAGATTGTTCTAGGTTGAGGTTGAGGTTGTTGTTGGAGATTGTTCTAGGTGGTTGTTGTGGTTGATGTTGTTGTTGTGGTCGCCCCCAGGTCACCACCATCTACTGTTCTTCGGGCCCCCATCTTTCTCATCCTCACTGATCGCCTCGTCTCTGAGCCATGCCTGGCACCGTGCTGATGGGAGAGTTCTGAATGGCATGCACTGCTTACAGCATCTTACAGCTCACGAGGAGAGTCGACTCCGTTGATTCCGTTGATTCCTAACATTTCTTCATCAAAGGGGTACCCACTTGGAGATTCTGAACCAAACAGCTGCACTGCTCTCAAGTACCCAGCACTGCACTGCCCTCAGCGCTTCCAACCTGCAAGGACTGCACGGAGACAGCACCGAAGTCACCATCGGTGAAGCTCACGTAACGCCCCTGCCAGCGACTGTCAGGCTGCCAGGTACGAGGTTACGGCTGTGCCGTGTCCATGATTCAGTGACCAACAAAAGGTTCTCAACATTAGTGATGTTCAAGCATGTTGGTCACTGATTAGTTCAATTAGTGACTATTGGCAACATGATGGTCCAACATGATGATTAAGTGATCGACCAATCAGTGACTATTAGTAGTGATCCCAACAGTGAGTAAATAGTGACCAACATGGTCAAGTGATCGATGATTAAGTGACTATACTAGAAAGGCCCAGTAACCACTATTGACCGGCAGAAAAAACAACACGTATCTTCAACGTCTGCATGTGCGTGCATGTACACCACAACAAACACATACATCTTGTCAGAAATATTTTTGTACAACTGATTGACTGTGAACGCATATACGGATATTCCATATACATAAGCAATGTAAATACATGTAAATACCAAACTTCCATACCTTTCACTACAGTGTGTACACAGCTTTAAAATTCCACACATAGTAAACGAATAATACACAAATAAGACATTCAACAATTCACATCTACATCTACAATGAAATTATATCAATTTATAATCATCATCAATCATCTATATACTCCAACCATGAGGTGATCTCAGTGATCTCCAAGCATCTGCAGCGTCGATTTTCTTATCTCCAACCATGCACTTCCTCGCTGCAGCACTGCCGCGGCCTGCAGCCGCAGAAACTGCTGGAGACCCTGCCGCGTGGAGATGTCCCAAACGCCGTTGACCTCCACGTTGGGGTTGTCTTCCACCAGCAACTCCTGGCATCACTGGGGTGTCCTCCGTGGAGGCCAGTGAAGGATGGGTGACCAGGGATTGTGGTAGTTAAATGTAGTTCATAAGGATGAATCATAGGAAATTTATGGGATTTTCATTCTTCATAGTGGTGAAATTGGGACTGATTCTGGTTGAAAAGGATCAATACTGCTGAATTGGTGGGTGGTAATGGCTGACAATGATGGAAACTGCCAAATAATGGCTAAATCCATGCGGGATACAGCAATAATCATGGTTGTAGCATGATAATTGACTGCCATGTTATCGTTCTATGAACAGCTACTCATGTTTAACAGTTGCTCTTTAACAGTTGCTATTTCGTGACTGTGTTTGGGTATGCTAAGACTGGCTGACAACAGGGATGAATCACGTTCAACACCAAGTTGTGACCCAAAACATCGTCAATCATCAGCTGCGTAAATCCCGATAACATGGGACTCCCAAACATCCGAAAATCATCAACCAACCCTTTGGGGATCCTGTTTATCGACATGCACAAAGAATGATTTGTAGATGCCTATTATTGGTGGATCATGATAACTGACGAGCAAATGATGCCTATCATCGGTGGATCATGATTGGAGAATCCATTTCAATAGCCATGATTAATGATTTAATGATTGATTGAAGTAAAAGCGGATCAATGATTAACAATGAAAATCCATTCCAACAGCCTATCAGTTCCAACAACCATAACAAGCGATAACCAACATGTTCCAACAACCATAACAAGCTATGCGGCTCTTGCCTGACTTTCGTCACACTCATGCTGGCTGAACAGCGAATTGGATGTTCTCTGAGAGGTGGCGGATCACCACAATAATCATCATTACTAAGTAACCACCATTTACCATTAATCATTACTAAGTAATTAATAACCATCGTTTGCCATCATTAATCATTAATAACACTACTATTACTAAAACATCATAAATGGTGGTTAACTATTACTATTACTAAGTAACCACCATTTATGAACATAGTGTTGTCATTCGCTATTGCTAAAACATCATTGAACATGATAGTTCTTGGCAAAAAAATGCACTGTACATTCACATCTCAATTGCAAAATAAGGTAAGCTATGTTAAACCCAATTCATCACTGGGAGCCCTGTCAATGGTGTCGGGAAACAAACTAATTTTGCCATGCAGCTAACACAGCAGCAGCTACCTGAGACTATGATCATGTGCAATATAGAGCACCTAAAGTACTGGAAACAACACTCCTGGTGGTGAGGAAAGAGCACCTAACACATTGATCTTTCAATATTCATGTGTTACGTGATGATCATCATTCTTCATCGATCATTGTACAACACTCCTAGCAGCAAGTGGTATGAGCAATAATGGCCCTAGCAAGTGTGTGTTCATGATTATAATTGTTCACTGATGGCAGTGGGTCAAAACCCCGTACCCTTGCTTCCCCTATCATTAACCATTGTTTTCTCTAGTTTTGTTGGTGAATATCCCCCACTATTGGCTGGTTGATATTGACCCATAGCCATATATCTGGTATATCCCCTACAATTGTTAGTTACCATCCCCTATGATCCCCTATGATTAACCATTCACCATGCAGCTATTATTGGTTGTTGATAATTATTGACCCATCGCCTGATCATACCAAGCACTTCACCACACTTCACCTAGGCCTTGGGATGCCTTGGCCATCTGCCGCGTCTCCTGCAGCCTGCGAATCGTGGGCTCTTTCCACTTGCCATCAATGACGAGGTCCTGTGGCAGGCTCCAGGGGTTGGTCCATGTTCATAAGGTACCTAGTGGTGGTTACATGTTTATTAGCTATGGCGAACATAAGCTACCTGATGGTGGTCATGAACATGGCTGATCAAAATTCAATAACCAATAGCTTCTTTACGCGTGTCTTCAGTAATGATTGGTAATTTTTATGAACATGTGTTTTTCTAAGTCCATTTCACGGTCGGTAGCTCTCAAGAACATATGGGCACAATTATATATAACGTTAGTACTTCTCAAATTATCCTAATTTTCCTTTCTCTATTGAAGTGGCATTGAATGATTGAAGGTGCAAATATACTGGTGCCTTGTGTTAATCTCTTGAGAAATATGCATTGATAGCACCATTTTCGAAAGGCAAGAGTGGATCCTGCGCCCACTGCAGTCAACCAGCGCTTTTCCGTTCGATCGCCATACTGCGCCATTCTCCATGCGTGGTGTACGCATATGGGACTGTCCACAGATGGTGGTACCACCAAAAGGTCCCTTTGATCATTCTAACTACCAGCTATGGTAAATATAACTATTGTTAAATGGCTCACAAACCATCTTATCACCAGGGGCCCATCTTGGAGGGAAAAACCTGGTTTGGGCGGTACAAGTACCCCAAAATACGGACAACCCATTTCTTCTGCAGCCACTTTGACTCAGATGTTGCCCATGGATTCAGCTGCATGAGCAAAGCTTGCCTGGGCGGCTGTCTGAGCTCAACTGCAAAGAAGTAAATCAAATGGCTAGCCACTAGAGAGTAGTATGGAGTATCAACTGAACCCATCTTAATCTTTACGTTTTCCAGTTGAATTGTTTATTGTACCCTCTGAGAGATTTACCTGGCGACAAATCCATGGTTTTTGGATGCTTTATCACCAATAGTATAGTGATAACTTATTTCCTGGCCAATCTCCCAACCCGGGTCTCTTGGATATCGACCTCTGCATCGCCTCCCTATGTCCACCGAAGCTACATCCTCTTGAAACAGTGCTACAGGGCACGCAAGCCACGCTGGCCCCACCATGAACCTTGGTTGTGGGCCCCCATTAATCCACGACCAGAGTCTGAACACAGCCAATTAATCAATCAACCAGTATCCATTTTTGATCAGACTGTCACAGTAGCAACCATTAATTAATCAATATGAAGCACCACTGATTCACTCATGATGGTTCTCAGCCGTCATTAACCCTCACTGTCAACCTGCATTTTAGCAAACCAACCCTGGAAACTCATACAACAACCGGATGTCTATAAATGATTCTAATTTGTTGGTACCCGTCATGGGTGGCCGCTATGAAGCTTCAGCAAAGGCCCCCAGCCGCCCCACTCAGCACTTAGCCAACTTCAATGTGTCATGGTTGTTGGCCATGAGTTTCCCAAGAACCAACATAAGGTGTTGCATGTGCCCCATTATTGGCACATATTCGGCATCACCATCATTCATGTTGGTCGTGGAAAGTGTTCTCGCTCTGGTGGGTACTGTGATTGTCGCCCTTGATTTTTTTTTATTTTTGATGTTTGGGGTGTCACTTCAGGAATGATAATTATCCTGATGATGGCTATGGTAAGCGGGCTAAATTCAGATATCTCAGCCCAAGAAAAAAACACTTCCTTCGCGTTCGTTTTTAAGTCTTCTATCTTCGATGTCCTTCTATGTTTACAGATTTGCTTAGATTCTGGAGATGTGGTCTGGATTTCATTGTTTCCTGTAACACCTGTGTAATCCAGTGTATAAAGTACACCCCAAATGAGAAGGACAAATGAGAAGGACCACAAAATGCCACAAAGCAATTTAAACAACAAACACTTTAAAGATCTTTAAAGATGGAAATCCCAACCCCAAAAATATAAGAAAAAACATTGAAAAACAACCACGATGGGGCTAATCAAATTGTTTTTTGGACGCATCCCCAAATGAAGACAACCCAAAACAAGTTTCAAGCGAGAACAATCGATTCATCATCCACAATCAACGGCGGTTCCAAATACTCAACATCCAACCATCATTAATAAACATCCAGAATCTATCATTTCACAAACATGTACATATAACATCATATAACTTATATATCTCCATTCTCAACTCCTTCCCCACGAACCCCATGGCTACCAGGGACCCTCCAAGGGGAACCCCCGACCCCCCAACCAGGGCGGCGAGGCGCTTGTCCCACCAGGTGAACCTCCCGGAAGTGGTCCCGGTGCTTGGCCAAGGCCTGGCCCAGCAACCTGCCCACCTCGCTGGGCTCGTTGCCGTAGGCGCCGCAGCCCAGGTCCGGGACCACCAGGATGCCCGGGCGGCCCAGCAACAGATGGGCAGCTGAGAGCATGGTGTCCTCAGGCAGAAAGATGAACCAAGAAGCGCAATTCGAAGTACATCTTAAGTCTGAATTTGAAATATAATAATATTTTTTGTGGTATAACTGGTATGATTGTAATTTATATTAGTGATTTAGATGTCAATTTTGATATGATCTACTGTATATCACTAAATGGTAAGAGATAGTATACATTGATTTATGTAATATACAATCAAGTGGTAGGCAATTCCATACATTCACGATCACGGATCATCATGGATCAACCCACAGGCCTAATTCTGTTTCCAACAAGTACATTCAGCACAATTTGGCACCCTTGACCTTCCCAAACGGTGAATCTACTGGCCAAAGTATCAGCAAATGCATCACAGAAAATGCATGGACGACATCTTCAGGATGTACAGTATCTACCATCTCTTATGTGTCGCGACCATGATCGCCTCGCTGAGCGTCAAATTTCCTGAGCACCAACTCTCGGTAGAGGCCGGGATCGCTTGGAGCATCCGTCGGAGCATCTCGGACCTGCCGGTTCTGGTTGGGCATGGCGACGCTGATGATGGGCAACCTCACCACCTGGCGAGTGGCTGGGGAGGGTGACTGGGGAACCTCGCTGTTGTGGGTATCTGGGGTACCTGGTTGGCCAACCTCAGCAGGAGATCATGTCTGTGGGTCCCCGGATCCCTGGCTAAGGAACTACTTGCCTTCTGGACCTACCTGGACACCGATCAGCCAGCTTGGAGTCACAAGCCAACTTGGGTCATGCCAACACGAGGGGAACAAATCTTGGAAGGGTTCCATTCTACTGGGAAACCGATTCTTTTAAAGGAGTTGATTCCATGTAAAAACCATGGATGCATATGGATGCTAGCTTCACCATTGACCGTTACTGCTCATCATAAATCAACCTGAATTGGGGACCGTCACACATGACTATCGCAAACAAACATCACTAATTCAAAACTAACTATATATAACTCTACGAATCGTCACTACCGTAGGTTAACCGTAGGTTCCTGCTTGGTGGGTTCAACCGCTATGAAAACTATGCTTGTCAACCAATCATTTGTCAATATCTGGGAAAAAAAGACATGTCAATCAAACCACCAACCTGTAGTTGTTTGACCACTGTTGTTGGTTATCATGCGATATCATTGACTACTATGATCAACAAACAGTTATCAAACCACCAACCAGTATGATCCCTATAAAAAGGGATGATAACCACTATGATCCCTCACAAAAATGTCAATCAAACCACCAACCAATTTCCTCAAGCATTTCTTACCCACCAGCGACCTCAGGCAGGAAGGGATATCCCAGGTCAGTGCCGCCACGAAAGACTTCCACGTTGGGGCTGATGATGCAACCTGCCGCCAGCCAGTTGGCATCGAAGGACATGGGAAAAATTGAGGTCACCAAAGTTCATGTTGCTTCATGTTGGTTCATGTTGGCTCATAGTGCTTAATGATATGGTAGTGATTCCCGGTGCTTAGTCACGTTTATATGATGTTGATTTGCAATGCTGCATAGACCGTTCTGTGCGCAGGTGATTGATGATCATTTGCGGTTCATTGATGATTCATACTGTTCATACTTAATGACACTACACCTTGTGAATCAAACCTAAAGCAGAGCATCAACGCCTCCCTTTGAGAATTCTATGTTTCATCAATCAAGTGTACTATCCTTGGGAAGCCAAACCCGACCACCCTTCTCCATGTCAGTTTCAAGGGTCCCGTGTTTCGCACATGGACCTAAGCATAATAGCGACAACAGCTTGCCCGATGCCCCATGGGCCGCCCCATGGCCGACCCATGGCCTGTTTCGGGGATGTGGCATGTCCACGGCACCCCGAGTGCTTTCATAGGAGGTCGACAGTGAGCCGAAGCAACGCACTTCTGCGACTTAGCTAAGGATTCGGCCACACACAGCGACTTGAAAAGCGTGGATCGCATACCTGGTACCCGCGAGAGCGGCGTGTCAGGACCCCCAAAGAGTTGGTACACAAATGCATGTACAGGCAGGTATGATTTGGGCATTTGGGTAAATATTTTGATAGTAGATGCACATACACACACACACAATTACTTTTATTCTTCCCCCCTGGAAACTCATCCTTTCGGTCTCTCACGAATGATTGTCCGTTCCTCTGCCGCAAATTCATGATACAGCGCACCATTGCCGACATGTTATCAGCCAGATGCACAACTCTTCAGGAACACTCAAGAATTCCAATCACCCCGCCAAATTCCAGAATGGCAAACAGGAAACCAGCACGGGAACCCTATACTTGATGTTAAAACAAAGCATCTACCTGTTCTGCCAAAATACAAATAGATTCCTCCAGGGCATGGCGGCCACCAGTCAGAAAACCTCCTCCAGCATGATATGCAGAGGCTGCATTGATGGCCACAGTGGGCAGCCCACTGTTCACCAGTCTCTGGCATGCCACGTCCAAGAGTCCACCTCCGGAGGAAAAACCATGTGTTCAGGGGAAAGTGCCACAATGCCCTGCTTCTTGGAAGGATGTTGAACCAATAATACGTATATATATATATATGCAGGAATAGTCATGGAGAAATGTAGCTAAAAGTAACCAAGCATCCAACTATAGGAATCTCAAAGCTTTCTGGATATGGACCATCCCCCCTACAGTGCGTAGCTGATAAATTCTTCATCAGCAAGCCTCCCTAGAATCAATTCTTGACCGGAAATCCGCAGATTTGAGCTGAGATCCTTTCTGGAGACTCCGACCCGAGCAGGGGCGTACTCCCATTTCATGCTGAGAGTCCCATCCAGTCTACCAAGCACCTTGAAAATCCCCAAGCAGAAGTTTGTGGCTGGTGGTATCGAAGCATCATTTCACAACAGGTTGGGAGCTGCCTCGTGGATGATTTCCAAGCATCACTCGATCCATCACTGGCTGATCACATCAACCAACATGGCTGATCACATCAACCAACATGGGTTGACTTGTTTCAACCACTAGTTCTACCACTACCAAGAGTCAGACCATTGGTGACGTCTATCGTGGATTCTGACCACTTCTTATCACGAGTTATATTATATGGTCATGAGTCAATATCAACCATCCAAACATTCTGGATAGTTATTCACATCCCAACAGCCAGACTAGATCGGTCGATGTTCACAGGCAGGGATACTCAAAGCCATATATAATGATTTCTCAAGTCATAGAGGTACCCCTAAATCATCTGACATCAACCAGTTCTAAGCCAACCATGGCTTTGGGGGGGTCCCTGACTTAAGAGACCACCATATCTCGTCTCGTCAGCACCATGAGCACCGGTGGCGACCAGCTCGGTGCCTGGTGGGTGGTGATGCCACGTGATGCCGCCGGCACCGGCGCTGCGCCCAGGTGCAGCTGGCGCGCCCAGGAGCTGCGTGGCGTTGCACATGTCTTGGACGCTGCTCAGCCGCACGTGTCCTGAGCCGTGCGTGAGATTCCTGAGCTCAGTAGGTCTATAAGAATTTAATGGAATTTAGTATGCTTGAGGATTCGAGGATTGATAAATGTAACTCAATCATTGATTTAGGATTGATAATCCTCATATAGTTGACAATTAGTTGACAATATCCACGATGAATGGTATGGTTGATGTTGTCCTATGTACTTGAACCACATGAGGACCCACAACCACATGGGGGTTTCTCAAGTCATAGGGGTACCCGCAAAATGGTTGGTTTCCTACTATAAATTTTACATGGTTTATAATTGACGATTTGGGGGTACCCCTATTTTGAGAAACACCCATATTACGAGTGGTGAAAATGGTATGGTTTGATGTACGGTGTCCGATACTTGAATGATAGATAGCAGCGGGAATAGATTCAAACATGATATAATGCTGGTTGGTCTATAGTCGTCTATAGATTAGACACCACCTAGAACGGGAACACAGGAACACCCAAGCATCTTTTATCAAGAAATGAGGGGAATATATGTACAGATGGGAATAGTAAATCATGAAATGGATCTCCCATGACCCCAAAAACACCACGGTTTCTTGGCCGTTTGTTTCCAAGAACGCACAAAGAAGGCAACCATACTCCATCCATGTATTCAACTTTTTGCATCTTTTTGCCTGATTCTTATGAACATTTTCCATCATTTTCTCCTAGAAGTCGCTTGGTGGATGGTGCAGTGGACCCACCAAGTATCGTCCATCCAAGTAATAGCCTTCGGCTTCGCAGACCTCCAGCGTCTGCTGGGCAGCAGTGCGTCGTTTTTCGCGGTCAGACTCCTAGGCGCTCTGTGAAGTCCATGGGAAGATGAGTGGGGCATTACTCCATGGGAAGATCAGTGATTCAACGTGTTTAGGTACACAGTTCAGAGCTTGAGGGCTGATGCATGATAATGGATCATCATTGTAAATGGTTGATAGTGGTTGCTACAGGTTTTGTGTTGAATCATGAACTTTCATGAACTCCATGTAGATATCTGTCCCAATGTCATATCATCATGTACAGGGAGGTGAAGGTTGAGTGCGGCAGTGCCTCAATCTCAAATATCCATTCATGTTGCAGAGTTACTTGCATAAACCCTCAGGATGATTGGCCATTGCAACGCAGATTACTGCATTCTTAGATGATCGATTTCGGAACATTTCCCATGATTTAGCTGTTTCATACCATACATGGTTCCCACGATTCAATCCGTTGATGATTGAACCACTGGATGACTTGGACGGCATGTTTGATGAAGGGATAGCCAAGCTTCCAGCGATGATCGGTTTTCCAAGCTGTGAGGGAAATCCTGAGGTGGGTTGGGTTTTACCGATCATTGTTAGGATGGTTGAGGGACACTGGAACCCGCCTTTCTAGACATACGCAAATATGTATATCATATTAATATTAATTAAGTACAATATGACACTACATCTTAATATGACACAACATGAAAATGTCATCTGCATTTGTGATGATATTGACAACAAACAAAAATCACTCACAATAGATCATAATAGATCATTGATCATCTCAAATTTGTCCGCCTGAAACCCCCAAGCTGCTCGGTCTAGGCTCCGAGTTGGCCTTGCGGATCCACTCGAAGCTGCTGCCTGGTAGCCGCCCAGCCTCTGGGGAGGCGAAGCTGGGGGCGCTGGGCCTTCCAGTGCTGGGCGGAGGTCGAGGTGCTGGCGGCACAGGTCCCTGCTGGGGTCCCTGCTGACCAACAGCTCCCTGGTGACCAACGTGGTGGCCAACGGGTCCCTGACCAACAGGTGCCTGGTGACCAACAGGTCCCAGGTGACCAACAGGTCCCAGTTGACCGACAGGTTTTGCATGATCAACGGGTCCCTGGTGGTGACCGACAGGTCCTTGGTGGTGACCGACAGGTCCCTGGTGGTGACCGACCAGGTGACCCACATGTTTGGCACCCACCCAACCAGACAAGGCTCCGGCGCGAACGTGGCGGAAAGAATCTTTGACACCCAGAAACTCGGCGGAAGTTCCACTTGGAATGGTTCCTGTGAAGTATTCAGGTGAACTCAAAGGATGGGAATAGACCCTGACTTCTGCAAAGCCCTCTGCGTGCTTCAGCAACACTCGAGGACCACCTGGAGGAGCACCTGGAGGAGCACCTCCTGCAGCTCCGGCCCATTGCTTTGGCGGAGGACGAACCACGGCGGGCAGGGACCGCAGGGACGTCACATCACGGCTGGGCGCAGGCATGGAGTGTGTGCCAGGAGGTGGTGCTGGCAGTGGCATCGGTGGTGCACCAGGATGCCACGTCAGGTGGCCAGGCCGCCCAGTCGGGTGCACCGGGTGGGTCCGTGGTGCCTCCACTGCTCCAGTGTCTCGCCCTGTCAGTTCACTGCACACTTTGCCACCCATGTTGCAGTACTCCGCGGCACCATGGCTGCGAAGTTCAATGGGAGTTCTTTGGCTTGTTTGGTTACAACATGTTACAACCAACAACAACTGGTCTCTTCGTCTATGGCAATTTAACAAACACATGAATCTTGCAGGAAAGCAACAGTGTTTCCATACTTATCGTAGTGCTGTGTTAACCCATAATATATACATTATATATATATATATACAATTATAGATGCATATATATATATATATATATAGATCCATTGTTTACCAATCAAGAACCAATTATCAACCAATTCTTGGTCGTTGTCCTCTGTTATTAACCCATCATGAACCACTATTAGCCACTAAAAAATCCAGCATTCATGTTCCATCCTGTGCCCTTGCTGAGTATGTTGCTCATGGTGGCAGCATACTGGCCAGACCTTTGAAAAGCTCGCCGCGTTCCATGTGACACTGCGGCTGTACCAAACAGCAAACCCGGTTTCAAACGGTGATTATGGTTGGTTTATTACAAATATTGGCGGTTTCGCCATACGGGTACCCCCAAGTTATGGTTGGTTTATGACTATGGATGGTTGATGCATTAATCAATAGATGGTTGATATATATATATATATATATTAACCAATAGATGGTTGATATAAATAAATATATATATATAAACCAAGAGATGGTTGATATATATATATATATATTAACCAATAGATGGTTGGTATATATTAACCAATAGATGGGTGATATATTAACCAAGCATCGTTTGGGGGTCCCCCTATTTTTTCAGAAACCACCAACTGATCGTGTCGCCCCAAGGTCATCTCCCCAGCGACTGCAAGGCTTGCAGCCAACTGCAAGGGTTCCGTGTTCATGTCGTGGCTGTGTGGTTCTTCCTTGGCTTAATCATTGAATCGTGGAAATCATAGCTACATATCAACATCCCTGAAAAAGGGGCATGGCTTTGAATAAAGGGATCCTGCGTGACACCTCAGATATCCTCAGATCACTTGAAACTTCAGAATGCTTCCTGTGAGCTACAACACTGGCTTCACATGGCTTCCAGATCAAGATTCCAAAGCATGATGATATTTGCTGAACCAACACCTACCTGCACTGGATGACCAACAAATTGAATATATTGAATGACCTTACACACATCTTAAATTCATCTCCTATGATCCCGTTGATGCTTTGCGAACCCCCCAACATCACCCTGAATCTTCCATCGCAACTGACAGGCCTCCCATTCACCCGTGGGTTGGCCGGCGGCAGTCTCAAGGATCCAGCGTAGCGCTCTGGAACTGGATTCATCCCATGGTCAGTTCGTGACCATCCACTACCAGTCAATGATCATCACAAACCATGAATTACCATAATCATTAGGGTAATCATAGCAAACGATCATACCAATTATCATAATCATTCGGGTAATTATTGCATGATCATAGCAAGCCACTAATGGGATCAACCATCACAAGCCCCATCATCCTCCACCATTCTTAATCAACTGCCAATCTTTGGTTCATGATGCTTAACACCACCAATCAACTGCACAAATCACTGGTGTCACCATGGTAACTTGGGGCTTCAAGTTATAAGCCACCCAGCCCAGCTACAGCTTTCCCATGGTATTTTCACAATATATCCCTGCTAGTGGTTACCCTCATGATGCATCCCTAGTTCAATCCTACCCCCAGCACCCTACATCTCCCAGCCATGGTCATCCACAGTCACCCTCACCACTGTTGCTGCTCTCCCGGAATATCTCCATGTGGTCATCTTACCTTCACCAACCAGCTCGCTTCATCCATGATAAACCACAAAAAGCCTGGTGAATCCCAGTCCCAGCTTGCTTCATCCAGATATGACCAACCACAATAACCCTGGTTAATCACCAGTCAAAGCTGGTAAATCTCCGCTATCCCTGGTGACTGCTACCCAGGTGATCTCCCAGCCATGACCTCCCCGGGCTCGCCGTTGCCCTTGCCGCGGCTGCGCTTCGCCTTGTCGATCTTCCCCGCGCGTTCGGAGTTCAGAAAGAGCTGCAGGGCCAAGCGCGTGGCGCTGTGGATCACGCCGTCCACGCCATCGGCCTGGCGCCGGTTGCCGCTTCGGTGCCAAGGGGTGGACGAGCACTAGTGATGTTAGTGACCAGGTGATGAACCAATGAACCAAGTGATTAACTATAGGTGAAAAAAGACTAGGTGATGAACCAAGTGATGAACCAGGTGATGAACCAGGTGATTAACTAAAGGTGATTAACTAAAGGTGATCAACTAGGTGATGAACATTGATTAACTAGAGGATTGACTAGGTGATGGACCAGGTTTGATCAGGTATTTCGAGAAACCACCAGGTGATGGTACTGACTTGGTGATTGATTGACCGGGTGATCGTTACGATGATCAACTAGTTGGTTGTAATGATTCACTATGGTTAGTGACAACAATTGACTGTGATACGTACTGGTTGATGATGGATTAATCAACTAACCCACGGGGTAATGACAATGACTGGTTGATGATGGACGAACCGGGTAATGATAATGGCTAACCAACCAGTTTCGTTGCCATTCATGTTTTTTGTTGGTGATATTGATTGATGGTTCATAATGATGGTTCAATGAACCTCTAATGCGAGTTGGAAATCACGCTGTAATCAGCACCATTGATGGTTGTATTGAGCGAGTATGATTAGTGATGATGTAATTGTTGCTGAACATGATACATGACTATAGTCAAACAGTATGTTTGGTGAAAACAAGAAACTGGCGATAATGCTTGACTATGGTTCGGTAAGTTTGATCAATGATTGTTGACAACACTTTTCCCTTGACAAAAAGTCCCAAACTAAATCCAAATCTTGGAGGCTTTATTCTTGGGAGGGATTTCGGTGAACTTGTTCTTAGTCAATAATCAGGAGGTCATGACCTGGTTTCCGAAATCAAGCTCTTGCAGAGTTTATCCAATTCCCTTTTGGGAATCATATGACACAGTTCCAAAGTCGGTTCTTGCAAGGATATGATCCGTTCTATTAGTATTCATAAATTCAGGGACAAGGACCAATAAAGCTATACTCAATATAAAATGGTCAGATTGTGGTTATACCTTTTTTTGCGGAGCAAACATCCGTTCATGATGGTTCACACTATGCTAATGGTCAACGATGCTGCAGTTCATGGCCCATCCAGCTGCTCTCCACAGCTGGTCCCAGGGCTGTCCCTGGAACCAGGGCCACCGGGTAGATCCTTCGACGGCGAATAACCCGCCTCGTTGCCCTGCAAACCGCAGGGAAAGCCTTGATCTCTAAGCCACCCCTCCAGGGCAAGCACGACCTGCCGCGGCTGCTGTGCATCAATGAGAAAAAACCATGGTGGAAACCAATGGTTTGAAGTTTGAAGCTATTCATGATGAATCTGAGGTGCGAGTTTTTGAAGCTGTTTCCAAGTTTTTGTAAGGTGTTAAAATTCTGTAAGCAAGGAAAGTGCAGGCGGTGACACCTTAAGCACACGCTGGATGCCACCAGGTCTCTCCCAAACTGGTGTCGCAACCGGAGATGATATCGGGTTACCTCTTAAAGTGTGTGACCCAACCGCCAATATGGGGGCCGACCACCTTGGCACAGAAAATGAAGAGTGTACCAGCTGAGACATGTGCCAAGAATTGAACACATACATCCAACACAAGAAGAAACTGATGAGATGGCCTGAAAAACGCATGTATAAGAAGCAAGCGACTTGGGATACAGGTAACACAAAGCAGTAAGATACAGTCAGTTCATCTGCACTAAACAGGCTGATCAGTTGAATCGTGGATGTTTGCTCAAGTGGAGCAAAGCAACCAAGCAAAGCATGGGACGTGGCCTGCCGTACCATACCCTCGAACCTTGGAAGTTAAAACTTCACTAATGTGAATAGAGAAGCAAATAATATTAGTAATAATAATGATGATAACGAAAATGTGATAATAACAATAATAACAATAATAATGTGAATAATAGTTAAACCTTGGAAGCAAATAATGTGAATAGAGTAAAAATGAGTAAAGGAGTTTCTATTTTACTTCCAGATCTTCCAGAGTAAACATTTTGCCAAACGGATCCAAACGGATCAAATAGCTAGGCAATGCCGCCTTGCCATCGAAATGGCAACGAGAGAAAGCCCATGAAGGTGTTGACAAGAAACCTAAGGCCTAGGCACTGCAATTCTTTAACAAGCAATAGTCATCGTGAGAAATAGGTGATGTGACTGCGTATGCAACATATCACTTTGAGGAACCAGTCAACCCCAAATAATGACAAAGTTGTGAGGAAAGCCGGTTTTCCACTGGTTTCCCAGCTCCCTCCTGTGGAATCTCAAACACTTGGCTTCAACAGCTTCATCATCAACAGACCCTTGCATTACAAGTGCTAGGTCATCGATCCTTGGTTTTCTTTACGAGTCAACACCTTCAGCGTTGGTTCTGACATCGATTCCCTCATGGTAGAACCGCTCCCTTGCCCTGAAAAACCGATGCCAAACAGGTCCAAAAAACACATAGAAACCAGGGTCCCCCAGGGGTCCATGCATGTTCCAAAGGGTCCATGCAGGAGTTGCAGGGGGGGCAATTGGTCATGGATTGGGCCACCCAAAGGTCTACTTAACTAAATGGATATCACTAGAATCACTAGAACATATTTCTTTAAAATGTTGGATGATCAAATTCCGTATATACCACATAATATAGAGAAGTAAGCCCTAGTAATCCCTAGTATTCCCTACTTATCCTAGTAATCCCTAGTTAATCCTAGCATGCTCTAGTTAAGGCATGTTAAAGCCATACAGTCGTTGTGTGGATGCACATCACTTGAAGCTAGCTGCTGGATGGCAGCGACCTCTTCATCAGCTTCGAGCTCGTCCGAGACGCTGTACTTCTTGTATTCCAAATAGCCTCGCCTTGGACGAGGCGGAACGACACGACCCAGGTGCCAGCGAAAACCATGGGGTGCCACCGCTTTCAATTCCTGAATCTGAAGCCGCCATTGGACCAACTGCCACCCTCGCCACGGCGTTCCGCGTTACACCTTCAACCACCTGCAGCTCCAACCACCTGCAGCTGGCACCTCTTCAGAAACTCTTGGATCGCTTTATTGTTGGCCGCTTGCCAAGTGCCGGTCCGGGGGCTCGCAGTACCTGGAGGGGGACGACCAATCAGGAGCAGTGAATGATGGTTACTGAGATGTACTGAGCATGGCGCAGCATGGCCAACGATGGCTGCGGGTTAATGGATGGTAATGGTCAATTAGCGAGCTTCATTGATGGTAAGTTCCTCAAACATGGCTGGATGATGCTGGATGGATATACATGGCCAGCTTCATTGATGGTTAGCTCCGTGTTAAGGGCTACATAAACCACATGAACAACGGCTAAGATGAACGGTGCTTCAGCTAGGTGAAGAAATTCTCAAAAACAGGGGACGCTCCGAGCATGCTACAGCTGTACGCCTCCTTCGCCAAGAAACCATCGGTGTCAGCCAAAGCGGTTGATTCAAATCACAAATGACGTGTAGTTGTACAACATTCATTAACAGCTAGGTTAGCTAGAAGTAACAAGCCAATGGACAATACACATCAACGATACACATCCAATCAGCAGATATATCATTGAAATTTAGTACAGTAATAACTTGTGCAAGTGGCAGTTGTGTGTCAGGGCGGCTGTGAGATGCCCAAGCGTGCGGCATCACCCTTCCTGGGGCACCACTCCGTGACAGAAATTCCTGAAGCGCCACATGGCGTAGCTACAAAACAGAATTGTCTAAAAGAAGCACTTCCGAAATACTGGTAAGTATACTGGTATAACAAGTAAACAGGTAAAACAGGCTTGCAGCATACTGGCAAAATCAAGGTGAAATACGGTCAGAAACCTTCGTTCACCGTCAATGATTTGTCGATCAAGTTGTCTGATGATCAGCCGGCGACCGCACAGCTCTGGACTCCTGAAAGGCAAAGACCGTTTCCACATTCCACGAGCCGTCGACGGCCAGGTGCCTGTGGGAAGGTCGGAGCTGTGTCTATGCGCATGGGATCGCATGGGTAGATGTCATGGGTATATGATGGCACCAATGGTACATGTGCATGCGTAGCACATGCAAACAACTGCACTTCGCGCAGCACTTCAGAAGTGTGTAGTGCTTCTACCCAGGTGACCCGCCACACTGGCATCTAGTCAAGCTGAAAAGTTGCTGCCAGCAGCCACACGGATGGATAAAAAAAAACAGCCATTCAGAGTATGTCAACTTGCCCTATGGAGTGGGACGGTCCTCTCATCCAAAAGGCCAGACTACCCCTGGCCCACCGTGTCCGTTGCTGGTGCTGCCTGATGCCTTTCTCCTGCTCGTACTCAGCGATGAGGAATCGCTGCAATGCTATGGTGGTCCATCTGCGGCAGCACAATTACCCTCGAGCATTTAACTACTTGGATAGTGAGAAAAAACTGCATTTATTGGCATTATCATATCAACCTGCAGTATAGCATGCATCAAAATCAAACACCTGTTACATCTAGCGAAAAAGCGTTGGAAGCTACGTTGCCTGACACAACCGGTTGCATGAGGTTTCAATCACACGAATTGATTCACACAACTTGAAGAAATGGTGCGAAGCCCCAGTGGGAGAGTGATGATGATGATGATGATGATGATGATGATGATGATGATGATGATGACCAACCAATGGTGACTATTAAGGGGGTGAACTATAGGGAATAATGATCAAGAATAGGAATATAATGGTTGGATGATGATGATGATGATGATTGTTATCAAACTACACGCAGGTTTGTAATTCAAACCCAACAAGTCTCGCAACCACTATCAAAGAGGGCCTCTGAAGGGAAATGGACGGCAATGCAATGCAATCGGACAGCGGCAGCAACTCTAGCAAAGCCTCCGGAAACCAGGGTAAGTTATCCCTGCATCCCTAAATCATATTCATGTACAAGCTGTAACATACTCTACCAATTCACGCGAAAGATTAAAGGTAGTAAAGCTATACAACAATATCGGTCGAACATGGTCACGCTGTGGCAATGAGCAGGCACCAAAGCCACAAGCGATTCTCAATTTCGAGGGAGAACCCAATGAATGTTTCTTGCGGACAACTGAATCTTGGCCTTTTGGGGTTTCTCCATAAGCTGTGTAATGTCAACGGAGGATCAATGCACCCCTGTTTGATTGATAACGGTATCCGCCAAAAGGCATGGCTTCTTGGTAAATGGTATCATCCCAATTGATGAATCCAGGGTTTGTAAATCATGGACCGACATCACCCCGAAACCATCGGATTCAGTAACCCAGTACTCAAATGTACTAAGCATGAGGTTTCAAGGGTTTCCTGGGCTCCAAGTCACTCCCTATACCAATGGATATCCATCATCCCTGGCTTCCCGCCGTATCAATGGTTGGTAATCATGATGTTGGTCATTATCGAGATTCCCATATTTGTTGAAATTCCCTATGAATAAGAAGCATTGCCCTTTTATTGTCCCCATTAGTGACCATTGTTCATCATCACCAAACATCACCAAACGGGGCCCCTGCCTGCCCCACTCGCATTCGTTGTCATTGAGCCAGGGTTCCGGCGAGAATCCTGAGTGAATCCCAGGCAGGGGATGGTACATTTCCATGACAAATGGGATGGTGGATGAACAAAAAACATGTGGAATACGTGGGGGTTCTTAAAGTTGAGGACCCGCGAAATGGTTGACAGCTGACAATTCAATACTCTCAGGCAAATCAACCTGGAAGGGGAAAATCATCACTGATAGCTAAAGATAGCTGGCTGGTTTCCGACCAGAAACAAGGATTTTCCACTTCCAGGTTTGGTTGTAACACCTTTAGGTGTCTTCAAAGGGATGCTTCTTCAAGCCAGGCTCCAAACACAAGATTCCCAATCAAAAGCCAGGACAAATCCTACAAACAACTAAAAAAAAGCCAAAAAATCCCAATTGAACTTAAAATGTTCCTTTTAGAACATATTGTTACAAAACTGGTTTTCATCACAAGCAGTTGTCAAGAACAACTTGCATTTCATTCAAAAAGCCTTGGATGGAACCCTCATGGAACCCATCAGGAACCGGTGTTTTTTACGGAATCTAGTTTCACTCAAGCTGGGACACCAATGTTCCCCCAATTTCAATCTCTTTGTCTGGTCATGTTATCCAATTTTCACAATTTTTATCTTGGTTATGTCATCTCAGTCTCAAAATCTGTAACAGCTCAAGTTCCTCCAGTTTCATTCGAACAAGTTGGGATTTTTTTAGCCACTTCAGGTGCATTTTTTCTGAAGAGACACTCTTTTGAACGTTTTGAAGAGAGATCGACGGTGACCCTAAGAAGGTTAGTTTGCCAGTATAATGATTTAGTCTCCTATGCTGCCCTATGCTTCGAAAGACAATTGCAAGTATTCCCTCCCAAGCAGCACCACAGCCAAAAGTCCTAAATCCATCAGCCACGAACGCAATGCGCGAACGGTCAAGCTGTCCAACTGGCCGTGCAACGGGCCTGGAAACATGGGCGCTATGGGCATCATGGATTCAGCATGGTTGATTCATGGGGGGTTCCTCAAGCCATTGGGAAACCCCCCAAGTCATGGGCGGTATATTACTATAAACATGATTATTGTAAAGGATGATAACTGGGGGTACCCCCATTCTGAGAAACACCCTTATGGTCAACAATTTTCATGGTCAACCTATTAATTTGTATTGTTGGTCAACGAGTGTTCAATCAAGTTGTCAGTTTTCGCCGCAGAATCAATGGCTAATAATCGATGACAATAACTAATGGTGGTTAAGGGCTTGGGGATAGCCAAGAACAACCATGAACAACAATTACGTTTGAAAGGTTGGTGATGGATTGAACCCATCCTAACTGGCCAACTTCGTTTATTATTGGAAAACCCGACCCTGGCATCGATGAAAGAATCCGCAATAGAGCACTGGCGCTGATATGAGGACCTTGGGACCACCAAGAAAAAAGGCGAACAAACTTGAAACCTTTGAGTAGACGTTTTAGGTTGGAAACTCACTACACTTTTAGGAGTTGAGCATAGTTGAGCATTTGACTCCTGAAATCTCTTGACTGATACCTTGGGTCTCCTGGACCCCTTTGGCCTGCTTTTTTTTCACCAAGTCAGCACCCAAAGAAAACAACCCCGCCCCGTAGATCAAATGCATGTGAGACCTGAATGCACCAGCGATGATCTTTGTGGATTCAGCTTTGCGCAATCATTATATTGGCTCGTTTGGAGCTGACAGAACACTCCCAAGACATCCTGCGGCCTGTGTAAAAGCCATTCCTTGGCTCCGGGTGGTACTGCGGTGGGTTCAACGGACAGGGCCCAACATTACCATGAAGTCATCGTTATCATCACCATCACCATCACCATCACCATCACCATCACCATCACCATCACCATCACCATCACCATCACCATCACCATCACCATCACCATCACCATCACCATCACCATCACCATCACCATAATAATAATAATAATGAATCATCATCATCATCATCATCATCATCATCATCATCATCATCATCATCATCATCATCATCATCATCATCATCTCATCGGAACGGTTGGCTTTGGTCAGGAATCATCAATGCTAGCAGCAAAAGTGCAGTCTTAAAAGAGGGCTCTCGGCTCTCAGCTGTTTCCATGTGGAATCCATCTGAACATGAAAAACACAGCTTGCGACCATGGAGTTGGAAGGAAACATGATAACCATTGATCAGTGAACACAAAGGATGATCACCTCTGAATTGAGGAACCTATCACTAATGATTGATTAGCAACTGGTGGAGCCTTGACTAGCCATTGATTTGCCATTAATCATGTAACCGTGATTGACCATGGACTAGCCATTGGTAACCCAGTAATCACTGTTGCTTGCAATTAGATACCAACATTCCGTCACGGGGGTCTCTAAGGCACTGTCGGTTGATGGCAATGACCAGGTGACACAGCCCTTTGTCGTCCCATGATTCGTCCCGAGCTTCCGCTTCAGATAGCTCTGCAAGGCTCTCTTCCCTTCCTCGTCGGTAGTGGTGGGTCGACATTACAAAGGATTAGGGTGCTTTACATATAAGCTTGTAGTCTTTGTTCAGTCCTTTAAACTTTACTTACACAAAAACAACCAACAAGAACAACAACGACAACAACAACAATAACAACAACCACAAGAACAACGACAACGACAACGACAACGACAACAACAACGACAACAACAACAACAACAACGACAACGACAACGACAACGACAACAACAACGACAACAACAACCACAACGACAATCACAACGTTGACGACGACAACAACAACAACAACAACAACAACAACGACGACAACAACAACAACAACGACAACGACAACGACAACGACATGGACAACGACAACGATAACGACAACGATAGCGACAGCGAAGATACTCTGCAATTGAATTTTCCTTTAGGACGCTGCCAACCTTTCACCCGATCAGTTAGAGGCTGCAGTATGCTAGGTCCTAGGTTTGGCTGCGCAGTTAAACCTGATCGAGGGGATGTGCTACCAGCTTTCCCAAGGTGGAAGGCTGTCTCGGCTCCTGATTCCATATGCCCTCACGCTGGGCTGCAGTCTTTGGCAGATTCTCCTCGTGAGAAAGGAATTCCAGGAGCGCCTGCAAAGGGAGAGCTGTAAGCAACTGCCGTTGGTTGGGATGTGTCATGAAATGTTTTGGACATCTAGTGTCGATCGTATGTACATGGACATCATTTATTATAGAGAAAATGGGTAGTAGAAAGTTACAAGGTTGAGTAGCGATCATAGGCACTATCGAATCCTTTCCCCTTCCACAAATCTGCGCAGCACGATCTAATCCCTTCTGTTCTTCAAATCTTGTTACGGTACAACAAAAGCATAGGATTGCGACTCATCCATTTGTGGTGAAAAGGCTATTGCAGGATGAACATCATCGAATAGTCAACTACGGAGTAAGCAAGAGCCATCAAACAGTTCCAGAAGAACAATTAATCGGCAACAACCAATCAATCAACAACACCCAGCAGGAAGTCTGTTTAACACGACTAGACAGTCGTCCATGGTATAGGAAAACATCATAATCAAAAATTCACTGAGGCAGAATTCAAAGCATAAACCAGGCCTGGGACCCTGGGACAAGGCCTGCACCAACCTGCAACTGTTCACTTCTCCCTTCCTGCATCCATGCTGGGCCTTCTTGGTATGGACTCCAAAGACACCATCCACCACGATGATGAAGTCCTGGTGGCTCTTCACCGTGACTGACCTGCACCGCAGCATCAAAATAGCCGCTGCCAGCCATGGAGTTGTACCCAGCTGCCAACAAAGAAGTGTGCCATGTGTACTGCTTGGTGGTTTCAACCCCTCTGAAAAATATCAGTCAACCAACCATGTGGTAATAGTATGGAATTACGAATGTTTGAAACCACCAACCATCAACCATTGGAATTACGGAAAGCATTTCTACGGACATACCCGCAAAATTTCCATGAGTTGTGCCCAAAAAGTTTCAGTAAAAGAGTGGCCAACTAGGATCAAATCACAGAGTGGCTTGCAATCCTGAACACATCATGTCAATGTAGTAAAAAAATGATTGAAATCAACATGCAAGGGATTTTGATGAATATTATCCAAGATTCCCGGGTTATACGGTGGCTCAGAAACTGGATAAACTACGATGAATCACACCGAAACTTGGATCTGTGAATACCAAAAAATGATGGGGGATCTGTAGACTAATCATTAAATTCTTCTTTATAGTGATTCTAAACCATGGTCAAATATGAACCATGGTCAAATATGGTCAATGAGATTCACAATGTTGACAAACCATGTCGTAACAATAAAAAAGCCAGAGTTACTCATGATTGTGAACGATTGGGCCATGTTACAAACAATGGCTGAATGCTTCTGGCCGCCATTCAGTTCCACCAGATCCCACCTGCGAAGCTGTTCGGCCTGCAGTTCCACTGGATGAGGACTGCCATTAGTGAGTACAATGGTCACACGGGGTGCATGGGTTCGATGGTTGAGTTTTAAACATTCTGGAATGAATCTTCTATCATTACTTGGATGATCGTTGGAATTGCTGGATTGCAAGCATTCCCATCATGGTGAATGGCCAATTAATGATTCTCCAACATATGTAACATGCCTACAAAAGGATCCAGGTTGAACATGATCAAGTTCTTTTTTGATCATGGTTATCCAGTTCTGCATCGCACCAACAATGATCCGCTAAGTAATCTAGTCGACAATCCTTAAGGGATGGTTCAGGTAGAACATGATCTAGTTCTGGCAGCTGTTGATACCATAAGACACCAGCATGATCATACTAGTGCTTGTGGTATGAACCTAAATGATTAAATTGAATAAGTGAATGTACTGTACTAGCGGTTGATCATAAAACCATACTAGCTGTTGTTCCATCAAACTGAAAATCAACCCTTCGAGTGCTGCTGCTCAGCTTGATAGCTGGCCATAGCTTGCCGTTGTAGAAACCCCTTGGTGGAGCTTGATGATTAGCAAGAAATCACATGTGCCAACAAGGTTACTGTAGATGGGTAAATGTTCAGCAAGCTGCTGATCGATGGTTGGTGGTTGATCTTCAGAAGCGTAAGTGGAGCTCCTTTTCACTCACAAGATACCCTACCTTCTTATTTGAGACTTTGGGACCTTCTCACGACCAGGTTGCCCAATCGTCCAAATACATACCCAAATGCTTGAAACCCAAATGCTTGAAACCCAAATGCTTGAAACCCAAATGCTTGACCTCCGTCACTATATGTCATTATAGTAGTCCTATATCAAACCACCTCGCAGAAATTCCCGTCAAGAAGAAAATCTAGACATCTTTACATTGCTGGTGTTTTATGAGGGTCTATGATGATTGCTTGAACATGTCGATGCTTTACCTCCTGAAAATCGAATTATTGACTTGACCTTCATCGGCCGTTCTTGATCATCAATCAGAACTTATCAACCGTGGGCTTGTTCACATTCTGAAGCCTTGAGCGTGGTTTCAGGATGGCTGTTGGATAGTGAAGCGTGTTTAATTAACCATCATGAACCATTACCCAAAATCATGAAACACAAGCACACAATATCATTAGCCAATGGTACCCATCATCAATCATCATTGACCATCATCAATCATTATTGACCATCATCGACCATCATCATCGTTATGCTTCTTGGCAATCAATTAGTAACTGCAAAGCCAACCTTATCATTTCTGGCTACTCTTTTTCAACCACTGTGAAGCATCATCAATTGTGTTTAGCCATTATTAATCATCATTAAGTGTGGTTAAACTATGAATGAACGGTTCTTTTAGAGAAACAGAATTGTATAATTAAAATCAGTACAAGCTTCTCACTTAGCCTGTAAACAATCATTAAACCATGAATAGCCACCATTAAAATATGCAACATCACCAAACCATCCTTATTCGTGTAATCCTTACACTCAATGATGGTTGTTGGTTCTAAACCATCGTTGACCATCAGTAGTCATCCCTAAAACCATGATTCATCTGATTCAACCATATCATCGGCCCTTACCAGCCTCAAGCGCCATCATTCCGAATGGGACACCGGGCCCTACCCCGGACCTACCCCCGAAACCGGGCGTGACCCGCAGCACCAACGCAACCGGCCGTGCACCTGCAGGAGGCCTTCGGCGAAGTCCTGCGCTTGCTCTAAGGAGCTCCGCAGCCAGTGGACGCTGTGGCGATTCCTACGCGGAAGGACCGGGGTGAACCGTTCCGCATCAACGAACCAATGGTTGGCTAAGGTTGGTGAAGGTTGGCTAAGGTTGGTTGGTTGGTTGATTGACGTTGGTTGACGTTGGTTGACGTTGGTTGACGTTGGTTGGTTGGTTGGTTGGTTGGTTGGTTGGTTGGTTGGCGTTGGTTGGTTGACGTTGGTTGGTTAGCTAAGCTTGCTTGGTTGGTTTGTGGTTATGGTTCTGGTTAAATCAGCTGGTGAATAAGCCTTAATAAGCAACAATGATGTTAGATAGTGACAAATGGTTCTCAAGAATCAAAATGGGCGCTACTTGTTGATACTCAATGAAATTGTTGACAATGAATGTATTAATCAATAAACTTGTTAGGCAAAAATCAATGGTTTGTTGATGGTCATCATAATAACTTCTTCATTGGTAATTCGCTAAATAGTCAATAACCAATGACCATAATTGACTTGAGGTTGCCAGCCAGCAAGAACCCACGATTAATTAATTTTGGTTTTAAATAGGGTCAAATAGAGGTTTTGAATATTCACCACACAGTGGCGAGTGGCGAATAATGAATGATCAAAAAAGGACAAAATGTTAGAAACACATGGTTGGTCAACCAGCGACAACCAACAACCCAGAACCAATTGTCAACTAACCAATGCCTAATAATCAAAGTGACTCGCATCATCAAAAATCACCCGTTGCTCGCCAAGTGTTGGTAAATCGACATGATTATATAGTGGTTCCTGAGCATCAATAGGGTCAAAATGATTCTGATTATCAGCCATTTTTTGGCCTCCGAATGGATTATCAATTGCGATTGTTAACAGCATTAATTTGTTAATGACCACTATCGCCAAGAATTGTCGTTGGTATCTCATATCAACTATTATCAACTGCTATTAACCACAAATTGCTGACAATTCCCGACCACTAATCACCACTATTAGCCTCTATGAATCATTGACTAATAGTTACCCGCCACTTTTATCAACTTTGATGATCAAGCACTATTCTCAACCACCATTAAGCACTATAATTCTGTACCACCAATAGTGCTTAATGGTGATATGGTGGTTGAGAATAGTGCTTGGTGGTTGATACATAGTGTGCAACCAATAGTGCTATAGTGCTACTATACTTAGCATCACTATTGGATGTATATAATGATGCCACCAATGGCGGTTGATCCCAGCAACACAACTCAACACCACCGCGGCTCCCCATGTCGCTGCACCTGAGGCGTCGAATCACGCCCAGGAGTTCAGCAGCGCTGGTGGCGCCGCGCTGAGCGTTGTAGATGAAGTCGTGCCTGGCACGTAGGACCGTCCGATGGCAGCAAAGATGTGGAAAAACATGGGGAAACCATGGGAAATCATAGGAAATCATAGGAAATAATTGTGCTCAGACAGGTCTCTTTTGTCTGCTGGATCGTAGGCTTTGTATGAGAGACTCGTGTCTCGCCTGAAAGATTGAAACTCCTCCATGGTAGAGGAAACAAATTCTTTGCATACAGCCTTCCATGGTAGGAAGGATTGAAACTTTCCCCACGGTAGGGAATCACTGAAATCGCTTCAAGCTCGAAAATTTAATTTTTCAGCGAAGCTTTCAAGCTGTGCCGGAAGCAAAAGAGAGATCCAACATACAAATTGGCAAGTGGAGGGTGTGGAGGGCTAAGGCAATTTGGGCCTAGAGATAACCATCATACATCAAGATGACCTGGTATATCGCACAAACCGTTCAAAGAACTAACATGTGCTCAGACAGGTCTCTTTTGTCTGCTGGATCGTAGGCTTTGTATGAGAGACTCGTGTCTCGCCTGAAAGATTGAAACTCCTCCATGGTAGAGGAAACAAATTCTTTGCATACAGCCTTCCATGGTAGGAAGGATTGAAACTTTCCCCACGGTAGGGAATCACTGAAATCGCTTCAAGCTCGAAAATTTAATTTTTCAGCGAAGCTTTCCATGCCTCCCAGCTCTGCGCTCTCCTCGAAGTCAACCGCGAAGAGGATCCCAAAGATGGTAACGACTCAACATTGTACGGGTATGGGTGGACATGACGATGTTGGGCAAATAAGAAAGTGCGTCACTGATGTAAAGCTTTGCGATTCGTGAGCTGTTCCACCTGCCTCTAAGCAGGGCAGATTCCATGCTTTTTGTCACCTGAAACAGGTGCGTTGCACCTCCCCTTCTGAGGGAGTACGGTCTAAAACCGTGAGAGGAGAGGCCAAAGATAGAACAGAGTTCTGCAAATTCTTGTCTGAAGCGAGCACCAGCAGACGACCACAAAGGGAGTGCATCTGTAGCTTGTTGGCGTCGAACTGAACGCAGCGTCCGGAAACAATCCAGCGCGGCCAAATCTGTAATGGCCAATGCCTCATGTACCCCATGGCGGCTGCCTGTCTTGGTATTCTTCAAACTCACAATGCCAGAATTTTCAGAGATTTTAAAATCCGAAAATTCCAGCTGCAAAATCTCTCCTGTGCGGAGCAAGCAGTGAAAACCAAGCAGAAGGCAGCAAGCCATCTCTAGGTCATTGCGAGCTAGGCAGTAAGCTGCTAAGCTTCTGGTGATACGCTGCGTCAGGGGAGGGGCACGACAAGGAATTTCGATTTTTCTCCACACGGAGAAAAGTTTCCAGGCATGGGGTATATTGTGCTTGGTCCATGGTTGATAAAAATGAAGAGCTGAGAGCCCATCACCGATGGTCAACAGGGGCTCACCTTGGCGCCACATTTTGCGAACCCAGCAACACACTACGGTATCCAAATCCGACAAGGAAGTGGCTTTCTGTACCCAAGGTAGGAGCTTACGCAATGCACTGTAGTACCTGCTCTGTGTCTGAGGTGCCAAAGCAGCATCTTCTAAAACGATGGGGGCTCTTAATCGGATTCGCTCAGCTCGGGTCTTGCGCCCAGCGAGGATTCGAACGCGACTGGATTCATTCCCGCGAACCCGCATCAGCAAAGTTCTCCAAGCTATCAACGTGAGCAATGACCAATTGTAATCCAAAAGCAAGTAAATAGGCCGATATGATATTCAACACTCGCTGTAACTGTTTACTGCTTGATCGACCCTTGCTAACAACACTCATGGAGACATATGAATCTGTAACTTGGAAAATTCTAGCATCAGCGGCTTTGAATTTGGAGACTTGTGTTTTGATACCTAAGAGAACTGCTTCCAACTCCAACACGTTAATATGGCCAGCCTTATTCCAACGTTTTGCAAACACCTGTTTCCAGCACCACCACTGTGAAGCAATCGATTGACGTGGAAAAACTTTCGCATTAAAAAGTTGACCACTAATGACTCGAACATCAGAACCTGTATGATTGGTCCTTCGCAACAAGAGCCGGTTCATACGTTCCTTCCCTTGCAAGGGAGGAAGGGAACTTTGTCCCCTCGAGCCATATTGTAAACAACGTGCCAAAGGAATGATACTTTGCAAGAGCGGCCGGAAGCCTGGAGCAGCTCCCATGCGCTTTGCCAATAATGAATAAGGCATCTGTGGTAAGAATCTACGGCTGCAGGCCACTGCCAAAATGACGAAAGAATAAATACTGAAAGAGTCACCCAAAAGTGAATGGCGTTTGTCCCGATACCCCTGTTTGTTGGATTTAATAGCTGAAGCTGACCATGCCGGGAAAGTGTGGTTAAACCCATAACCAAGCAACAATTCCTTTTCATCGACCGACAAAAGTCTCCAGCCATCATCAGAAACCAATATGTGTTTAGGAGCATATTGGTATGGTGGATAACGAAATTCGTCATCACGCCACCTTTGAAGCGTCTCTTCCGAGCATTTGTCATAGCCAGCCGGGAACGGGGGAGGCCGTACCCGAGGGATACTCTTCATACATGTTGGGAATACACTGTGGCCTTCTCCCATCCATCGATATCCCGGCGTCAACCACTGGGCAGTTTGGGGGTAATCACAGGGAGCAACAACCTCCTTCCAAAATCGAGTATTCTTGATGATGACATCGGGAAACAATGATTCCAAAGATTCCGAAGTCCAAACCAAACGAGGCCTATGCATGGGAACTGCGTGTACGCAATCAACCATGTAAGGAACCACACCGATTGTTTCTGTAATCTGTTGAGCTGCCTCGCGATCCATTGAAGAAACATTTTCAAGGACATACTTGACGCTGACGCTTGCTCCAAAGCATTCGTATAACAGTCCTAACACTCGGGGGATCTCCCAAAACAGTGAGCTTTGAGGACCTTCGAGATTCAATCGGTTGTATTTGACTTTGCTCAAGTCAACACACGGCCAACCGCCCCAAAGGTGAATTTCCTGTATACCCAAAAACTTGCGAGCCCATTCCGATACCATACGTTTATCAATAGTTCGGATGTCTTGTACAATATGGGTCCCCGGCCACCTGCGTAGCGTCACCCGGTTGGCACCTTCGTCCAAATCTACCGCAATACGCCCAGTCGGAGAAATTGATGCTATGTCGTAACTTCTAAAACACCCACCAATGCCGTTGAACAGTGAGATAAGTAGAATGGGGTGTCTCTCGCAATCAGCTGAATGTTCAATCCTATCCGTGGCGTCCAAAAAGTCAGAACCTTCCTCTGAAATGTCTGTAGCCATGCCCACAGCTCCCCCTGTTGTTGAAGCATCTGTAACCACCAATTCCGGTTGAATGGAAGCCCCAAGGTTACAATGTAAAACACATGATAAACAGAGCAAACTCCAGAGTTCGGACTTGACTCGATCACGCATACTACATGTAATCCTTGTGGTGCCACTAATAAACTCCCAGGTGGTTTGCAAGAGGGACATGGCTGGGCGTCTAAATTGAAGAACGAATATCCATCTTCCAGCGATGATTTGCAGATGTTTCCTGTTGATCAGCTTCTGAGCCAATAGCCAAAGGGTAGCCATCATGATCTTAACCAACTTTGTAGAACCGACTCCCAATGTAAGTTGTTCACCATTGACCTCTGCTCCTAATTCCGTGATACAAGTAGCTGCAGAAACCTTCTTCTTCTCCGAGGAAACAACCCCTGCTGATGACCAAGCCCTTTCAGCTGCCTGATGGCAGAGTAGTCCCGCCATACCGGTATCCTCAGGGAGCAATTTCTCTGCCGCCGCGAAGTTATCCAAATAGACATGCCACCAGCACTTATCTGTAGTAGATGCTTCAACTAAAACTTCTGTAAACCAAGGGGGGACAGCACGATCCCTGGAAATCTGATTCCTAGGGTTCAGCGCCCCCCATTTCAATAGGTTCTCGCTGATCTCTTGCATTATTCCCACTGAATTGCTCCATCCCATAGGAATAACCGAACAACATAAAGCATACTGTTGGTGTACATCTCGATGGATTTCGCTACCATTCACCACCAGTCCAAAAGCCAGATGCTTTGACCAAATTTCCGGGATACGAAACAAATAAAAAGCTGAACTCATATCCGATTGAAACATATGCAACCTTTCGGCCCCGTTAACTGCAATAGATTGCCAGCTTGTAATGTTCGGCAGGGAATCGCAACCTCCAACCAGCTGTTCATGGCAAGCATTTGACCCCGTCAAGCTCATGATCAAGCGAAGAATGGGTTGACCCGAATCCAAACAAGATGGTTTAGGCACGCCAAAAATTCCGTTAAGCACCTTGATACCCCTAACCGTGTGAACTTGTTCCAAAGGTACCCAGCAACAGACTCTACGATTCACTAGCTCCGTGGCTATCTTCATCCGGTCAGTCTCCTTAATATGAATCCGCCCCGGCATCTTAGGAAGTACAATGTCCTTCTCATCACGCAAGAGTAGGTGAGGGTTCAGCAAAAATCGTTTTGTTTGAGGTCCAACCCAATCCAAAGCATCAATAGCCCCTCCATGTTGTAAAGGTGGTAGGGATGGCTCTACTTGTTCCCAAGTTAGTTGATGACACGTCGAAACCTCTTCTCCGGTATACCCTACTTGCTTACTGGCCAAATCTTTTCTCCAATCTGCTTCGGTAAATACCAACGCAGATGGGCCGGCTGTACAACGGCGAGCGATGGCTCCTCGCAGACTGGCCACACACTGTTTCTCTAAGGAAGACCATTTACCAGGCCTCAAAGGGTGCCGCCCTCCTGCAAGGCTGTTCAAAGCTCGAATCGAGCAGTAAAGCCACGCATCGCCAAACCATTCCTCAACCTCTGGCTCAACGACCACAGAGGTCAGAGCTCGTCCTCTGTAGTGTTGATGAATCCTCCATAGCTCACCCTCCTTGATTGGAAAGACTGACCCTTTTTGTTTGCCAAAGGTCAGCCTGAATCCAGCAGAGTGCGGCTTCTGCCATGATTGAAGGAATTTCAAAGCTACCTCATCCTCTGTGCCTTGCGTCCCGTTGATAAGCCACCAGCACAGAAGGCACCCTAAGGTCTTGATGCAAACCTCCTGTTCCAAAGCGGCTTTGAACAAATCAACGCCTCGCAATACTGAATCGCGTAGCTCTTCATAGCTCACGGCATCAGCCAGAGCTTTCCTAATCATCTCTTCAGCCTCCTTCACTTCTCCGCAGGCTTGTCTTTCTTCTTGGGAATCTCCCCTTCCATCTCCTGACCCGGGGCTTGCGGCCACCAGCTCCTGCCTTTGTTCTTCCCTTTCGAGCCTTTCTTCCCTTTGCCTTTTGCCTCCGGGTAAGACTCCCAAGATCCCTGCTTTCCTTTTCCTCCCTTGTATCTTCCGGGAGATGTGTAGTTCCACGCCTCTGGATTCTGGATCTTTGACGCTATCTTTGCGTGCTTTCTTGTCTCCAGAACCAGCTCCGGACCCGCTGCAGACACTTCCTCCATGGGCATCAACTCCAGATGTCTGGCAGCCGTCCATGACCCGTCGATGACGGATTGGTGCAAGCTCATGAATCGAGCCGCCAACATGTCCCCAACGACGTTGAGTTGCCCCCTCCTCAGACAGTCCATCGTGTTGGCCAAGTGATGCATCTCCCTGGCTTGTGCCATGGCACTCCCCAGCTGGGGTTTCACCACGATGCTGAAGTAGGAGGTGAGACGAACCCCGTCCGTCACCGAAGTCAGCTCGCTGTCCGGCACCATGACTTTTGCGGATTGGTCCAATTGTTCCCTGGCGTGATCCACCAGCATGAGCAGTACACTTCCTGGCTTCTTTCGAGACTTTCTTCGGAGGGGAGGTTCTAGCTTTCGACTTTTTGAACTCCCGGAGCTGACCTCTGACTCCCCAGACTCGTCCTCGTAGTCTGAATCTTCCGGGGAAGAGTCTCCTGGGCTGGAATCGGGTGAACCTCCTCCCCGACTCTTCTTCTTCCTTTTCTTCTTCTTCTTTCCTTCCTTCTTTATCTTCACTCCACCCTTCGACGAACGGGACTTCTTTCCACTGCCCTGGCTGACAACCTTTGCCAAGGCTTTGACAAGTTGCTGTCCTGGGTCCTTCTTCTGCTCCTTCTTTCTCTTCTCTCTCCTCTCTGCATCCTTTGCCAAAGTCTCCTCTTGTGCCCTCACTGCTAATTGTTTCTGACATCCGCTCATAGTAGTATCTCTTGTAGCCTCCAATCTCAAAGGAGCTATCTCTGACCTGACAACCCCACTTGACGTTGCCTTTCTCTTCTTTCTCCTCTTCTTCACCGGATCCTCTGTTGACAGGCGGGGATTCTTCCTTATTGGATACGGCTGCCCCCCCAAAGCATCGTTGCCTCCCAGATCCTTGCGGAGCAGCTGATCCTCCAACTCTCTTTCCACACTGGGCTCCAGCTCCTCCGATGAAGATGCCACGAAGTGGATTGCTGCTCCTCTGGGTCCCAGCTCGGCCTTGCCAGCGGGAGGTCTCTTCATGCCATCTCCTCCTAAAATCTTCTTCCGCACACCATCCAACTTTGCCCTTAGGTTGGCGCGGTCTTCGTCCTCGTTTGGCTTCTTCCAAGCGGGGTCTCTTCTCTTCTTCGAAGGGGGCTTCTCTTGTACTTCTTCTCCATCTCGGTCCCCAACGGGAGAATCTCCTCCAGCTCCACACTCTGGCAAATCTGAATGCCTTGGATATTCTGGAAGCTCCCAACCTTCGTCTCTCCCATCTGCAGCCTCTTCTCCTTCCGCATCGGGCCCAGCTTCCCCTGCAGTCCATTTTTCCAGCTGCCTCTTCATAATGGGTGAAAGATGGTCCTTGCTGAATCCTTCGTAGCTCCAACGGCGAAGTCGTCGAACATGCAGCGAATAATCCGGGCCAAAGCAGAACTCGCTTTGACACAGGTGCAAAGTACCTCTGCGGCGGTTGAACATACCAGAGAGGATCTTTGTCACCTCCGCATTGGGGCATCCCAGACTTTTGGCCTCTAGCACTACCTCTGCCTCTGAGTTCAAAGAAGCCTCTTTCACTAGGAAACTCGCCCATAGTTCGTCTTTTTGCCGAAAAGAGCTTGAGGAGAGCTCCACCTCGACAATGCAATGCCGAGGGAAACATGCCGTGGTCCATAATGCCCAGCATTCTAGGTTGAACTCACTTCCTTCCTCTTCCATTACTCCTGGATTTATCCTCTTGGCCGTAGCCGATAAGGGCACCTTGTTGGTCCCAGTACGATCCGCTCGCACGACGATGTAGACGAAGTCCTGGATTCACCAGCTGCCTATGCAACTCCTGGTGTTTGCGACCTCCCCGTCTACCACGATCTCTCTTTCTCCTCAGTGGTTGCCTCTCGTCTCGACTCTTCCTCTTCTTCGATGACTCCTCCGGCTGCTTGGTAGCAGGTTTCCAACCCCTTGGTGGGTGAAGAGGTTCAGGTGGCTTGATCTTTGAAGGATCGGATTTCGCCTTGGTAGTAGTGATCTCCTCTTCGTCCTCGTAGTAGCTATACTCACTGAATTCCTCTTCCTCCTCCTTGATTTCTTTAGCAGGCTCCTTCTCTCTCCTTCTCTTCTCACCTGAGTCCTTCTTCTCCACCTGTTCACTCTTCTGTGGGCCTTTCGACGAGGATGCAACTGAGGCCTTGGAGTCGCTGGCGCTCTGAAGGCTGCTCGAGAATTGTCTCAGCGCCCTCACAGAGGTGACGGCCTGAGCGACCAGACCACCAGCGACCTTCCTAAGAGGAACCGAGTGCCAGTGAGAGGTCAACTCAGTCCCCAAGGCCTCCCACGCGTTGCAGCCAATGCACCAAGAGTCGCCCTCCAACGGCTCAACGGTGCGACACTTGGCGCAAAGCATGAAGGGGGGGGCTCTACCCCCGAAAAAGTTGCTAAGGCAATTTGGGCCTAGAGATAACCATCATACATCAAGATGACCTGGTATATCGCACAAACCGTTCAAAGAACTAACAAGGGAAACCATGAGGGAACCAAGGGAAAGGTGTGGAGAAAACATGATACAACTATGTTTAAACCAACACTTTTGACAGTAAAATCAATAAACCAATCTAAAGCGTGATTTTATCATTACAAAGACTGGTAGAACCACTGAACACAAATGACAAAGGATCATGAAACCTGCATTAAATTTAGACTGAGAATCAAATCACTCAAGACGGTTCTAACATATCGAAGACATATCATTTCATTGGCCAATGATTAACCAATATTAGCCACCATCAGCCATGACCAGTGGGATGTGTTTCTTTGTTGAGTCTCGAATTTGTGGTTTGACCTCATGCGACATGTTAATGGTAATGAAGTTTCTCACATGAGAGGTCAAAGCGATTCAGAACATTGACCAACAAATTCACAATCCAAAACCAAATAAGTACATAATTGTAAATTATTGTAGGTAGCATTAGATAACATTACACAACAACAGCTCTTGTTCAGCCATATCACTAGGCTCACGCAGCTGGGTTTCTGTTTATGCAGCCATCCCAGATGAGTTGCCAGTGTCGCAGCAACAGCTTGAATGGCACAGCAATCCGCGGGTTGGGAGCCCCGACAAGCACGGAAACTCCCAGCATTGCTGGAGACCATCGTAGATGAACGCCTCAGTGCCGCTGCCAGCCGCGAATCTCGCGTAAAAGGGTGTAAACTACGCAGTTTTATTGAGATTATGGGCATAAGTGGGGATACAACAAATGCACCCTCACATGGGTGAATACTGTATTGTTGCAGGTTTCGCTTACATGTATATGTATTATATGTGATGTAAGTTCATATAATGCAAGCGTAAGTATACTATCAATATAGTGTAGTGGTCAAACTAAAAGAAGTAATTGTACTGTAAGAATCAGTAAGATGTTTTACATGTATGGCCCATGATGCTACGTGTATAGTACCATTGATGCATGCTGGCTGTTGATGCATACTGATGACGACTCGGTTATTTGTGAGCAGGTATCATGTCGTCAAACAAACAGACTTTGCAGGTGGGAAAGCCTTGAGTGACAAAGCCAGTTACTCAACTTTCATCATTTTGTAAGGAATACCAGCCTCAACGGGTTTGAGGCTCCGCTCCTGTGAAGGCCACTTGTGGTTGTGATTGCTGCTGGTCAAGGAAATCAGATGCTTGCACCACCTCGCAGCACCGCTGGTGAACGGCACTGACCCAGCCGTGGATGATTTCTTTGGCCATGCAACTGACCGCAACAGTTCGTGTTTTCAAGGAAGGCATTGGGCAACCAAAGCAGCGAAGTTTTTCGACTTCAAGGCTTAACTACCTTACTTTCAAAGGTGATGGAGCAGTGGGGTGTTTCCTACATTTGCGGTACACCCAAATCCACCAGGTCACATGTTTTTGTTATCATTTGGGCAGCTTTGCTCGCTTCGGTATGGCACAGGTGTGCACATGAGCCATGCTCACAACTCATTCTATTTGCTATGGCGATGAATCGATGAAACGACTAAGTGATGAATCAAATATAGTCGTAAGGATCTTGATAAATGGAGTAATGACAATCACCTACAGTCCAATGGTTTGGCGGTTGCCCAAACAACCTAAACCTGGCACTTACACCTTACACCAATACAATTCTCTTTATGACATCCAGTGGTGGTCCAGACTTCAAGTGCACCATTGCTGGAATGAGTCTTACAACAATTACTTCAATGTAAGGCACTTGCATGAAGTGCACTTGCCACAATGGCTTTCGAGAGCCATGACAGTTTCGCCATGGTATTTTGCAGAGTCTGTGGAATCTCTGACGAGTTTCCAGGACAATCGGAAACTCCAGCACTGGTCAATGTATCAATCTGAACCATAGCCATGATTGACCATTGAATGCCATGCATAATCTACGCAAGCATTGGGTCAACCTTGCTATCATGGAACGGTCATGGCACCCAAGCCGTTATTGGCGAACCCTCTGCGTGATCTTACTGGGGGGACATTCCGAGTGAGCCGGGGCATACTGGTGGTTAACCCCTGGTATTCCCAACATGATAAGATGACAGGGATACAACCACTGAAGATTCAGAAAACCACTAGGGGGATTGGAACTTGCTGAAGAAGTTGCGAACATCCTACGAATGGATGTATACACGGTGCACGTTTACATAATATGTTTATATGCATATATGACATATCTATATGTATACATATATATAGGGTGTGTAACTTGTCACAACTAGTCGGTGATAGGTTCTAGTTCTGCTCCCCAAACCAGCTATGACCAGCTACAGTATTCTTTCAACCACGGTTGCGAAGCACTTAGCTCCAGGAAGGGCGATTCTCCCAGTAGAAAGAATGCACGGAACTCATCCGACAGCACCCGGCCACCATGGTGTGCCACCATGGCCGGCCTACATTCTTCCACGACCTCGGACTTCAGGAAGTGCCGCTGGTGTTCCTCCGCACGCGAGAAACAAGCCTTGCTTGGACCTTGCTGGTTGTTTCTCATTTGGGCATGCCAAAGATGTCGAAACATCACCTATCTCCCAGCGACTTGCCGCAATTGCCACACTCACCGTGGAGACTGTTGCAGTTGGTTGATCATATCTGGATGACTATTGGATAGCAATTAGATGGAACTAGACACAAGAACCAACCAGCCATCGCCATGGCCCCAACTAACAAATGTGAAAACCTACCAGTAGCAGCCAAAGAACAACACCCGGCGACCGCCATCACAACAGCAACAACAAACAAACAACAGCCAACCAACAGCGAACCAACCAATACCATCAGCAACAAGAACTAGGCTAGAAAGTGGGCTGAATTCTGATGATTAGACCTGCTTGGGTTTCTGCTCAATCGCCTCCAACAGCTGCAAACAGGTTAAGCAAAAACCCACTCATCAACATCAATTCATCGATTCGTTGGATAAGTTCGGTGAACCTCACAGAAAATGGCCAGCAGAATTGGGGGACTTCTGCAGAACCACCGATCTCATCAAAGTACGGAAGGAGAACAGTGTGATTCTGAGATTCACCAGGAATTCCCTCGAACGGAAAAGTCTTCAGCTGGTGTACCCCTCGGACAAAAATATTTTCACAAAGAAAATCCATGAGTTTTTGCAGCATACCTTTCGCGGATCATCCCAAATGATTGCTTCTTGAAATGGGGATCCCACACATTTGATAGCCAAAAAGAGGCCATTCATCGCCCAAAACCCAACCCTCAAAGCCGCTCGCCTCGTAGGCCTCTGGATCCAAGCGCATGCTTGAGGTGTCATACAAAGGCTTTTCCAACCAGCGGATGTAAAATCCCGCAGGGCTCAGAAAGGAGAAGACTCCCCTGCGCAACGCTGTCGTAGGCACACAAAAGAGTGTACACATTGGAGGGAAAGAAGGGAACATTTTAGTGACTCTGAACATTTCATGGGGAGGGTTTTAAAATCATGAGAACCCCGAAGAAGATTTTTCGTTGGTATACCAATCTGGGAGGGTCACCCCATGAACATTGGAGAACATCGGATGTTTGACGCTTGTGGGGTATGCTGATACTCCCAACCAAGCAACTTTGATCGTCATGTTTGGAAACCGTCCATGTCTGGGGACCATGGCCGCACCAACCGTACTCAGCTGCTACCATTGCCTGCCTCTGTTTGAATATGCTATAGCAACCATCTTTTCCACTGCCATGTTATCCTCTAACATCCTCTAACCCTTCAGGAAATCTCTCGCAAGCCTCCCAAAGGTCTCAGGGAAAAAGGCCATGAGAAAGCGAAGCGGAACCTGAGGCCATGGAACATCATGGAACATCATGGAACATCATGGAACCAAGTGCGCAATTACGAAGCCTGTCCCCGGAGGCTTCCTCGTTATGATACTTCACGGGACCATTCTGGACCAGTTTTGTAGATGTGATTCAGGAGTTCAACCACTTGCTTGAGGTGGTGAAGAATCTTGTTCAGCAACACTTTGTCAGTGATCAGACCCAACATGTGATTGAACATGATTAAATCAGCTCGGCAAAAGCATGCGTTTATCAGCTAAACAGCATGCACAGCATGAGACTCGACAGGATCATTGAGTTGTACAGGAAACTCGAACATGTATTTTGCTCAAATTTGATATGAAACTGTTTGACTCAGTCCCCAAGCCGAGACCATGAACTACCGCAGCACCTGACAGCAGAGCGGGTGGGCAAACTAAGTTCCTCACTAGGACGGCTAAAGAACAGAAGAACCTGGGATCGAAAGAGCTCGGCTGAGGGTTGCATATCAACCACCAAGCTATGCACTAGATCACACTTGGTCAAATACACCATGCTGCCATTTCTTACAAGCCATGCCATTGCTATCTGTTTTGATCACACTTTCAACCCGCATACATTTGCTTAACTTAGGACTGTGTTTGACCTACCTTGCATTTGATCCTTGCACGAATCATTTTCGAGTCAGTTACCTGGTACCAAAGTTCATTCTGGTGCGATCCCCAGCCATAATGGCCATCACTAAGCGCTAATAGCCATCGTTTATTTGCCTTTGCCAATCAGATTTGTTGTCAATGATCATCATCTTCTTTCAGCGAAGCGATCATTGAACACAGTCCAAAGCAACAGCACCCCCTTCCCACACTGATTGCTTCATGTTGAAACTGCATCAAAAACAGCCGAACTATGCCGAACTAGCTTCGTGAAATCCGCACAAGACTTGGACCTGGATGAACTCACCATACTTTGCAGAGGCGCAACACCTGGGCAAGCTCAGCATACCTTACAGCCAAGATTTGCCAAGAAACATCGATGCTAAGAAGGACAACAACGGCGCATCCATCGTCAAATGGCCCTGGTGAATCGGCATGAGGCTTGCCCGTGCATGGGTGCACAGGTAGGTCCTCAGTCGGTCAAGCCTTCGATGCCCATGCGTTTTAAGAATACAGGAGGGCATACCACATTGTGACATAGATGTGGCATACCATATACAGTAGATGTTTCTCAAAAAGGGGGACCCAAAAAATTGTTGGCTCACTATATTGCTATAAACATGCTTGTATAACCTTGGATGATTTGGGGTTTATCCCATTTTTGAGAAACCACCATATCTGTCACTCAGCCAATCGATTGATCCTAAAACGAAATTGATCCGAATCCTCAGGAGCGGTAAAAGTCCACATTGTTTTGTCACATTCCTCACTGTTGTTGGTCAATAGGAATGATTGTACTCAATAACTTCAACACAACCTAAAAAATGCTGGCCGATTGTGTCCAAATACAACGAACCAACATATGATCAGGGAGAATAGTTTGGCACACTTTCTGCCAGGCCCAGTTATTTGAGTTCACAATGACTCTGAACCGGCCTTGTAATACGTCACCTTTGGAGGCTGTCGGTTGGTGTATTAAGACCACTAGCGATATATTCAATAATGCTACGATTATAAACAACATGACTACGCATCTGCTGGTGCATCATGTAAATAACGACAAGGATACAGCAACAATAGCATAGCAAGGCAGTCAACGGGGAACGTGTAGAAATGCGAAAGCGAACCCTTTTGCTGGTCCGTGGTTCAATAGCCTGAAAGCATGCCCATTTCTTCCTCAATTTGCTCAACGCAAACACGTTGGGAATCGATTAAATAAAACATGCATTTCATTGCACAAACATTGCCATGCAACTTGGCCAACAGAAAGGAACAACCTCATGATGTCATGTTCATAGTACGAGTTGGTATGTGTGAACAAATGCCAAGTCCTGATCAAAATACTTGTGAATGCACAGCTTGTCTATCATTGCATGCGGCCTTCTGTGCAGGACTTGGGGGTATTAAAGCTCGCTGCAGGACTAATTGATTGGATTCCTTAGAGAATGTCAGGCAAATGGGACGGTTCATTGATTGTTTGGCAGATTATGTTAGGAGTAGAACAATTCTCCAGCAAAAATCGAACCAAACATCAACATGAAGCCATGGTGTTTGTTCCACATCATGCCGCGCAAGCTGGACGTTTCCACTGCCGTGGTTGGTACATGTTGGTACACCGCTGAGAACCAAAGGGCTGTTCAGAGAAGGCATAGAAGAGCCTGCTCCTTGGTGAGTTGTTCAATTGAGCCGCGGCCGGGACGCTCTTCTTTGGGGGCGAAACGTTGCTCATTCTGAAGCAAACCCCGTGAATCTTTGGTAGGTTTGGAAGTATTTCGGCGTCGATGCAGATTTACACTAAAATGGCATTGTTGCATGCTGGTGTAGAAGCATTCATGTACATGTACATATGGCATATACAATAAGTGCAAAGAGGTCGCCCATCGAAGACACATACACACAGATGCGTTTGTGAGTCAATTTGTGTCAAAGATATTACGTAGATCAACATGGAGGCTCCAAAGGCTCCCCAACAAATCATTGCCCTTGGCCTCAAGCAAGCTTTAGAATTGATCATCAAAAGATATTGGTAGCCGGATAGAAAGGAACGTTCAGGACGTACAGTTGGATAGATAGATAGCCAGATAGATAGATAGATAGCTAGATAGCTAGATAGATAGCTAGATGGATAGATAGATAGCCAGATAGATAACTAGATAGATAGATACATTACCAAACCCATAGGTAGACAATCAATTACAATCAGGCATATATAGATAGGTACCAGTCTCTATAGATCTGGCTAGTCATGCAATTAGCCGACTAGCAATTGGCAGGCAAAGTGGCAAACAAACAACACTTTCACATACAGAAAATGCAAAACCAGAAATGAAACAACCAACATCAAACATTGCATGTGTCTGCCCTGTGGTGCTTGTTTCTGTCACTATTCCCAGCCAAAGCCAAACATGCATTGAGCGTTGCAGTAATGTTCCAGTGCTTTCCTCTAGACTCTCCTGAAAACATGATCCAAATCCAGTTCAAAACTTCCACTTTAGTCTCTAAGCATACCTATCCCCAACCATCCCAAACATGCCAATTACATGAGGGAAGCCAGGAATGACCTCGATGCATCATTGACGGACACAAACATATATTTGGTATGCCCCTCTATTCCCTGGTACTTACAACTAATCCTTATCCTCATCCGCATCCTTCGCCTCCTCCTAGTCATGGCATCAGTACTTGTGATGATTGACCCCCTTGTTTACCATCATTCACCACACAAATCACCATTGTCAACCGCTGTGAGCCATCATTAACCACTCTAAAACAGGTATGTCATTCATTAACCATCATTAACCACTCTAAACATCTCAAAACCATCATTAACGATTCATTTATGACGCGTTGAAGCTACCAGGGCACTGCTGCAGCTTTCAGGGCAATCAACCTCCCCAGGTGCACGCGAGTTAACGGCGGCACGGCGTTTCTCCGAGTGGCACCACCACGGCCGAGGGCAGAACAAAAGCATAGAGAACGAAGAGTTGTGGGCCATCCTGCTCGGAGGAGGCTTAAACAGGATACAGAATTGACCCTACCCTTCCAGTTACCTCTATAGTAGGGAACCCCAAGTAGGGATTAATTATATACTTATTATTTGTTGGTAACTGGAAGAGTGGGATGACATAACGATAATAATTTACATACAATTACCCTCGATCGATGCTTCCTTATGCGGCAAGCGGGATCCAGCGCACTCGCGCAAGCGAGCCGCAACTTCGATAAGAGCGTGCTGAAAGAAGTGCCGATTAGAATGTTAAAATTTCTGAGGATGAGCAAAGAGTGGAGGATGTGACATAATAAATGTTCTGCAAATTAAATCAGGATATATAGAGATATGTAGAATTAAATATTTTGTTATGAGAAAATCCAGGGAAATAGATCCGACATGACCCCACAACAAGGCCTTTTACACATTGAGGAAGACAGCTCTCCAAGTCTTATGCCCAGACCTTTGTCTGATGACCGCCTCACAAATGGCGTTCATCATGAGCATGCTTCGTGGGCCCCAATAAAACCCGAAGACATCTAAAAACACGGCAATAATGTCATTCCGAGTGTTTTCGAACTTCTTCCTCCACTACTCTTCCTGTGCAAGGAACATCTGAGCAATTATGAGACTTTGAAGTAAGTAATGCAGTCTTTGCCACCGACGCATGTCAATTTCGTAGTGCGGCACATGGCTTTACATGAATTTGCTGACATCTCTATTGAGATCTTATTTTAGGCTCGCTGCTTTGCTTTCCATGGAGATGCTTTCACTAATCTACAGTACAAGGATGCTCATCAGCGTTGACGGTGCTGCCTCTACTTGGAGACAGAACAATGGTCCAAATCACACTGAAACAAGGTGAATGTGCTGGATACGAAATGGGCCGTCCAGACTGTCCGATTTCCATCACCAGGAGTGCAAAACTTGGTGAAGCCGCACCAAGGAAAGCTTCAGTCCCATGAGCAACACGTCACTAGCTCATAAGCAAATCATGCTTTGTTCAACAAGTACAAAGCTGTAACAGCCTTGTTGACAGTTTCAACCCAGCAACCATGGTTAAGCTCTATTGTCACTATGGGGAACCGGCTTTCACTAGGGCTGTGGGGTTGAGAACAAGCTGACAAAGTACAGGCAGTTTCCAGGATTGAGGAATAAGAACATCTGTCTCCTGGTTGATTGACCGTCCGATAATTATGTGATATCATAATCCCCTATCATTATGCATCTATATAAACCAGATGTTGTTGGTGGTGAACGTTGCCCCATCCCAAAGGCATATGCGAGCTCGTCAATTCGAAGTCATCATCCCAAACATGTATGGTTGAAAATCTTTTGAACATCCCAAACCAAACAACATCAAATAACCATCGTCAAACCACCCATGAACAATCATTTCTTTGCCAATCTTTTGGAAACGGCCAACCAGAAGATGATCCAAGAAAACGCTCACCCACCGGGACTCAGGAACTGCTGCGTAGCATGTCCTTGTGCCAAAACGCCTTTCCAGTGGTCTTCTCCAGCAAGGCCACTGCAATCCACCTGAGCATGGCCGCTGTTGGTGATGAACCCGAGCTGATGCTGGTACTACGTGCCCATTTTTTTAGAACCCAACATCCATATAGACTTATTGATTTGTAAATAAATTTACAGATCTCAATATATACTAATGAATATACTAACATATATCTATATCTAAAAATATATATAAAACTAATTCATCTGGGTCACTACTGTATCATATATCTGTCGGGATGATAATGAACCCACAAGGTTCAATCAGAACCAGCCATTTGAGAAAAGGTTGCACCCGGAGCGCATGGTGTACTCATTCAGAGACCTGTGCTTGAGGCTCTAGTCATAGAAAGGTCGCCTTCTTGGCCGGAAGGATCTATCAAGTGCACATGCCACTCCAACAACCACGCTTCGTCGACAGGTCTTGCGGGGGAACCTAATGGCTGTATGGTGCTGGGGACTCGGGACTAGCAACTTGAAACAAACAAAAAGGGGGCACACTTGCCTGGGTTTTTTGCCTGTTGGATGAAAAAGCAATGCAGCCAAAACACCGGTCTATCCTGCCAATCTTACAAGGGCACCGTGGTTCTGGTAGATAGATTGCAATTGGGAAACCCCATACCACTCCAACTACATTAGGTCTTCAACAAATCATTCCACACCTAAGAGGATTCGCTGGCCTGGGATCATGGTTTGCACCCAAGCTGATTTGGTCCGCCAAAGCAACAGAATCAACCAACCAACAATGACAACATCATCATGCATTGTATCTTGATGATCGGTGACAAGTTGTAGTGTTGGTCAAATTGTCGAGATGATCCGCAAGCGAGTGATTCTTGGAACTTGCAATTAAGACTACCAGAACTTATAGAGGACTACTCCCTCTCCGAAAAAGATGCCATACAGACTCTGGAATAGGAGCTCTGTTCCTAGTGGCACACACACAACCATTTTGGGAGGTTGGTATGTTCGCTTGCGGACGGAATACAGAATACACCAACGAAAGCAACAAACGCGGCACGTTCGCAGTGCAGCCGAGGCACGTTGGAAAGAGGCCGATGAGGAAAGTCACTAGCACCGCGGGCAAAAAGACCAAAAGCTTTGGGAGCACTGCCACCTAGTGGCGCTCTGCGCTGGCTGGGCCTGAAGGACTGGATCACTAGCAATGCCCAACTGAGTCAGGTTTTTCCTTTGTGACAATTACCCCTAAATCAAGACATGATTCAACTGATGGCTTGGGCATTCCCAACCAATTACGAGGATTTGTGAATCTACTTGGTTCGTTTCGATCATACACCGCGAGCTTCAGCAGTTTATATCGAGAGGAATCACCCAGTTGTCGACAGCTGTATAGGCTTCAGCTGATCTCGGGATTGTCGGCATGGATGATTTGCAAAGCACTCGCAATACATCATGTTTCTATATCCTATATATATAAATAAGCAAATATTTCCAAATTCTCCATGTATGGTACACTTACTAACATAACCTAAACACTGACACAAATGTAGGTAAATATGCCATACGTGGAGTATCCATGGGTATTCAATCCTCTTTATCACAGCCCTAATCACAATAGTTGTTGCTGATATTGCACCAACTGAATCATCCACCTTCGCAGAGGTCCACTTGACGAGTTTGCCCATCCAGCAAGCAGCTACCGCCCCTGCCAACTTGGTGGCTCCCTGGCCAACAATTGATCCCTACGAAGTCGCAGTTGGGATGGCTTTCCATGAGTGCTTCATAGCCAGTGATGCCGTCACTTGGGCAGTGCCTTTTTGACGAATTCTCTACCCCTGAGATGCAGTGGCAGGTGGATTGTCCACTTGTCGAGCACATCACATGACAAATAGGGAGACATCTGGACATAATACCACAACAACTCTCTGAATGTATCTGAATGTAAGAAACAGCATGTTCACCATGTGTGCTCTACCCAACCAGTGATTTCGCCCAAGTAAACCAAATAGCTCCAAGCTGGGACAAACGTGAAGAAACCCACCACAACCAACCAGTTGTGACCATGAGCATCCATCACGGCACCTTCACAGTTATTAGCCATGATTGAGCATTTTAAACATGTCTTAATTGTCTTAACCATAGCATCATGAGCCAGTATGAACCAACCATTCACAAACAACCAAAAGTGTTGGTGATTTTCACGATCAGTACTGTTGCGTCAAAGTTCAAACTCTCCGGATCAATTCACCAGTGTCAACCATCACCACCATTTAGACCGCAAAGAACCCGCGGTTATGCATCACTGACCATGAATAAACCAACACGATGCCATCATTCAATTTACCACCATCAACCACAATCATTCACAATACCTTCCAGGAGCTTGAGAATCCTATCCCGGCGATACACCAAGGCACACCACATGCCACGGTCCTCAGGACCAAGTCACTTTTCAAATCAGTCGGTCAACCAAAAATGTACCGGTTGTCATTTTGTTGAAATGCATCATTCTGTTTTTTGATCACCTGACTTTCAAACTGATGCACTTGACAAGAGGAAACAATGATGATAGAAATCCGATGTAAAAAAAACAGAGCTATACAAAACATTACAAAACAAGGGGCGATGTTGAAACTGACTCTGACTTTTTGTTGTCTCCACTTTAGCGATGTCATCATTTGATGAGTGGTTCGGTCTCCAGTATGGCAGAAAATCCAACCACTTTGTTGCAAAATGGTTTTTGGGGTGCCTGATCCAGCCCGCTGGAACCAGAAAACAGCTATTTCCTGAGTTTCGAGCTGAGACTTGCCATCATCCACATGGACGTGTAGCTGTTTGCTTCTGCAAAGGTGACCTCTTCCATGAGTTTTTTGATTTGCGATTGTTCATAACTGATGCACCCCGGGGAAAGTTCCTGGTTTTCCTTCTAATGAACATTGTGGGGGTGATGGCTGGACCTACCACTATACACATTGAAAATGTCGCATATCCTTCCCTCGAACTGCGAACACCCAAGAGTCGAGACTTACATTTTCCGGCCGGCATGGTCAAAACCCTGTACCCCTGGTTCCTCCATTATAAATCATTGGTTTCCACTATCATTGTTGGTTATCATCCCCTATTGTTGTTGGTTAATATTGACCCATAGCCATATCTCACCGTGTCGACTCTGCCCCGCAAAAGCCGACCCCACCCGACCATGGTTGAAAACTCTCATCCCCCCAATCTACTCGAACAAGGCTCATCCCTCACTAAAAGGCTCAGGAAGGTAGATCAAACGAGGCTAAGCCCTCAGTGTTGGGGGGTCAGTTGTAGTCCGTCACCAGGCCCAACAGTTGGGGTTTCCTCCGTCAAGGTGGCCGTCTCCAACAAACCGGGTACATCGATGAACGTAAATGACTGAAAGGAAATAGATGGGAAAACCCGATATCCGTGTCTCAAGCATTCAGAACCGGAATGCACCCAAGAAAAATAAGAATAAAACAGTCTGCCAGCAGCACTGGCAAGTCCATGCAGCAACTTGATAAGCCAAGGCGCAAAAAGACTCTGCCTGGCAACAAAATGTGGCGTTGCAGGTGGTGAGCACCAGTGAATCCAAACCCAACAGTACCCCATGGGTATCCCTGCGTATCCCTCAAGCCAAGTTGGGATCTACTGGGTACCCCTGGTAGGAGACCAGCCAACTGGGTTGCTGTTCTACAGCAACAGATCCCTTGAAGAAGAAATGCTCTCTTGGTATATCTGATCCTGCAAAAAGTGGTAACAGTCCTAGGGGTGGGATGAGCACATTCGTGCATCATGAGAGACTAGAAGATCTAAAAGCAAGCAAGTCATCAGCAGGAAAGGAGTCCAGAAAGGTGTTGACATTTGACCAATCTACTGTACAGTTTTGATGCTGATCTGCTTCGGTCACCTCGTGACAGCTGCAAAATCACCAAATCAAACTCCACTTGGTCCTGGAGTGCCATCAAACCAATCCTCAATCCCACCTGCATGGATGAACATGCTAACCCGCAACCATAGCTTTGGATATCCTGCTAAAGGTACCGTTTGCCTGATCGATTTTAGGTCGGAAATGTCAAGCTACCTAGTTGTGGCAAGTGAAGCAAATTGGTTCGCATTTTTGACGTGAACCAACAAAGTGATGAAACTCTGTAGTGCAAATTATATATTGATGTCTTGCCAAAGAGTTGAGTAGAGATGTTCTGCCATGTTCTGCCCAATCCTGCAACAGTTTGCAAGGAGTTCGTATATTTTCGGCAGGGATGTAGGCATCATTTTCCTAGGGTCGATCCCAGTAGGATGCCGAGTGAACGTACTCAAAAAAGGGGGTCACTCTGTGTGCTTCGAAATGAACCCAAAATTGTCGTTCTTCAGAGGGATTTCCCACCGCCAAGTAAGATCATTCCAGTTCGTCAGGCAGCCTCCACGATTTCTTGATTGGATTGGTTGATGATCATGGGAAAGATCTACCGGAGACCCTGGCTATAAATGGTTGGTGGTTTTAATCCTTATGAAAAATATTATTCAATCCACTAACCATCCCAAATATTTGTGAAAACAAAGTCGACCTCAATCAAACCACCAACCTGCCAGGGTTCAACAATCCCATTGTGCACCCCATAGGTCCAAATGTGGAAACCACCACAAGCCCAGCCTCTCCGAGCTCCTTCAGATCCTCGAAAGAAGGACTTGAGATTGTCGATGCTGATGTGAATGCGCAGCACCTAAACAAAGCTGCTGTTATCAACGGAGCAATCCATGGAATACCAGTACCAATAGAATACCTGTGGCCTGTGTGTGTGTGTGTGCAAAGTTTCTATTATTGCTACCTATGGAATCCCTATCCATGGAACAACCCTGCTTAGGACGAGTGGGTTTGGCATGTTTCGTGGTGATTTTGAATCTGGTTCTGGATTTAGCCATTGAGACCCTCGTTCAAAATCTGGGGCAGTATGCTGTGAATCCTTTCTGTAGCTACAAGTAGAATGCTGCTTCCCGCAGGGGCAGTACTACTGACGGAAGACACCCAACCCTAAAACAATAACTACAAAATGAGAGATCACAATTCAGAATATGACGGGAAATCCTCACTACAAATGATCAATAGATTCCTGATATCATCAGTAGGTTGCAAGGCACCCTCCATTTCGATCATAGCCCTTGTCGCCAACACACCCACTAACTGTTCCTTGTGCCTGATCAATTCTTATCGGCCATGTGAATACGTATGTGTATGTGTGCATTCATGTACACATCTTACAAACTTCGGATCTGATCTTCCGTGCTCCTACCCTCCCCCCATGGTATGGGGCTCTCCCCGAGTTTTGGAGACCTGCTCAACGGCTGCATGTTGGCACCTGCAGCAGCACTGGGAGCAGCATCTCGTTGCGAAAGGACAGCAGAAACCACTCCCACCAAACGGCTGAGTCCTGAAGCGCCCGTGGAGTTGATCTGGCAATGGCTTTTTTTCGGGTTGGGAAGGCAGCGATTTCATGGGAATGATCCCCAAACTAGAAAAACATACAAAATAAGTTAAGAAGCCGTGATAAGTATTGATCGTGAGTGTTTTCTTTTTTTATTGTCTTCATGGTTTTTGCTTTTGATGGATGATACAGTACTTATTTATATCGGAGTCACATTGAGTTGAGTGCCGGAAATGTTTCATGATTGAGTTATGTACAGCGGTAATGAACAAACCGCCCTTGTCATTGATGGCCGATGGTTGAGGGTTGCTGACAGTCCAATCATCATTCAATACAACATATCATCAAAACTTGATGTCATTTTAATAAATCAAGTACTGTTGTGATAACATTCAATAACTCATACCCAACATAACCCCATATTCCCAAGAGTAAAATTAGATACTGTAGGGCCTGGGTACAGATCGAATTCCTTCAGCACTGGGAGGATCGGAAAAGAAGATCCAGGTCATGTTGGTGCACAGAAGCATCACCATTGCTTGCAAGTCAATAAACAACAATTAACAATTAACAATTAACAATTAACTAAGCATCACCAATTAACGTTCTCCCTGCGTTCTTTTGGTCAAAGGCAACCATGGCATATCCAAACATGTGGCTGCACAGGTTTGAGCACCAAAAAAGGTTCTCGTCTCAAGGCCTTCTAAACAGTGTCCAACCCAACAGCCTCGACCTAAACTGGATCCGACTTCAGCTTGCGACCAAAGAGTCCGACAAAATGGCTATGTAGTCAGGATTTCTCAGCAGGGAGTCTGCGAGCAAGTCCTGGGTGACACGAGGATTCCCGATCTAGCGACGTGAGGCTGTCCATCTGCTTGCCGGGACGTAACACACCCCAAAAATCGCCAGTTAGTACAATCCCATATTCATAAGCAATCTTTGGTTGCGGTATCTCAATAATGCGATCATAGAAACGTAGAGTAACTATGTTCAAGAATCAATTGCAATAACTATCAATGACTGATCATCATATAATGTATCCGCAATTTGCACGAACAATCAATGGATATCCCATTATTTTTCCGCTAACGATCATCATATTATCCTCAATTCAACAATTAATGGCCAACCAATGATTCTATACCAACGGTCAACCTTGGTAATTATCGCCAATGATGCCCAATAGTCATAACAACGATTTCGGATGGTTCATCAATGATTGCATCATTAACCACAGCACACCATCAGCAATCAATGGTTGATCCCATGATGTGATCGGAGAATTACCATAGAACTAGCCCGAGTTTAATCCCATGTTTTTTTCAATTTTCTCCTGATTTTCCCAGCAATTTCCACGGTCAATCCCAGTGTAACCCCATGATCAAGCAGCAATTTCCATCATTTTCCCAGCAATTTCCACGGTTTTTCTCAGCAATTTCCATCGAAAAGCACGGTGAAAACCCCATGCCACGAGCTGGCAGGGCTGCTTGCTGCGTCCAGTGACGTAGAGGAGACTCATGAGCTGGATGGGATACAGAAAGCCTGGCGAGCGGCTTTTTGGCGTAAACCTGGGTCTTGACGGTGATTCATGATGACTAATGATGGTTAATGATGCTGAATGATGCTTAATGATGGTTAATGATGGTTAATGATTGTTTAATGCTGGCAACTGATGGTTAATGATGATGAATGATGACAAACGATGACTAATGATGATTGATGATGATTGACCTAGGGAGTTCGCGAGGGAACTACTATGGTTTATGATGTTTCATGAGGGCTAAGGATGGTTTGATGATGGTTCATGAAGGTTAAGGATTATCAAGATTGGGCTGAGACTAATGATACTTAGCCAATGTCCACGGTTGATGATTTAATGATGTTGAATGACAGCTCAGAATGTGAAACAACGGTAATTCATCGCTAATCACTGCGTTGGCTAAATCTGGCACAATGCCATGTTTATGAATGAAAATATCGCAGTACGTGGTAATTGTTAGACCACATGATACCGTGCAATAGCACGTCATACCTGTCGAATACCATGGCGTAGCTTTGCATACGGCAACTGGTGCGAAATTGGGCAAACTCATTGAAGATCCAAAACCTTGCCACATCGCCCCTGTGAACAGCATGGGATGCCATTGATGCACAGAAACTTGGAAACTTTGTTAAGATTTGTTGTTGTGATTTGTTGGGATATTGGCTGTGACTTGCATCCATCCAACTTTGTTGGGATTCGGCTATGACACACATGGTGATCAAAGCTATCGCTATCTAAATTTGCTCAAGTTGGGCAATAACCCACAGCCGTCCACTGATATACCAAAGCTCTGGGTTTTGGACTCCTGGTACTTGCTCGCCGAATTCAAAAGGTCAACAAAAAGGTTGGTGTGCCATGTCAAGCTGGGAAAATCCTCACTGCATTGGTTGTTTCCGCAATCTCCAAACATACTCAATTTGCTTCATCATCCCAAGGACGAGAAAATGTTTGAATCCCAACACTAGTCAGAGTGACCCTTCAGCATCCCCTTCAGCCGAGCAAAGGAGACTCTCGCAATGTTCGAGCCCAATTTATTTCTGTAGGCGTGGGTTAAAACAAAATAGAGATAAAGCAACTCTGGCATTACCAACACTAATGGTGACATGCTTGATATCACGAAGAAGTGTGCTCACCAGCCAACAATGTAGATTATGGAAGCCCATGATCACACCGTACATTTGGGCGGTTGCCAACATGTCAACAGTTGTTGACAAATCCGCCCATGCTTTAAAGATGTTCACCAAACAGGCCACTCTGTCGATTGTTCCGAGCAGCATGCCGTCTGCACTGACCAGGGAAGAAAAATCTTCATTCCAGTCATGCCAGCAATCTTGATGAAAAATGGTGCCTGGGAACAGCTGGAGGCACAGGATCACCGTCACTGAGATGTCTTGGCGCCAGCGCTGGGAAAGCAATCTGGCGCAATTTTGCTTGTCCGGGCATCCATGAACAAAGATGACACCGAAAAAGCCACAAATGTCAATGCAATTCAGCTTCCTATAATTGTTTTGCATGCAACTTGGACCTACACTCCTGCAGGCGTCATTTACTTTCACCTATACCTTTCCTCAGCAGAAGCAGGATACCATATTACAGGATGCAGCATGCCTTTCAGCATGAGACACAATGATCATGTTTTTCAAACAAAGGGAACATGGAAGCGGAAAACAAATCAGGTCGTCATCTTGTGTCCTTTCTCATGTAACTGACTGACGTGACCATAGGCTGGAGACACATGGCCATTTCAGATACAACAAACGGAGGCTTTGTTGCGGGGATTGTCATTCACAGGCAGGAAAAAACTAGAACTAGCATCAGTGTTGCACATCTATTTCATCACAGATCTTCAGGTCTATGCATTACTAATTTACATCGCTGAGGGCACCGTTGGGCATTGAACCCCTGCGACTCAAGTGAAATACGGCCATGACGATGACCACTTCCGGATACAAGTTGGTCACCCCTATCATCACTGGGTTGATGCAACAATTTTGGAGATTCCTGGTCGATGTTCATGGTACATCAAATTCCAATTTTCTTCGGCAACTTGCACCTCAACTCAGGGACATAGTGGCGCACTAAACTTTGACATGTAGCCAGGACATCCCAGGACCTATACACCACGAACAAAATAAGAGCAGCTTTTCCACGCCTCCATCAACACGGTCACAGACTCTTCGGGAGAAAATTCTGCCCTGCCACACACAGGGTTCCAACCGCGACCAACCATGATGGGTGTAGCTTTGAATGAAACAACCAAGGTCCATGGCTTTTGTGTGCCTCTTTGCGTGTAACTCATTCATCCTCGTGTTTTCGTACTTAAGCATAGGCCTGCTAAGCCACGTTGATCACATCTGACCCACCGTGTCCGCATATTTCACTTGGTCATGTGAAAAGCCCAATGTTACCAGCTTGGCTGATGGTAAACCACTATATTAGATACCAGTTGCATACCAGCTGGGGCATTGCCATGCCAATCAACAACGACCCTGCCCCCAGGGGGCATGACCAGTAATGTCTTGTGCGGCCGCGTCACCCCTCTGGTCGTTTTCCTTCAAGCAGTCCACCTTGAATGAAGCTAATCATTTGCCTTGGAGATGGCACGGCCCCGCGTGGCTCATAACCAAGATCCCTTCACAAACTCAAATAAACAAATAAAATAGTCACCAATAAAGTATGAGAAAACATATACAATAAAAATATATAAATCATAATCAAAATGCGTTGCTATATGTGATAATGATATGTTTTAACAATCAATAATAATCACTCATGATAAACATTACAGCAAAGATATCAAGATGACAATTAGTTTCAACACATCAACAAAACATTGATAATCACTACTGTAACATTACAAACTTATCTCAAAAAACACTTGAGACCCCACATTGCCCAAGATACAAAAATAGATAACACACCATTGCCCAACATACAAAAATAGCAGTGGGTCAAAACCCTGTACCCCTGGGGTTGGTCATTATCCCTCATTATTGGTTGTTTAATATTGACCCATAGCCATAGCAAATATATCCCCTACTATTGTTACGTATTATCCCCTAATATAAACCATTAACCAGCTAGTTAACCATGGTTGTTGGTTGTAGTTACGATTATTAACCATTATCATTGTCCCCTGTTAACCATGGTTGTTGTGTGCACCACCTCATTGTCCCCTGTTAACCATGGTTGTTAGTAGCACCACCAAATAGAAACACAAACACAACTAGAACCCTGTTATTAGTTAACCATGGTGGTTGGTTGTTAACCTGTTATTAGTTAACCATTAACCATTTGGTGGTATTATCCCCAGCTAGATAACCATGGTTGTTGGTTGCACCACCAGATAGATAGGACAACTAGAACCACCAGCCAGCGGCACCGAGCAGCTCAGCCATGCTGGAGAACTTCCAAGCGAAGGGCCCCGAGCGCCAAAGCTGCTGCGGCTCCGGCACCAAACTACCGAGCCTCACCATGGCAGCGAGATGGGGATGGCTGGGGATGGCTGGTGATGGTTGGGAATGGCTAGTGATGGTTGGGTGATGGCTGGTGATAGTTCATAAGCTGGTTTATGATGGTTAATGAGCTGGTGAATGGATGTGAATGATGGACAACCACAACCAATAACAAAGCCTTCGGTCAGAGCTGACAAGGCGCGTCACAAAGCGATTGTTGGGACAGCGTCGCAAGGCCACGTTGTTCGGCTGATTGGCATCGGGCAGAAATTGGTCCGCATCTGGCCGCGGCAAAAACAGCGGCGTGATACTGGGTGAACCCACCGCAAAGGAACATGTTGACACAGGTTTTGTTGGTACATTTTATCCACTGGGATGCAGGGATACAGGGATGCACATTTTACCAACTCTGTACATTTCATCCACTATGCCGGGATACAGGGATACCGGGATACACATTTTATCCACAGGCTATGTGAACCTCACTGGATCCTTTACCGGTGATAGTTGGTGCGGCTTCACTGACAACTCCTGAAATTTTGGCTGGTAGCATCCGTACCATGTATCAACCAGGGAATAGAAATCTTGGTGTTGAGATATATTGGGATAGTAGCTTGGTGTTGAGATCACAGAATGATCACAGATCATCGTCAAAGTGATAGTGCATAATTATGATGTATGCTACTGCTACATGATCATCATATGCATTATTAAGTTTACAGTGTCATGCAACATGGCAAATGGATGGAATTGGGAATGACAATCAATGATATTCATTCCAAATATGTAATTATGTAAAGGAAAGAAACGGTGATGTAGATTTGTGCAGAGGTCGGACCAAATATCCAGCAATTGCCTACCATTGCAAAAAGTAGTAGAATCAGTGTGGTATTCTCAATGAAGATCAACGTAGTACCAATAGTCCTACGCAAATTTCAGGTCGAACTTCCGCACATGACTGTCATGTGCTGAAGTTCCGGCCAGTCTATGATCAAGGTACAAGCACCATTCCTACAAATGGGTGTTTCTTAACTAGGAGTACCCCAAACTGGATGATTTATTACCGTAAATAATGAGGTTTGGAGAAGCAATCAAATGTTCCTACAAGAACCTCAACCCTTTCAGATTTCAGTGGCCTCAAACAGCACTGATCCGTTACGGGTCTGACCTACCATCCTACATGGAACCCTACTCACTCGATTCAATACCTGATCTAACGCAACCTAGCTGAGATGCTTCAGGCATCTCATCGACCAAAAGCAATTCACAGCTAGCACTTCCTTTCAATTGGGTAAGACTCGCCTTGTCTCTGTCCCTTTGTCTGCCATGCAGAGTGATACCGTAGTAGGACCCAAGCAAAGGAACCAATGGCTGCTACTTTGATTGAATTTCCCCGATTTCTAAGGTTTTAGTCGTGTTACCAGCGTGCTTTGTTTAGTTCTCTAATCAAGTCTTGTAGTACATCCAGAATTTTCATGGACAATCCAATTGTTTAGTCTTTTCTGCGTCTGCAACAGAGCTGTGGCTGACTGACGAGACTGAAGAAATCAATGACCAACAGTACGGGTTGCAAATCCTGACCATTGACCATCATATTCCAGCCACACAAGCTACAGCCATGGCATGAGGCGGTTGATCTGTATAGATCTCCAATGAACCATCAACAGGGAACCAAACATGACCAACAGTTCGATAATCAATACTCAAAATGCCAATCGTTTGAACATGTAGAATGATCGACCAACCATGATCAACCAGTAAACATACTCATCATTACTCGGATTAAGCATCATTGAAACTAGCTATCATTTCTTCGATTCATTCACAAGTTTTACAGCAATAAAATCATTAACTACTATTTATCATCATTACTATTGACAACCATGAGTGCCGCCTTTCGAGTTTGCATCACCTCCGCAGTTTGCATCAATCGCACTACAGGAAGTGCCTGGAATGGGCTTCACCGGTGGCATCAGCACAGCGGAGGCGGTTTTGATGATCTCGGTGAGCATATTCACCTCGAGCAATGGCATCCTGGACATGGCGCCAGCCTTAAAAAAACGACCAATAGTGGTTGATGATGGTTGATGGTGGTCGATGATGGTTGATGATGTTTGATGTTTGATGATGGTTGATAAGGTTTGATGTTTCATGATGGTTGACTATGGTGGATGATGGTTCATGATGATCAATGATGGTTGAAGCTGATTATGCCGATTCATGATGATTAATGGATCAAGGGCCGGGCAAAAACATTTGCAATGTCAACTAATCATGGTGGCATCAACAAATAAATACCAGGGATACATCTCTCCTGAATGCCAGTTCCAAGAGTGACCATTAAATGCAGTAACAAAAATGAAAGTATGTATGATTTCGACAGGCATCTGATTTACAATCCCCAAATACAGGAAGAATTACATGGAACCAGAAAACGCTAGCAGCTTTCAGAGAATGATCATGGAGAATGCGAAGCCTCATAGAATTGCAAACAGAGTAATTACTAGGCATGGTATTGGCGGCATTTTGGTGAGGCCTTCGTGGTTCTGCAGAATGCGTCGCTTTGAGTCTCATCATCTTGCAATTGATTTGCTGACCGACCCCTATGTGAAAGCTTTGCTGGCAGGCTGTTGGTTGCGACATCGGCTACAGCTTTGAAATCCGTTAATCCCAAGATTTGTCCCACAAACGTATGATTGATCAAACCATGGTGAATGTCAAGAAATGAAAGCATGAACTTTTCCTGTTTATCATGGGTTTCCTCAATGATTCTCGATGCAGTTATTTATTTTTGCCTATCATCAGCTCCTTTTCTCAACTAAAATTCATTATCGTATGACGAACTCTTAACTCTGACATACTCTGACCATCGTAGCTATCCTGGCATAAAGGACAGCATCCACTAACACTGCGAAGGACATGACACCTCGTTATCATGCAGCCAAGGCCAAGCGTATGAGACTCATGTGAGCGATAGTGACAACTCTTAGAAAACTGGCTTGGACTGGATGGAAAGATACCCTAGACATATCAGTCGCTATGCCTTCTACAACAAAAAACTGGAGCACGTTGCAAGCCTCTGTTCTTGTGGATCCGTTTAAGTGTTGGCAGTTGATAATACGGTTCATACTACCGGGTGAACAATGCTCGCTGATACTGGTTGATGATGTTTAAGCATCCTTTAATAGTCCTTATTCATAGTCGATCATGGAGCAATCCTCAATCATATTACTGGTTCATATTACTTCATAGGTCAACCATGATTGCACATCACAATGGCTTTTTCAACACCCGACCGCTACAGGTAAATGACAAAGTCACTCCTAAGTCATGCCTAGCTCTCACAGGGACAGTTTTACCAATGCAAACGTTGCTTCCAAGAAGTCTTGCCAAAGTCGGTTCCAAATTCCCAATGGAAAGCTGACACACAATTGCGCTTCAGCACTTTGTACCAAGTTGCTACGCTGGCGACGGACAGGAACACAAAGTGGAAATCCTGGAAAGTCAAACTTTCTGCCCTCGAGTGGCTTATGGGCACAAAAGTCTGATATCTGAGCTCTCTAGGGACTCTACGGGAGAGTGCTGAGTCAATGTGATAGTTGTGGCATAAATGTTTATCTTTAAAAGAATCAACCTCAAAGTCCCAACACATTTCAATGTTCTGCCGTGTCATGCCTTGTCCGAATCCCTGTAGCATGAAGCGTGGTTTGCAACGGTCCAGGCAGCAAGTTAGCAACTCGGCACAGTCCCGTCATAGCCGGCCTTGAGATTTTCAAGGTACCCTCGATTTCCCGTCTTAAAATGGGGCGACCTGCGCAAGCACTAGAGATGGCTGCAGCCACGGCAGCTGGTGAGCAACCGACCCATTCTGACTTCAAACAGCATGCGTTTTGCACTGGCTGGGCTGCTTGGTGGATCCCTGAAAATTTTGTAAATTTTGTCTCTAAATGTATATGCGAGTGCCGAGACTTCAATGAGTATACCCGCGCAGCAGCTGCATATAGCTGTCTAAAACATATCGAATATAAACATATATAAACTACATCCATCTACATCCATTGACGATCAATGCGCGTTTGGTGAAGAGAACCTCAGTCTTACCACATCTCCACCATGGTCGAAACACCTGTAGGATCACTCTCAACCATCATTGTTGCCATTACTAAGCGCCATTACGAAGGGCCTAAGCGCGCGTTGCGCATCTCCCCAAGGAGCGGAAAACGCGCCTGGCGTCACAGATGGGATCGTACTCGCTGGGGACTTCGAAGGCCGCGGGGTAGTCCACCACGGTGGTCATCATGATGAGATACCTGGCGCTCGAGCCATGGCCCCGGTGCCCCAGGGCGCCATGGGATGGGCGGAGGAGCAGCCGTGACGTGGGATGTCATGGATGATGGGGACAACGGTGAGATAGCTCCAGTACAACCGAATTTCGATCGGAATGAATCATTGTTAATGATGATATTCGTTAATCATGGTAATGGGCTTATAACCTCGAATCATCGGTTCACAATGGGGAAAATCATGGTTGATAATGGGGTCACTGAATGTCACTGATGATAGAATGATTGATCATGGAGGGAACAATGCCGATACTCATGAAGTCAATAGGAAGGAATGCGGATGAACCGCTGTGGATCACATTTAATGTATTGCTCCAACTCTTTGAGAATGGTGGCTACTCACATGTCAAGATGGGTCTCAACATGATTCATAGTGTTTGATAATTAGCATGATCCTGATTGAGAATGGTTGAAGAGGGAAATACTGATTCAGCAATTCCATTCAATATATTTGATCTCAATTAAGATGATTAATCGAATTTCATCAATATTCCCTGCCCAATCGCAATCAACAGCTTGGGTGCTCTGGTTGTGAACCAACTCCTGGCTGGTGGCCATGATAGCAGCTTGGTCACCACCTGCAGCACCACCGGGCGCCCCGCCATGTCCCGCCTATCTGGATGAACCGATGGCATCGCAAAATGAATTGCAGCGGCCAGGCCCAGGGCCACGGCAGTTGTCATGATCACCTCGCAGCAGTTGGGTCAAGCAACCAACCAGCCTAGTAGGGGATAACTACTACAGTTAGGGTGGAGAACCAACCAGCCTAGTGGAGGATAACCAACCGATGGTGGGTCAAACCACTAAATACTTAAGCAACCAGCCTAGTGGTCAAAATAGTGGGTAAAATGGCCCGTTGGGTCAATATGAATCAACCCCTGAGGGGGGGATGATAACCAGCAATGATAGGAAATATAGTGGTTAATGGTGGTACACGAGAGGTACACAGTATTGACCCACAGCCAAATTTGTGTCTGAATTCTTTCGACTGATTGATATTGAGATCATAAAGCAAGGTTGCCAAAAACGATGATACTCAAAAGCTGGTCGTTCAAAAAAATCGATTCCATGCTAAGCCAGTGTTACTTGGGTGGGTTTATATGAACTGATTCACCACTTGAAAACACCTCGACCATAAAACCACTTGCACTGGTTGATAATAACTAACCGGGTTATTATCGGTTAACCATTGTTATGGTTGTTGGTTGACCATTGTAAGCAGTAGTTGTTATTAAGAAACATTGGCCACCAATTTTCTGCTATGAACAATGAACAATTTGGAAAAGTGATTTTTCAAGTTGTGGACAGTGCCCGAAGTGCTGCCTGCATTTTCAACGGTGCTGAAACATAGTTGTTGCTTGGTTACTAGTGGGGATACTAGTGATGGTTGCTTGCAGGAATCGTTTACCAATAATAAATGGTTACGGTAATAGTGGGGATACTGCAATCATGTTTGACACTGGGGGTGATGACGCTTAAATGATTGATAATTGCATCAATAATGGCTTGAACGGTGCAGCAAAAACATCCGGCAACTCCACGACTACTCCCAGAAACCATGGCATATCCGGCAAGAAAACTGCTCTCCCATGGGGCCTTCCAGGCGGAGAGCAAGCAGCTCACAATCATGTGGCGAAGTTCAATACTGTCATGACCTGAGAACATCCACACTGATGGGGGATGGGTTGATGGTTCATGATCAAAACCGCGGTGACGCTGGATAAGGAACCATTGAACCAATATTCTATGGTGGCTCGAAGCTCAGAACAGTTGTTTGCTCAAATGATTCATGTTGGGCAAATGATGGCGGACCATGATGGTTCATAAATGGTGGGTGGATACGTTGTTGCGACAATGTGATGTTTCGTCTGCCAGATTACTCCAGATAGTCCGCTGACGCGACGGCATTGATTCCAGGTCAGCACTACATCCAGCAGCTATCGAGGTACCGCCGTCCCAACACGTCAACCCACCACCACTCGCTGCCCGGTGGCTGGATTGAAAGCTCTGGTGGGAGGTCTGTCTCTCATGGCCAGCATAGGTCTGTATCGTCTGGCACCAACCGTTGCAAGAGCGATCAGTAAAAGACGATGTGCATATACAATAGAAAATGTGCATCACAGCATGAAACACTGTTTCGTAAGTCATCTCTTGATGGCGACACTTGATGAGGTCATATTTCTTGGGTGGAGATTAGTTTGCTCAGAACCTGACAACATTGCTTCATACTGCTTTGTCCAACATTCCTAGTTTGCTGCTTCACCACACAATTGGTGGGTGGCACAGCTCCATAGTACCTCTGGGCCACTATCACTTGCCAAAAGTGTCAACCATTCTCAGTCATGATTAACGGTCACAAACCACAATATTGACATCTACTATCAACCATCATATGGAAAACAGTTAAACATACCGTATAGTCCGTACAGTCATCTTCAAACACAGTATCAACCATAGCTATCCATAGGAAGTACATCGTGGTATTAATAGTCAAGCCTACCGTATAGTCATCTTCAATCAATATAGTATCAACCACAATAGCCATAGTCATCAAACGTAATGAAACCATCGCTCACCACTCACCAGCGACAGGTACAACACGCGTCGGGAAGACATCAGAGGCACCAGATCCGCTAATCCTGGGCCAGGTCGTGGCTGCCGCCAAAAATTGGTAGTTTATCCATGATAAACCATGGTTTATTCATAGTAAATCATGGTTTATTCATATAAAAATTTGTATTTTACTATGAATAAACCATGATTTATTCATAATATATGAAACCATGAACCATGGTTTATTCATAGAAAACCATAAACCAGTTTGGAGTTCCTATATGAGACCATCAACGTTGTTGATTGATATGAAACCATAAATTTGCATTTGTTAACATGAAACCGCAAGAGTGGTCTGTGAAACAAAACCTCAAACGATCATCTCGGATGCAATATTTGTGTGGATGATCACGTGGGTCAAAACCCTGGGACCCTTGGTGAACATCCCAAAAAATGACGACCAGACTAATTGTATAGTCCTTTGCTGGATGTTCACTAGCCATTTTTGGATAGCTGTGACTATTCCAACACCAGGTCGGTTTCGGTACCATCTGCAACTGGCAAGCACGTTGGTACCGATGGCAAGCCAGGCTCAAAACCAATGGTAGTGCTGATTGGTTGGGTTTGGTGCAGCCAAGTCGGGGCATGCCGTTGCCCATTCAAGACTTCATTTGGGATTGGGACGGCCCTCATCCGAACAACAAATAAGTCGAACCGATGCTTCGAAAGTCTTGCGAACTGCTGACTGAGCAGGAGAAAATGAGAAAACCCCAGACATCCCCAGACTTGTAGCTCTGCACCAAGTCTCTCTCTGTGCAACTCGTGGTACTCGCAGCCGTTTCCGCTATCTCTTCCGCTAAAGCTTCGTTCTCGGGTGAAGGCACCTGGGAACGGGCAGCTGCTGTGACATGGAGGATACATTTTGGACCATTCTGAGCGCCTGCTGGCAATCTTGAATTGTTGATGGCTCACCATATACTTTTGATTATCTTCATTGCTTCTCCTGCTATGGTTGAGTCGTTTCCGTAGTGGATTAGAGCCATCCAGGACAAGTTATAAATCAAAGTATGCACATCGTACTAACACAACCGGCAGACCTACTCATTCTGCATCAAGACGATTCTGCAGCTATCATGGTTCATCCAGTCACTGAAAAACATCATTGAACCCTTGGCAAACCTCAGTGATAGGTTGCATTTCAACCAGCTTGCACCGAGTGGAAAATCGTAATCATTTGCATCCACACTGAGGAATTGGTAACAAATTAATCAGATCACAAATAACATTTGAATGCTACATTAGATATTTCAATCCACTGAGTAGGTAACAATTCATGGTTGAGTCCGGACGGTAGTCAAGAATAATAATCTTCTAGGTTACAAGTGCTGTAAAGCAATGGCAGCTCGCTCACAATGTAGGTCCACAAACCCGTACAACCACCCGGCCCATGACAAACAAGCCCTCTTGCGATGATCTTGGGCATGAATCCTTCACAAGTCTGGTTCTTAGAGGTTTATTCCCCGCGCTTGCCAGCTTCGGGCTATCCTTCAAGGATCCAGGGTGATTAACTTCCAGCGACAGGCCGGCAAATATTGAGGGGCTTCAACCACGGGTTTAATCATGACGACCATCCACCAGTCGAACCAAAAATGGCAACGGTGGTAATGATTGTTTCTGTTGGTGGTATCATCTGCATCCATTGCGTATAATTCTCCAGCGCCTGACTTTTGTACAGCTCTTTGCTGTCCAAAATGAGAATTAGCAACCGGTCTGTTTTCAGAAACCTTTTACTGTAACAGTAGTGCCTGAAAATGTTTGATAGTTATGACCATCCCAAAACTGCTATCCCAGCTGGGCCTTGCTGGGAGCCATATCTGATGGTTGCTTCATGGTTACCGACCGGCGTAAGTGCATCCGAGTTCATGGATCCTGGCGGCTGACTGTGCCCATGGATGAGCTGCCAAATGCAACTAGGCTCAACTCGTGCTCATCGTCATGAATAATTTCATGACGCCACTATGATCACTACTGAGGCAGACCAGCTTGTCAATACTGTTATCAACTATCATTTAATGGAGTGATAAACCTTGTTACTGGGCGATACGCAGTATAACTTACACCTACGGTATCAGTAACGAGCTTTACTATTAGTGGTTGTAACGATCAGTTGATGGCTACAACATGTTTCAAACCATATTGTCATCAGCAAACTTTAGCCAGTGGTAAACACTAGAGCCATTATCATTATCATCTTTTAATGGTTGTAACATATTCTCATGGCTACTAGTGTTACAACCAGCAGCTATTATGGCTACTATTACCGTGGCTTCTATTACCAGTTATCATATTATCATATTATTTGTTACCATGGCTACTATTGTTGGTTATTCATCACCATTGTTGGTTGGTTAATATTGACCCATAGCCATATTCTCATGGCTACTATTACCAGTACTGGTTTTGTAGTGACCAGCAGCTGTCATGACAAACCATCACCATGTTGGCCCCATCAGCTGATCGGGCCAAGATGCTTCTCCATCCGGAAGATTCGACACCTGGTGGACAATGCTTAGGAATGGTTGGTAATGGTTAATGCTGGATAACAAAGCTCAAGAATGTGGAGTATCTGATTGGTTGAGTATTTGATGTTGAGTATATGATTGGTTGAGAACATGATTGGTTGAGAACATGATTGGTTGAGAACATGATTGGTTGATACTGATCAGCAATAGTCAATAGATATCAATAGATCAAGGCATCTGAAACTTCAATCACGCAGCACTAACTCATGAAATACCTCCAAAGTGCCGGGGCAACATCCAGAATTAGCTGCTTGGTGGTTGAACCAACCCTATGAAAAAAAGCGCAAGTCAACCGACCAACCATTTGGTAATGCATTTTAATCGCAAATAAGAGAGGTGAATCAAACCACCAAGCAGCATTTCACAATTTTGACAACATACCACCTTCCACACTACACGCTGCAAGGAGATGAGGCTTCGTTGCAAATATTGGTGTATGGTTAGTTGGATGGCCTCGCAAAAAATGCGTACCAACACACTGCAACCGTCATCAAACATCACTAATCAGAATAGTGATTTACCAGCATCGACCATTGTTAGGTGCATCTTAGCAGAAACGCACAAACTACTTGAATGGAAAGTGTTTAACGCTGTTGGGAGTGGGAACAATACAGCTGGTTCGAAGTTGCTTGCTCTTTATATTTCTCTGTCATGCCATCGCGCATGAAAACAAAGGATAGTAAAAGCAAATCCAAGTATTTGGTCGAGAAGTGAAATGACCAATGTTTTGTTGGTTTCAGCATGTTTCAGCCACCTGATGGCCAAGGAACTCCCAAGGAAATGGGAAGTGCTCCCTCTCACTGTCGACGACAACATGGCAGGCCATGGCACTTTGGCACAGCCGCGGAGTCAACTCCTCCCGCGATATTCGCAGGGAAAAAGATCTGACCAACCAACCTTCTGGGAGATCTTTGAAGACCTGAAACCCAACCAAAGGGGAGAATCTCGCAGATTTGATGCTAGATATCTACTGTTTATGATTGCTTTTCAGGACACAAATTCTCAGTATCACGTGGTTTTGCCAATTGTTTTGATCTATAAGCGCTCATATCAAGCATACTTGGCACAGGTGCATTATGTATATACCATTTAGATACCCCTCCCTCTTCATCAGCAACTTCTTGTAGTTCCAGTTTTGATGGTTCCCGGGCGATTTTGCAAGGAATATCCATTACAGGTGGAAGTCAGTGGCTGTCCATTTACAACGCTTCTGCCCAGCATCGCATTTCTCTGCTGAGCCTCCCAAGCTAACGCATAGATCAAGGGTCAATCTTTCCAAGGCTTGCTGCCAAAGCCCAGCAGGTAGCCCTGGTGCATGTCTTGCTCTATGCCCGTATCGGAACAGAAAAATCCCAGACTTACTGCCTGACAGGGACTGCGATACAGTACCTTCCCAGGTTTTTTACTGGAAATGCCGGCAAATACTAGGGAATGGCATCGATGGATCAATGATTACTGTATTCGATATTCAAATTGATCAAAAACAGCACCCTTTTTCACTATGTATTCGCTTGATGCCAAAATATATGCGAAAATGCCGTGACAACCATCGCCTATGGCCAAATACCAACCTCGTCACCGGAGCGACTTTTTGTTCATGCGCAGGGACCGAGCGAGGACGAGCCTGAAAGCGACCACCTAAAGTCATGTGAGGTCTTCAATAGGCCCAAGTCATGTAAGGTGTTCAGTAGTTGTAAATCAAAGTTGCGTGAGATTGCATATGATACTGCATATTGTGAAAACAAACAACACGGAATACATGACCATGCTGCGAACATGCTCATGAGAGGAATGAAGTAATTTGAGAAGGGGAAACATATGTCCTTTGAAAGGAATGCAGTTAAGAAATCAAGCGATACAATCAATAACAAATGCAAGGGATCAGAAGGTTTAAACACGCAACATACAGGAAGCTCCAATGTGTAGCTTAACAATTTTGGAGACAATCGCTGTCTTCTGAGAATGATAGCAACGATTATAAACAGCCACCACAAACCATTCGATCAAAATGGTGAGTCAATGTATGTGGCAGTGTAATTTCGAAGGAATCAACAACAAGGGACAGCAGTACTGACAGCAACCAAGAGGGAGCTGTTCATCTAATGCCATTGCTTCATGATCGCTTTGCACCTCTGATTGCCTGTAGTTCATGCCATTAGAACTGCAGTTTTCCCATGGGATTCCCAACATCCTACGGGGTCCTAATGTGGTGCAGGACTGACTGTCAATTGCCAATACACTCCATCCAACTTCTTGTCAGTTTTTCAATTTTGCAAACATGTATGCCAACACATTGCAAGATCGACATCCTTCATGCCAAAAGACAAAACAACACTTCAAATTATTGCAACTCAGAATGGGCGCACGGCCAAGATGGTCACATCCAGCAACCGTTCAGAAAGCGAGTCACAGACACATGCAGCATGCTCCGTTCAGAATCTCTGCCTGGTCAGTGGACCCCTAGACGCAAGGCTCCAAGCGATCGCAACACGTCGAGGACTGTGCCGATCGTTTCGCCACTGCCAGGGGCACCAAGCACCAACCAGTACATCAGGGTGGCTCCCCGCAGGAATCACCAGAGGTTTACATGGCTGACCCGTCAACGGTGAAGCTACGTTTCCACAGCTGTGCTGGTGGGCAAGGTTGCCCCATCCCAAAGCCATCTGCACAAGTCATCCCAATTATTACTTTCATATGGTCCCATTACCATTTAATGATATACTTATAAAGTAAGAACAATTAGGAATTGGGACAATCATCATCCCAATTGGTATGGTTGACAATCAGAAATAATCTCGAAAACATCCAGCAGTTGGATGTGGACAGTTTAACTCCTGTTATTCTTTTGGTGACTCGTGTTGATCCACATCAACAAGAACCCTGTCATCATCAACCTGGTTGTTACTATTCTACACATCAGGACAATCCACTGAACCATATCAAACCTGGTTGTTACTTCAACAAACGTAGTATTTTGGATAATGTGCATCCTCCAATCATCAGCAACCTGGTTGTTACTAAACATCCCAATACTACAGCAAGGTTGAACCACAGCGGCAGGTCAACAACAGCCGGAGTCCATGACCGATCCGGTTGGCTGTTCCTTGCTGATGCTTGGTTATTCGCATCGGATCGCAACGATGAAACGTTGTTTGATTGTTGCTTCACCGGCGACTTGGTGACTACAGTCTCACAAATCGGCTATCACTATACATTATATCATTCAACCATTTGTGAGTATTCAGGATTAGTTAATATCTATCAGTCAACCATAAATTAGGCAATCAACTTGTGGCCATGGAGGTCATTCCCCATTCTTAACCAGCTGACACAATCATATGATCAACGCTGTTCTGCCTTGGGGAGGAAACTCAAGGCTTTTGAATGCTTGTGACTCAAGTTGTAGGGTCAAGCAAAACGTGAACAGCAACGACCAATTTATGCTCAACCGATGGTTAGTTCATGAATTACTATTGGTCAATGAATTGGTCAATGAAAGTGAATGGGTCAAGTTTACTTAATTAATGGTGTTAGTTAATGTTACATAATGTAGGTTAATTCATACATACATCCTCCAAGTTTTTTGATGGTCGATCAACCTGCTATACATAACAATTGCTCATCGTCATGTCATGGTGAAGTATTGATCATTAAACATGATGGTAGAATAAGGGGAAGTAATTAGTGTTTCGAACCAACAAATAATAACTAATGGTTGTAATTCATTCTGGGTGGTCAATGATGGGAAACTAGTCATGCTGTGCTTGCAATACTTATGGATCTTATGGGCATGCCCATACCTGTGAGGCAACATCTTGAGAATGAGACCATTCCTTTTTTGGATCTTCAACCGGCTTGATCCATGCTGATGTGGCGAATCCTGATCACAATGCGCACCCAGAACTTTACCATCGATGGACGCAAGCCTCATTCAAGGCTTGATGGTGGCAACTGTCACGAACAACAAAGCCACTGGCAAACAGAGATCCAAACTGAAAAACCTCCAGTTTTCTCTCTTGATCCGATGTTTTCTCTGATGATCCGATAGATGATAGGGATGATGGATTACATCCGCATCTGGTGGGTCAAACCTCTCACACATGGTGAATGGACCTTCCAAGAATGATTAGAATACCAAAGGAAATGTACTGTATATTTCTGGTGATATTTGCTATCAACTCGTACCCGTACTGCATAATTACACCAAACTCATTATATATCCATGTATAACACATATATATATATATACATACACATCTAGTGAATGATTCATCACGAGTATTGAATGTTTTGTATATACACTCCACTCTCTCATCTCTCTTCTCTGTTGCCTCGACCCAGAACGAACTTTGTGGCTACTGCAGCACAGCGAGCTCCAGCAGGGCTACAAGCATCGGCGGGTAGCTCTCACACCTGAACTGCAGGGATATCACCAGCAAGGGATGGCAAGACTCCCACACCTGACCAAGAGATCTTGACAACCCACACCTGACCAAGAATAGCAGTCCTATATAATTTGTGGCAATGCAGAGACGTCAAAAGCAGCGCACTGATAAGATAAACACAATCCAGTTTATACATTTAAAACAATCCAATTTATACGCTGTAAACATAAGAACATCGGGGATATCGAGGTTACAAATCATAGGATTCGCAACTGAACAAATGACCAAACCTTGTGGTGTTTTTTTCGATGTGATTGATGCACAGCACCCTTCGGCAACTGTGCCCACCAAAGAGCATATCGGAAAGAAGCTGGTTGCATTCTTAGCTCAACGTTCACTAGCAACCGGTGCGTGAATTCAAATGTTCAAATCGGTCCAAGGATACACGGTTTGGTCTCAACGAAGCTTCATCCCTGGTGACAAACACTTGATAGATTCACTGCTTTGCAAACCACATCTTACACCGAGTTTCTAGGTTGTCTTTGCACACTTTTTGCTACAAAATGATGCTGTACCGCAATAGTTCTACTTGTAGCACCATACCTGTGTTCAATCGTCTCTATGAATGTAGTGTATATATGTATGTATATAAAAGTAAATAAATAAATATATATATATACATGTGTATATGTACGCATATATATATATATATATTCATTGATGCTGCACCGACTACATCCCGCTACAGTTGGTTATATGCTCACAATCCACATATCCCGCGTCAGCCTCCTCAAACGCGCATCCAAGCCTAAGCAGCACAGTTTGCATATGTGAAGCCCCAAGGTCCGAAGTGTCCGTTCAAAACTACGCCCCCCCACCCCCAAGTTGAGTCAAATTAATGCAGATCCAAAACGGCAAAATACCGTTTGATATGGGGTCTAAGATCCAAATTCACAGTGGGAAACGATGGATAGTTACATTCAGTACTAGGGGATACTATAGGGGATAGTGACCAGCGAATAGTATAGCCGTGTAGATATATACAGTATAAAAGTATAAGCCACTGTTATAGAAGATCTCACTCCAATAGAAAATATCACTCCTATAGAAGATATCACTTCTATCCATGGTTAAACATCTTCCATAATGGTGGGCCCTGCGATGTATACATAGTTGTATACAAATTATATGGGTGTTTCTCAATGTTTCTCGAAATGGGGGTACCCCCCGAAATCCTTCAATATCACTCATGTATAGTAATTAGCCAACCATCACCTTGGGGGTTCCCAAACTGGCTTTGAACATACCCAAACATCTGCACAAATCAATTTATTGATATAAGATATATATATATATATGGTGAAATAAACATACATACACCCTACCCTTCCAGTCACCTCTCTAGTAGGTAATCAGGGAACCTCTGGCTACCCAGGGATGGTTACCTATAGGTAACTGTAACGGAAGGCTATACATCTACCACCTACTCTTCCAGCAGTCTCCGAGAGGAAAGTCGTGACTGCTGGGCATCCCGGGCTGAGGCGGTGCCTTGGGAGATCATTGGTTGGATGTTGGTGAAAGGGTTGACCCACAAAGTTGATGAAAGGTTGGTGAACCTCGAACCTGCAACCACTTCACACTACTGGCAAACGAGTTGGTTAGTGAAAGGTTGCTTAGTGGCTGATTAAACCTTGCAAGGTCCACCACATTTACTGCAAATTGTTTAGTCCATCCGTGGTTGACATTAGTGTGGTTGAAGGTCAATGAATACTTCACCTCATGAACCATCACAAAGGGTTGGCAAAACGACAACAACGACAACAATCGAAGACCAAACACCAGCAATAAACCGCAATGATCTGTTGAAATCATGGACTATGGTAGTTTGTTGATATGGTTTTCCGCAATATGGGATGGGATGGTCTGAGTCATACCACACCAGAAATCCCATGTCTTTCTTGAACTCGAAAAAAAGACCTCACATACCTTATTGTCAACCATCTGCACGTTCCGGTCTGGCTTTTACATCCGAATCTAATTGTAACAACAGCAGCTGCTCGATATTTTACTATATTTTGGTATGTTTGCACACTGATTCTTCGGATGGGTGCCTGCCACTCACCCAAACCCAGAAATCAAGCCGTTGTTGGCCGAGATTGAGTGAATAAAGGGTACCCCCAGAACGTTCCAGATGGCCATGTTTGAATGGAACCATATTAGGAATGAATCTTGCAAAACATGTTTCCGACCGTTACAGAAGTGATGGCATCTTGATGGAATCATTCGAGTGGGCAACATGGAAACAAAAAACATGAAACAACTCAAAGGCATTGACTGCAATTTCTTCTATTTCTTGACCTCCTGAAGGAGTCTAATCTTCAGTCCAGCATTGAAACAGGAAATGATGGCGTTCCAGGAATCATTGAATGCTATCATCAAACTGCTATCAAGTAGCTTTGAATCTTCAAACGCGTCCATTAAACTTATTGGCGACCTTAGTGTGAGTATTGATGCTTAGCAAAGACTCAAAGGCCCCCCAAAAAGTAGCACCTTCACGAGCCTGGAATCCGCAAAACAAACTCTCAAACTATAGCTTCTCCACGGGCGAACCGCTCGGTTGGTGCCTTTGTGAGGGGTACTATCGGGTCATCCATGCTGAACATATGGGGCAGTCAATGAATTTCAGGGTAGCATAGCTCCAGATCACCAATCACATTATTAACTTTCACTAGGGCAAGAAGCTGCAAGAAACATATTTCGGCAGTGCTGCAAGTCATGCGCGAACCCATCTTCACCGATTTTGTAGCAAACAGACACATATCCTTCAGCAGAGTGGAGTCGTCATACAAATATCACCTGCACGGACAACACTAACAGTGTACCCACAATGAAATTACCTCCAGCCCTCCAAGCCAACAAAAACAAAAACATTTGTTATCACTATCATCTATGATCTATTGGACTCCTCGCAGACCAGATTTGGAGCACCCACAGTATCAACTTGTCTGGCTGAGTTTGGCGCATTCTGGCAAATGTCACCTGGGAGGCAGGGGAGTCACTTGAGTATGCACCGAACTCAATGGAGTCCCTCAAAGCATTCGAACGGTGAGACCGTTTGCTGGAGCACTGATCTTCCATAGTCGCCCCTGCTATAACAGTTGAGCCATGACAAGTGCCATGAAGCCTATTCTGTTGTCAAAACTGCTTGCGACAGCCAGTTTGAACACTCGCGAATATGTCATGCAATAAATCAAGGTTCATTATCTACTATGTGAAGGAGTCTTAAGCAGCCCATATGTAAGTAGTGTGAGTCATTCTAAGAAGCAGGGCAAACCAATGAATGCTGACATCTCCAAGCCATCCCAAACCACCGTAGATTCTTTTTGGCTCGGGTTCTCACTTGAGAGACAATTGCTGTTTGCTTTTTAGCGTTGTGCAACTGCGGAGCCCACATCCAGCAACCACCCAAATTATATGAAATTGCATTACTATAGATCAAGACCAATCAACCAACTGTCAGGATCTTTTGGACTCATCAATCAACTACCCTGATGTCTGCGGACTGTCGCACATGCTTCCGATGCCTTTTGTGATGCCGCGTCTCATGCATCAAAGTGGGATTGGGGGGGACTTCTCCGGGACGACCAAATTTCAGGAATCACTGACATGTAACAGGTGATATGTTTGCTGCGATCTGGATCCCATGGCCATAAGTTCTTGACAATGTACTTTTTTCCAGGGACTTGACTGACTTCGAGGCAGCCCTTAATTGTTGGGTTCCAGTGTGGTATAAACAGTGCACGGGGCAACACAATCATATTTGGGTGTATCAATGCGTAGAGCGCAGAGATGTATAGATTTTGATTATAAATATCCTCCATGCATAGAGTGGCAGTATGCACTCAGAACTCTTTGGTTCTGAACTACAGTACACACTTTGTCCTTTTTTAATCATTAATGTTCCGAAGTGACAGCTTAGGAGCATCAAGTTGCTATCCGTCTGTTTTATGTATAGTTCATACAGTTTCAGGCTGTAAGCTGTTACATTTCCTTATCGTCGGTCGCTGTTGGCACTTGTCTTGATGTCCCTTTTATTCCTACTATAGCTTAGCAACCACTGCCTCATCATACACCCTTGTTTGCAAGTCGCTTCTTTCCCCTCACGAAGCCAACAACTTCACCCCGTAGCCAGTGCCACTGGTCAGCCAGGGGATGCCACGACATGACAAGGGCTCCGCTTGGGCTGCTACGAACGATCTCCCAAGGTTGGCAGGGCAAAGGCAACAGCAACTCCTGGAGGCAAGTTGGGGACAACCAACCAACAATGAGGAGATAGATGGAGATAGTAGGGGTTTATGATGGTTGATGGAAATATGACCAATCAACGGTATTGTTTGCCAATATATAATATAACAATGAAGAGATAGTAGAATATATAACTTACACAATAACACATAGAGGATACATATAGCCTATTTCAATGATTGATACAAACCAACCAACAATATAGTTGAGTTGGGGTTTATGGAAACATGATCAATCAACTATATCTCTACTAGTAAAATTATGTGTTTTTCCAAGGTACAGCCATCCATTGATGCAGATAATAGAGCACCGGTAAAGCTAAGTCACAAAGAATAATTGGAGACAACTGCACGGGCATGTTGCAAATGATACACCATTTTTGAGCATCAGCCTCCAGAATTACCCTTATGAGTGAGTGATACTGACTTTGATGAGGGTACAAGCACGCTGCATTTGCTTGCTTGAGCGCATTCTCTGCGTCTGTTTGTGCGTGATGCAAGAAGACTACCGTATGAAGTGAGTTGAAGTGGCAAGCCCTGTGAAAACTTTCCAGTTCCAGCCACAAATCCCCGGATAGCCTTCCTCCTCTGGTCACACTATGCACAGCAATCTGTGTCCATCAGCGATACCAAAGGGTCCCCAAGGGTCCCCGAGGGTCTCCAAGGGTCTTCAAGGGTTTCCAAGGGTTTTCAAGGGCCAACAGGTGACAAATTTTGCTCCCTGGAGTTGACATCCGTCGAAATCCCAAGGATCCTGCCGACAAGGGCCTGTGGAAATCAGCCTTAGAGCGCTGGATCCAGAGCAAAGCCAGGGGCTGGTAGACTTGGTCAAGGGAAAACTCATAGCGTTTCCACCACAACAAGAACAGCAACAGCAACCAGTTGGTGGTGAGTCCAGAGTCATAGTTCAACAACAACAACAACAACAACAACAACAACAACAACAACAACAACAACAACAACAACGGAAGGAACAAGAACAAGAACAGAAGCCAACTTTCTGGATGTATGCCTACCAACTTTGGAGGCTGCTGGGTATTGATATACAGCCATGCACAGCGGAAACCAAAAAGCACCAGGCATCACATCTGTGGCTCCGGGCTCTTGCGAACATTTCTTTTGTTTGTCGGCCTCCTTCATATGAGCCAGATTCTGCAGGCCTGCTAGACATCGGTTGGGCAGGGGGGCTACCTTTGTTAGGAAAGAAGTCCTGTCACAGTAGACTCGAGGTTGGAAACCCACGCGCAAACTCAGGCAATCCTCAATTTGGACGCTCTTATGCAATTGTCCTTCACTGATACATACTGATATCATCTGGAAGACACTTTGTGTGTAGTCTCCAATTGCAATAGTGATTGTCAACACAAGATCACGTGTTTCTCTGTTTCTCTTTGAAGACGCTCTATGCAGGGTTTTACAACAGTTTCAAACCTGCCTGTACGAGCAGCACAGGCGGCACATTTCCTTTTCACACCCCCAAAAGCAGACCAGAAAGTGCCAGGCTATTTAACAACACGCCTCCCAAAACAAGGACATCCCTGCCAAAAAAGTGATATGCTTAGGGCAAAGGAATTCGTGACAAAGTGCGAAGCAAGTGTGGCAGGTTCTTCCACTGAAGCGTTGTGCCAGTGATCATCTTTAAATGGAGAAAAAAAACAGAAAGTTCACACTCCGCATACATATATGGTGGTTTCTTAAACTTGGGAATTCCAAAATTTATGCTTGGATATGCTTGGCTTACTACAAATGATGCACATTGGATCACTGGGGGTCCCCTATGGCTTGAGAAATCCCCATATGCAGAGCTGGCATCTCCAACAGATCCATGGCAGACCTGCCTGGAGGCTCAGGTCTTGTGGCTTTGCCCTGGGCCAGCGCTGGTGGCAACTAGTCCTGGTTCTTGTTGGGAGGGTCGGTGGCAAACTCAGAGGATTCGGGCCCAGGAACAATGTTTATCCAACATGTATGAAATCCAACCTTCACATCTAAACATGCGCACATTTCACGTCCAGCATTGATGTAGAAAACTGTACATCAACGACTCCCAGTGGTGCACAGGTGAACATGCTCTTTTGGTCTAGCATGCCCGCGTTTTGCATGTCTACCATCTCAGCTGTATGCCAAGTAGCTTCGCAATCACACATTAACACCAACAAGATCCAACAAGTATCAACCACTATCATTCACGATGGTTGATGAAACATGATGAAAACTATTCACCAGCATTAACTAAATCATATTTACCATGGTAAACCACTCGTTGATACCACTCGTTCTGTAGCCATGGCTCAACATGGGAGGCTCCGCTGCTGAATCATGGTCGGCGTCCAGCTGGGTGTCGAGGTGGCAGATCTTCCCATCAACCCACTGAGTCACATTGTATTGCTGACTGGTTGGTGGTTTTAACCCCTTTAAATAGGGGTTTCAGCAACCCCTGCTAATTAGTTGGTGGTTCATCAACTGGTTGGTTTTTTAACCCCTAGAAAGAATGTGTGTGATCAATGATGCTTAGTGCTGATGAATACTGATGAATGCTGATGCATGGTTGTTTTGGAATGCGGTCAGGTAACACAGGATAATTGTAGTTCATAATCACGTGCAATCACGAAGAAGTGTCGCTCAATCAGCCACGGCTGTACACAGCAATGAGCCACCACACAAGTATAAATAGTATAATCAGCCAGCCACTGAGAAAGAAGCAGAAATACAACTCCGCAACGTTTTCCAAGTCAGCACTACCAATCGCAGCACCAGCCGCATCTCTAGGTCCAGCAACTGTCCCCCTCCGGGCTCCCAATGGGCTCCCAATGCCTTCCAACACTTGTAGTCTTTCAGAAGAATCAGATCCGCCTCGAAGAGAAGGCTTTACATGTCCCCCAACACGTCAAAGGCTCAACAACTCTGTGCGTTCAACACGGGGTACCTATCGAGAACGGTCAGGTTTTCAGGACGTCAAATGCCTATTTCATGATTTGAAGCTGTTGACTGGCTGTTGACTGTAGGAGATCAAATAGTGTGGTTAACCTCAAAAAGCACTAGCAAACAGCAGGGATTAGTGGTATCAAATGACGCATCTTGATACATCTTTCCATGGCTATAATAGCCAGGTTCTGTACTTGAACCTTCATCATGGATAGGAAAATAATTGATAGTTACAGTAGCAGTGGCTTTAAAAACAACACAAATATCTTATCAATGGTATTCCAGGTAGTTAAACCAATAAATGCAAATAGTGAACCACTCTTAGTCATAGATCACCAGCACCACAGCCCTTGACCCCATGCTTCACCCCATGGTTTCAACCCTTATGAAAAATATGCATGAATCAACCAACCATCCCAAGTATTAGGGAAAATCAACCGACCATCTCGAGCATTGGTTTACAAACCACCAAGTTGGTTGATTTTCCCTAATACTTGGGATGGATCACCAACCAGCAGCTGTAAACCAACATCATCGCCATAAGCATCTGGGCTTCGCACAGCGGGCGGAGATTTCCGCACATTGAAGTGCTCCAAAAACCGAGGGTCGTCCAGCAAGCTTCCCAAGCCTCGGGACAAGGGCCATCCTCATAAGTGGAGAAGAAAGTTGTGGTATGCGTTGGGTCATGTTGAATTCAATGAATTGTATATAAAAAAGTATATATATATATATATATATAGATAGATAAATATAAATAAACATATATATATATATATATACATATGTATACATATATGTATATATATATATAGTAAAGGTAGTTGATAAATGGGTCTTTCTCAAGATAGGTGAACCCGAAAACAGGGACGGTTGTCATTACCAATAATGAGGTGCCCACATTTTCAGGTTGGCATTCATATAGTTGATCATTCTTAAATCGCCATGGGGGTCAAATATTACCCAACTAGTGGGGGATGCTCACCAACACGGTGACGCCAGGGGGACTAACGGTGACCCATAGCTAAATCCTTGATATCTCTTCATCCTCAACTCTGCAGCCACCACAGCATTGCGGGGCAGGTTCTGCAGTTTTGCCACGACACTGACGTGTCCCAGCGCTGTCTCACTAAACTCCAGGTTGAATCGGGCACGGATTTCGTTCTTCACACGCGCAGACCTCGAGGTGAAGGGGATCTGAAAGGTTTCACAGCCTTTCGCCATGAGGTTTGTGTGGAGCTTATCTGGTTGGTGAAAAGTACTAGTCAACCAACCAGTTGTCAATGATTACTAGGGAAAATAACAACTGCTTAAAACACCAACCACTTATGGCAACGGCAAAATGAAAGTGGCATTGAGGATACTAATTCCATGAGGAGCCTCTACAAATTAAAATGGTCACTGACTCCAAAAACGGCAGTTTTTCATGGTTTAGCACGGTGGAATCAATGCAAGAAAATAATCCATTTGAAGTGCATATTTGGCGTAGGAATACTTTGCGAGATAATGATTTTGGACGTATGCAAATTTGATACTGGCATGCCCCGCTGAATCAATCGTCCGTTGCTACCGCTGAGTATCCCCTCAAATCTATCGCTCGTAGGTTGTCAAAAAGTCTATCTTAGCCCCAAGAACTAGTGACCCATCCCAGCCATGCCTTGCTTAGTATGCAAAGACTGCACCCATACAATCCCATATATCTATATCTATATGCGTATGTGTGTATACATCTATAATCATATACATGTATCATATAAAGAGAGATAGAGAGAGATTAGTGAGATATACTACATTCTGTGCAGGCATATACGTACGTATGCATGGGCACTTGCATATGTCAGATATATCATATCTCGAAATGTGTGTGTGTATCTGTGAATGACTGAGTATGCCACTAAAGAACATAAACAACATAATATTTCCAGGTATCTTGAAACATATATGAACATAGACTATATATGTATACACGATTAAACAATATTAAATACATATATGATGTGCACCAGTCATTCGCGGAGAAATACACTTGCAAAAATCTCCAATTGGCTGAATCTTCAGCTGAAAGAGCTTGCAAAACAAGGGACATCATCTGACCGCCATTCTCCTGCAAAGCCAAAAGCTGTGACAGGGGGCTCGCTTACGCTACTAATGAACCAACAAATGCAGCTTGATGGTGTGTAACAATGATGTTGAATAATAGCGCAAGCGATTTGTGCATAATGATGATTCATCATGCAAAATGGCTGCTAGTGTTGTTTAAATGGGAATTTAACAACATGCAATAATGCTCAGTGATGGTTGATCAGGGTGAATTATTCGCATCAACCAGTAGAAACAACTACTGATCAACCCCCAGCATCAAAAATAATTGTTGACTCAGCTACCCTTGCTTAGATATGCAGTTGCTAATTGCACACCACCTATAACAAATGGCTGAGCCTTAGCCACAAGTGCTTGTGAAACAAGCAGAACAGCATTAGTCCAAAGACCTCATTCACAAACAGCCCAGTACTAGATAACAACTGACAACCCTCCAATGGCGAGGCTCCAAGTCTATGTGAAAACCTTTGGCTAGAGGTGCCCGGCCAGTGTAGTTGCTTGAGAGTGCCAACTGCGAGGAAGAACCTCCAACGAGGCCTTGTTTCTCCTTGTTTCAAGTTGGTTTGAGCCCCTTCATTCAGGCGAACTCCCAAACACACTCCAGTCCCACCCAACAGGTTGATCATCTATGGCTGTGGGTACCCTCTGTGCCCGAGCTGTTCACATCACTGCCCCAAGGCTATTGGGTGCAGTGTGGCAGCGGCCTCAAGCAGCAGCTTCAAATATCCAATCAGATCCTCCCAGCGACAGACCCAAACCTTGGTGCGGCGGGTGCCCTTTCCGCTGGTGTTCACTGTGAGTTGAGGATAAACTGGGTTAGTTGGTGAAAAAACACGGGTGACAACGGCTCATCATGAGTGATAATGGTTGCAGTAGGATGAAAATTGCGTAAACTTTTGAATAAACATTCTAAATCAGAGTAAATATATTGGTTGATGATGCCTCTGATGCCATTGATGAAACGAGGGCAATCATTCGCATGCTTCCTTAGTGTGACTGGAACCTGTCAGATTCCACCCTTGGGAAGGCCAGTGATGCCTGGCTCCATGAAAAATGTGCCTTGCCCACCCACCCGAGATTCAAAGTTGCTCACGACTCACCAGTGTGCACTGGGCAGTAACCATAAAGCCTAGCTCCGATGCCTGTTTTAGATAGGGCAAAGGGCTGGCTAGTGGCTCTCTACCGATAGATTCTTTCTCTATGCTCTCCGAGAACCTAATACAACCTGGATGAAATTTCAGCCCATGAGAGGAGTGTCAATACGAACATTAAACGGAATCTCTAGATTTCAGTCGTTCACAATTGAATTCAGTCGTTCACAATTGAATTCAGCCCCTCACAATTGACAGGAATGTCATAGCGCATGTTTGGGTAATACCCAGCAGCATTGGTCCAGCATCAATCGTTCTGCAGACACAGCCCACTCGCACTGATGCATATACATATACACATGATATTATCTAAATGTAAAAAATGCATGCATTTACATCTCATATCTTGATGGAATCCCAAACCATTTCGTTGAGTTCAAAGATGAAGGCAAGGAGACTAGAACGATTGTTTGTTGATGACTATTTTCATATAAGTAGCCTATCTAAACATGAAACAAATCAGGATTTTTTTCCAAACGATGAAGCCGCAGCCCAGTCACTTCATCTTCACGCAAGCTGGTGGGACACTTGCGCCGGGCATTCTCCTGCTTCTCATACTCCTGCAATCATCAAATTCTGAGTTGTGCTCCGTTATCCTTGTGGCTTACTCTGAGCTGTCGCAAGAAGCTACACTGGAACAAAACAAAACAAAAAACATGGCTGTGGATCCGTAACTATATAATCTGATCCATCTTTGGTGCTGTTTTTAACACGTTTCTTGACATTCAACGCGTATTTGTTTTTATGCATACGCTGCGCATACTGCTTTACGAACATAACTGCACAATATGCATGAATGAATGCATGTAGGTGTAGGAATATGCATTTAGACATATCGAAAATCCATACATACACATCACATTACATCATTGTCATCATTGTCATAATCTTTTTGGCATATGATGGCACATGTATATACACCAAAACTGAACAAAGCAGTTAACATGATGAATACTTGCCTCGCGAAACGGCAACCATCCCTCCTCTGATTGGAAATAGGGCACCAATCGCCCTGCCCTTTTGCCCAACACACTGTGGCCTCAGCGTGCTGGCAAGTGCAACTGTTGCCTAGTAGGCCTGGTAAGTGAATCATAAATCCGCACATAGTATCCAAAATCATCCAAATATCCATGTACTAGCTGTGGCAATTACTTTGCCTAGAAGTGGGAAATCCATCATTTGTAGATGGCTATGTGCTATTGAAAAGGGTGATGTTGAGATGCTCCAAGTTTCTTCGAGGGTACTCACAACCGTCATTTCTGATCATTACTAGCAACATGAAGCTAGAAATTCTGAACCGGTGACACTTGGCTGTACATTCATTTTTCCTTCCGATGTTTAAGTCATTATGGAGCTAAAGCTTTTCCTAGCTTTAGATGTACACATCGTGTGTATCCTACATATATCATTCTATCATCCATATCATGTCCAGATTATACCTGCTGAAAGTCCACAGTGTGGCCAGCAGAAGTGGTGGAAACTTCTTCTCAGCTTCCCACTCGCCAGCAGCATGTTCACCAAGGCCAGGCATTTGCCCAGGGTGAACTGCTGCAAGGCAGAACTGTTGTGCAGCCAGGCCTCGTTGTCGTGAAGAGAAATGGCGTAGGCTGCCGGGGGAGACATACAGAGGCTACGAACAAAGGGGGTGATGATGGTGAATGAATGTTGGTGGATGTTGCCTGGTGGATGTTGATGGTGAATGAATGTTGGCGGATGAGGATGGTGAATGAGGATGGTGGATGATGATGATGATGATGATGATGATGATGATGATGATGATGATGATGATGTTGATGCTGCTGCTGCGGCTGCTGCTGCTGCTGCTGCTGATGATGAGGATGATGAGGATGATGAGGATGATGATGATGATGATGATGATGG
>VSDK01011793.1:3151-62374 GCA_009767595.1 Symbiodinium kawagutii
AAATGTGCTTCGCGCCTAGGGTTTTTCACGATTTTGCAAGTTGCAATTTCCAAAAGTGCTCCGAAGCTGACATGTTTTTACGATTTTGACTTCCAAATGTGCTTCGCGCCTAGGTTTTTTAACGATTTTTGCACACACCTTCCGCCACAGTGATCCGCACCCGCCGCTTTAGCGAGGTACCCTTCTGGACCCTCATGATGCACAAAGCCTTGCAAAACACAGCATTTCGCGACTTTCCTAACATTTTGGCGCACTCGCACTCTCATCTTTCTCACATCTCTTCTGTCTCACATCTGCATAGGCGATCTACCCTAGCTGAGTTGTCCATATTGTCGGAAGTTAGACTTCTAAACTTCCTTCGACAACACCATTATGAGCCATGATTGGCTCTTCTTAACCATTATCAAGCCCGTCATCTGTGTAACCTGATCTAAAGCCACTTTGCCTGGCTGGCTGGGTTCGTGGCTGCTTTTCTCTCATGAGGTTGTCGCTGTGACGCAGAAGAAGGTGCCAGATAAGTTGATGGACAAGGAGCATTGCCACAGATCTTGGCAGGTGTCAGGGTACTCCTTTGCTGTTTCCTGATGTCCGACTGCTTAGTTGGGCAATCAGCATTTCGGGGTTCCCTACGGTTATCTATAGAGTCGTTTTTGTTTGTAAAGCCAATGCAGCATCCAAAGTGATATCAAGAGGTCGACGTCGAAGTATTCATCATCCAACACAACAACTTTGTTTCAGGTGTTTTCTCCTCTATAGCTGGATTATGTTTTCGCCTCTCTGATTTCCATCCATGCTCTCCCTTGCCTTTTTCAGTTGGGAATGGTTTTGATCGTTGCAAAAATACTCTTTGTATCTCTTTGTCATCCTATTCAGTGGCAAAGTTGACCAGTATGATCTCGGAGATGATGTTTTCAAGTTGTCTCAGCAAGCAGCCAGGTCTACCCATACAAGGATAGATGCTTTGGAGGGTTGGACGTCCTGGTCCGCAATGACCGGTTCCTGTGTGAGCTATTCTAGGAGTACCAGTTGCTGGCATACCAAATAAATAGAACTTACCAACCGTATTATACTACTTGGTGCATTCAAGGTTAATCCTAATCCACTGGTTTATGCTTTATTATTCCAAGATGGTAGTTCCCCTTGAGATTCAAAAAGATCGTTTTTTGCAGCTGAGACTGCATGGGGGAGTGGCACAGTGATCGGCTTGTTCCTCCCAACTTGATTTCCACGATCTCGGTGAAACTGGTCGCAGTGCAACGTCTTGCATCAAATCGACGCCACAAAACCCTGGGGTCATTGACACAAACTGGGTCATTGGCAGCTGATTTGTAGGGGGGGTGATTCCGAAGCCACCTTTCTGAAATCTTTTGGCACCACCAATCAACATGGTATGTGGAGCGGCTGGTGCTGGCAGGATTTTGGCACCCACCTCTACAACATCACTCCCAATGTTGGTTGCCTCATGACGGGCATGAGTCCAGACGCTCGAGCTCTGGTGTACAGGCACACGTGCGCGCAAGCGCGTGGATCTCTGTGCCGTGCATGGATTGCTAAGTGGGTGTACATAATGAGGTCAACGACCAGTGGTTTATTGGTTAATGGTATTGTTAATAGTGGTTATACACCTATGAAACTACCTCTATTCACCATTATAACCACTATGAACCACTATTATTGGTGGTCAAGCTCGTGGTTTATAGTGGCTATAATGGTTGAGCAGTAACGATCATCACTGGTTTGTCCAACTGGTGGTACCTACAATCCCCATCCAGCTGTTCACAACCAATATAAGAGGGAAAGCACCAGTAACTTGGAGGTGCATCATTTAGTAGGCAAAAATCATAGTGGTTATCGCTGGAAGTTATAACCATTAGTAATGGTTGATAATAGGAGATCATAAGCAACACTAATAGGTAAACAGCTACTATGGTTGGTGTTTTCAAACATTTTGACTATTTTTCCAACTGGAATCATTAACAAATGGTTGGTTGGCAAGCATATGTTTCATAGGGGTGGTTCAAACACCAACTAGTTTATAGTACAAACCCATACAGCTAAAGTGAAGTGACTCATTAAACATCTTCTCACTGGGGGAGTACCACTCTGTACGAATGTACCACCCTCAGTTTTAGCAGCTCCAAATCGGGGTGGTTTTGCTTCACAGCTGGGTCTCTACTGAGTTGGGTGGTGGAACTCAGATGGGGCAATTTCCAAGGGGGAAACAAGTGGTTTGGGTTGATTTGGTGGCCTATTTCATGAAAAAACACGTTGCTGTGAACCATTCTTTGGATGTCTGGAATCATTGGGATCACCTGGCCCCCCAATGAAACATCTGATGTTTATCGTTCATGGCTGTCAATTGGTCAGTAGTTGCGTCCAAATTGACCCATTCTCTAGGGCCTTGCAGGGAAGATGTTGAGATAGACATGTGGCTTCCAGGGAAGAGGCATGTTCGTTCATTTAAGATGTACGCCAGCAGGCTTGAAATGTAACAGGCTTGAAAACCAGAAAATTGTCTCCCAGTATATACAAAAAATGCCAATCATTGATTGAACCATGACTGTCCAAGCATTTTAGATCACGACTACAAAGTGATGCGCTCCCAGTTACAAGTCGGTCAATGAACCAATCATCTATGGTTATATATTTGCCATAATTGGTGATTACCCATGACTACCCTCATAGGTGATTAGCATAATTATGGTGATACCTCCCCTAATTCACCAAAACTGGTATTTACGATCAATGTCCCCAGGACCAATTACCCTAATCATACCCCTATCACTGCTTATAAGTATGGTGATATGGCTGTGGGTCAAAACCCTGTACCCCTGGTTCCAATTGTTTCTCCTATTATTGTTACTGGAAATCCTCCATTAGTTGGTTGGTTAATATTGACCCATAGCCATATCTAACATAGCTAGTTCCCCTTCAACAGGCCCTGGGGATCCGGCAGATCCGGCATTTTTTTGCGCAGGGCAAGAGAGATCGCAGCCAAGTTCAAGGACAAGAACGCCTACGAAATTCCAGCACCTGAGCCCGCGAGCAGCCTGCGAACTGCCGCGTCGAACTGATGGATGGAGGTTGCTCAAGCCATTGGGGACCCACAAATGGATGGCAGTTTTGCTAGAAATGATCAATGGGCAAGATGATTTAGGGGTGCCCGATTTGCTGCATTAGTAACTGCTAGCTTTCAAGATCGACCCTTTTTAAGAATAGCTCTTACAGAATGGCGCCCCAAAGACTCATACATGTTACGGTAGATATAGCTAGAGTTGAATGGCTTATTGAACAACTTACAAGTGGGGATGGAGCACCACTCTTTAGATGTTGGAATTGTGTCAGTCTCTTCTTGCACGGTGAAGCCCTGTGGTCTGCATTGTTCAATCCACGCAAGATGCGCAGGCAAAATGAACTGTTTGTTTGTCACTATGAATCAGAAGCAGTATAGACACTGCTTGCCTTCCATACATGGTATTGGCGTTTCGTTCTTAAGCACATGTAGAGATTCTCTAGTCTCATGTTTCACTATAGTAAGTTGCTTAATCCACCCCGCAGGAGTGTGTCTTGACAAGATTAGTTTAACACTGTCACACTGTTGACTCTTGTACGATTTGGACTGAACAAGTTGTCCAAGTATCTCGAGATTTGGTCATTGAACAACTCATCTCTCCACATAATTGCAAACACCTTGTCCATTGCACTATGTCCAAAGTGATCAATCATTTTGCCATAGCATAGTAGAGGAACTTCAATTCCTTACGCACATACCAACTGATATACGTAATGGAGCTGGTGTGCATCCAAAACATAGAACTGAAACTGATCTCACAGCCATGGTCGTTTGAATGGGAAATCCAAGCTCCGAAGAATGACCAACAGGACCCCTTGCATGGTATACTTACCTTTACATCTACCTGCAAAATGAGAGAAATGTTGGCAAAATGTACCAAAACTTGGAGTATTTGGATCATGTGAATTGCATCATGGTGGACTGGTTGGCCGAGATTTTTTTCAAGAAGGGTATATACCAACAGCCAGTCAGAAGGATACGGTGAAGCGGGTGGGTCCCTAGGTTCACTACCTGGCCTTGAAGTTGGCCAACATTGCACAGGCGATGAGAACCCATGGCCGGGATGTTTGTGAATACACGCCACCTGTACATATTGTATATACTATGTATATAAATATATGTTCTATTAGGAGGTATTAGTATAAAATAAGGTATGTGGTTTAGTTTTATGTTTGAACTTATGTTTATAGATATATTATATATATATGTATATGTACGCGTAGATATCATTTAAGTTTTGTATTACCTTCTAACATAAAACCAGTATACTGTAGACCATGCTCTTTCTGAAGAAATATGTTTCTGTACAGACATCGTAAAGACATGTGTCAAGACCGTCAACGTGACCAGTTTTCTTGTAATCTGTACATGACGGGCTGTCCACAGGAATACTTCCTTTGGTTGGGTCCAGTAGCTACAGGGATGCTTGGGACCGCTAGGGCCATCGCAAAACATTTTCAAAAGCCAATCACCCAGGGTTACACTGGTGAGTGTGGAGATTTTATTCAGATGATTGGGTTTTAACCCTTGTGATTGGGTTGATGATTGGGTTTTAACCCATCACAATCCTGTTTTGTGATCTGAACACCAAGAATAGGTCGCCGCAGCATTGGCTTGATTTGACGATGGTTTTCTCATGGTACAAGTAGTTTCCAGAAATGATTCTCATCACCACCAAACGATAGCACCGTCATTGAAAAATCAGATCAAATTATCATTTGACACCAAAGGCATCGTTGTATTTGCAGTATTTTAAGATTCACCCTTGAAAGGCCTTAACTATATGCATCAAAAATCTGGAACATGTCCCAGGTCAATTGATTCCAAAGATTGTCCACATAGTAATACACTAGTATACTTGACCACCTTAAGCACGAATCCAAGGAGACATGTGTCCAAAGCGCACATCAAAGGTTTGGGCCCTTATTTTCCCCCAAGACAATCTGACTATGAAAAACATATGAGCCATTTCACATGGTGTACCAACATGTTTTGCTGATGATGAAACACCACATGTATGTGCTGTTGAGGAGTCAGGTGTTGGATATTTATAAGGTAGTCAGGTGTTGGATGTAGTCAGGTGTTGGATATTCATAAGGTGTAACTACATGGAACCATCCTCAGAATTTGTGATCACCATTCTTTTGGGAGGGTAGTAGATCCATCGTTTCATGTGGAGTATCCACCATTTCAAAGTGAGGGTCATCAATCCATCGTTACATTGATATGGAGATGAGTCAAGCCACCAGCCATCCAAAAGCAAGGGCTGTAGTGAACTTATTTGAACAGTTTGTAATCCGTTGGGGATGGTTTCACAGGCAGTCAACTGGGTACCGAGGGCACCCACAGCCAGCCATGATAATCCGAAGTGGTGGACGATCAGCTATACATCCATTAAGCACTAGTCAGCCATCAATACTGTACATATCAATACCGTCATCAACCACTAGTCAGCCACCATGAACCATTGTCAAATCACCAAGCATTATTTATCCATCATGAAGCTGCGAAAACCAGTACTAACAGTTTTGCATCTGAACCAGCATGAACCATCATTAATCATCCTGAACCATCTCGGGTAGCTTGCAGAAGCTGTTGAGTGGTTGCAACGTCAAGGTCTACACCCAGCACGCCTACATGCGACCCTACGGTGTGAGCACCATGCTGCTGCTGGGCAGCATTTGGGAGCATCCCTGTCCTGAAGATTCTGAAGATGATGAACATCATCAGTATACAGTTGAGTTAATTAGCTGGTTGACGAGCGTATTCGTCGATCTTGAAACTAACCTTCGACCAGTGTAGTTTGTGAGTGCAGAACAACGCCTATTGGACAATAGTTAATTCCCCTTTAGCTCATGATGAATTAACGGTCCAGTATAGGGCACCATCACCGACCACATGCTCGCAATGATTTTGCTCCAGGTATGCACGGCTTATGTTTAACGCTGGTCGTTTGAATCGATTGTGGGTGATTTATGGGGTAATATTCATGGTGCCCTGAAGCCCAAAGTGAGCAAGGAAAATGCATGATTTTGATGAGTCAGTCATCCATCAGGTTTCCAAGCAAGTCGATGCGACAGCGAAACGGGAATCTATGGTGGCTGTCCAACCCAACAAGATTGGCTAAGATCACTTGGCTACCTCAACCAGTCTCAACAAGGCAATGCTACATAGCGACAACAGCCACGATGATAGACAATCAAAGTTTGTTTAGCTGCTTTGACTTTAGTTGATGTAGCACTGTAGCATTAGCAGTAGGAGTAATTACAAGTGTTAAGGTGCCGTTTGAAGGACTTATTAATCATATATGTACCAGAACAGTGATATTTAAGAGCAATGAATAATGAGAATCAGGACCATCATTATCATCGTAATTATCATCGTCATCTCGCAATCATAATGTTTTCATGTTCATTGTTCATGGCTAGTTTTCATATGAGCAGCGTTCAAAAGTCACATGTATTCGTTTATAAAGGGGCTTAAACTGCAAAGCGCGCGCGAAAGCTAAAACCTGCATCGCGAAAGTGTGGCGAAAGCCGCGCGAAGTCTTGATTGATTGGCTCCGTCGCGAAAGCTGCGTGAAAGCTAAAAGCTGCATACGGAGAAATACGGCGAAAGCTCCGCGAAAGCAATTGATGAAAGACTACTTTCCGCGAAAGCCAAACATGCAGTCGCGAAAGCTTCGCGAAAGGGTTCGCGAAAGCAGTGTGCCAGTATAAAGCCGTGGTCATTAGGTTTTGAACACCGCACATATATTCCCAGGTGCTTTCTTGTGTAGGGACGTTGTATCAGCGAGAACAAGCGGTGTGGCTTCGCTTCCCAGCCAGCGCACCATCGACGCCTAAGCGGAGGCTTTCCATTGATGATGAGAAGGGCCCTTCGCTCTACCAGGCGCCAAACGCCGGATCTTTGGACTTCTACAAGGTGGGCCCCCAACCACTTATAAGTTGGGTTATAACCCATACATACAACTGGTACTTGACCCTAGTTAGATAAGTTATGAACCAACTTGTAAGTGATTGGGGGCCCACTTTGTGGATGAGTCACTAAAAGGGGGGTGCTGGTCGGTCTAGCGCAATGCAGCCATGCACCGCTCCTCATAAGATTGTGAGATGATGAGGTGCCAGTCTCAGCACCATCAACTAGCATATGTTTGATTGAGCCTGGGATGAGCATTCATAAACACCATAGGATCCTCAATGTTGACAACAATTTGGTTTGCAGTGGAGTAAAAGAACCAAAATTGACACCAGCGACCCTTGATTCGCATACGGAAGTTTCCCAATTGAGGCTGGAACGTTTCTGTCACCCAGCTGGCGGTACCGCAAACAGCACGGATTCTTTGGAGCTTGCTGTTTGAAGGTTTAAACCCTCTCTTGTTGGCCATTTTCCCAGAAAATGTTGTTTTTTAAATCTACGTTTGAACAGTCTATGTCGCTCGGTGGTTCAAACAGCACAAGGGTTTCTCAGTTGGTCGATTTTCCCATCGTGGCCAACCCAGTGCCATGTTCACGTGGGACCTTGGCCGCAGATCGATCCTGCTGGGCAATACTTCGGATACAAGGCAGCTGCTGCAGGCACCAAAGATCAGGAGGCCCAGCAGTGCGCTGGTTTCCCACGGGTCCAGTGATGGGCTACAGGTTCTGGGGAAGGACTGCACTTGGTTTATGAAGCATTTTATTATCATTTAACTTTGTTGATTTGTCCATAAATGGTGGTTATAGCCCGTGGTTTTTGAGTGGTTAACAATAGTAGTTCTTAATCTTTAACTAATAATGATCAATGCTGGTTTGTTGATAGCCATGGTGGTACCTACTAACCATCCAAGTTCATAATCATTACAGGGCAACTGACCAGCTCTAGGGGCGCACCATGTTTGGACAAAGCCATACATTGTTGTATCAAAACTGGTAGTTACCCTGGATGTGATTGAGCTCATTTGGGGACCCCACGTCCTAGGGCGCGGGCACACTGACCATGTGCGCCTAAGAAGGTGCAATGCCAATTTATATATATATGTATGTTAGTCGACAGAGAGCTTTTCTTGTCACTTGCCAAATCTACGCAGGATAATGATAGTGATTGAAAGAACAGGCTCCTTTGAGGAAGCACACCAAGAGGTTCCTGAGTCCTGGGGGCTGCTTGCATATCCTACAATATAGAATGTATAAGTGGTAACTGCAAAAATTGACAGTTCAACAGTATCCTTGATTCATTTCCTCTAAACCTTGGATTTATTTCAATGAATCAAGGATACTCTTGAATTGAAGGATTGTCATTGGTCATGAAATACTGTCATTGGTCATGTCCTTGTTCGCTGACCATGTCTCATCTGAAAAATGGATGCCGCGACTCTGAGCCAGGCGCAGAACGCCCTGGAGAAAATCGTGAAGAAAAAGATCCAATTCACCGAAGCCGAAACCATCCAGCAGGTGGGTGCCAGGGCAGCTTTGATGGACAACCAGCGTCATGGGAAGCTACTGCTGGAGCTTCAGCAGATGTCTTGGTTCATGTATGGGAAATCATCATCCACCCATGGTTCAGTCTTGTTTGCCAAATCAGTTGACTATGATATAAGACTATGAACTACAATAGTTCACCGGTCAACAGAAAGCAACATGGAGTTTCGCCAGCAAAGCATGCAGTACGTGGCTGATTTTTCATCAAATTGACCCTCCAAGTTGGCAGGTTTCCCCAAGATCCAAATGTACCCAACTACGGGAGAAAGAAATTTTGCACATAGAAAACATGTGCGGTGGTTCAAATACAGTAGTCTCAAGCTGATCAAATAGTCTCAAGCTGATGAACTGCCATAGCCTCAACTGAAGCAAAAACATTGTGTTTGTCCTGCTGGTATCTCGTCTCCCTTTTGCCGCAGTATACATTGATGATTCTGTCTGTAACCACGTACCTTTTGTTGGTCAATTGCACAGAGTCTGATTTTTTCCAGGTGAGCGTGGCTGTGACGTTTATTGTTTGTCACCTTGTTAAACGTTATCCGTCCCATAAGCAATGAAGCACGTACATATATGGATCACCGGACAACCATTACAATGAACAATTACATGAACATGTGTTCAATATGATGTTAATATTTACAGCATTATATATATGTATACATATATCATATATGTAAATGAACAATGACTCATGCACCCAGGTGGTTAAATGAAAACATGCCCTGAACAGCGGAGTTCCTACCACTTCCATGTCTGCCACAGTGTTCGATCCGCCAGGCCATCGGATGCCTACAGGCTGTGATGGGCATGGACTTCAAGGTGCACCAGGGGGGTGACCCCGGGTTGGTGCGAAACGGGAGCTGCTTGGAGCCACCGCGGTATCCGTTCGTGCTATCCCTTTAAAGGGGAAGCCAAGCTGGTTGGAGCTACGAGGGGCTAAGCAAATGGTTCAGTTGATACTGGTGAATCAGCTGGTAGATTCATTTGATTGTGATTATTGTAGTTTGCTTGTGGTTAGATGTAGTTTGATGAATTTGATTATTACATGCTATGGTATGTTATGGTACTTTGAGGTTGAGTAGATTTGGCTGAGGTCGCTAACCTGCTGGTGAATGTGAAGATTTGGTTCGTTTCCATCAAGAGTTCAATATACAACACTCCTCCAGGCTTGAAACTGGTGTAGCTATAAAAGTGGTGGTGAAGATGAATTGTATTCCTCCCTGGTTTATAGCTACACCAATTCTGGGATTACATCGACCAACCAGGGCTTCTTCCGAGCAAGTTTGCGAGCTCAGCTACATGGTTGCTGGATGTTGCTGGGGCCTGGTTGTTGAGAATCACTGGTGATGCATTGGTGGTTGGTTCACCCAGGGACCTTGTGGTTGGTTGTGGTTGGTTGTGGTTGGTTGTGGTTGGTTGTGGTTGGTTGTGGTTGGTCGATGTCTTAAGAGTTACCAAAGCGGAGCAACCATTTCCAGCGTAGCAAGCACCAGCCTGCTGACTTCCACAAAGATGAAGTAGTCCTGTGGTTTTCAAGGGCCTTAAAGGGTAGCCATCAGCTTTGGTCGATTCATAGTTGTAGGCTTGACCAGCCTGTGGCGGGTTGTCAGCGTTGAGAATCGCCGTGATCCATGAGTTTATTTACATCTTTGATTTTTCTTCCTCGCCAGTTTGTGATTTAATCTTGTCGATACTAAATGATGCTTTCTGAGAACAATCCTATAAAAGTCGGTGGGGGGTTACCAGCGGTTTGGTTTAACTGTTTGGGTGATACTTGTTCTCACCCTGATGGTAGCCATGATGGCAGCCTCAAAGCTTGAAACTTCAATGATCAGTAAACGGATGTAAACAGGAAACCAACAAGTTTAATTATGATTCTTGTTTGCACCTCTAGTTGAGCATTAGAATCCCCTATTACTAAAGAACCATTAGCCCTATCAACCAACTGGTTGTGCCACCCTTCGGGAATAAATCTCTGATCCAACTCCTGGAATCACCAAGCCACTCTCGCGTGAAGAAGAAACAACATCGTTAGGCTCGAAACGACTCAAACTTTCAAAAGCTTTGTCAGGTGAGCGGTGGAACCCAAACCCTCAGATTTCGAGGAACCTACCTTCTAACAACGGATCTTCATGGTGATTTCTCCCATGTATTGAGAGTCCATCTTAACCAAGCACCATGCGGGAGTGGGCTCCTTTCCGTTGTCGACAGGCCTCCGATATCGAAGTCGGAGTGGTGTCCAAGTCGCGGAAACCCAGCTGAACTGGGCACCAGATGGTCCCAGCAGAATGAAGCAGCAGCAGGAGTAGGGTTGTAGTTGTAGTGGTTGTGGTAGGGGTGGTAGTAGTGGCAGTGATGACGGTCAATGGTTAGAAGTGGTCGGTTAATTATAGCAAATGATAGCAAATGGATGCAAATGAAAATCATAATGTCACCGATAGTTGAACACCCTGTATATAGTTCATGGTAAATTGTTTCATTTTTCATGGCCAGTAGATCAATCCTGATAATTTATGGGACAAACTACCTGTCAATTGGCCATTACTCCACCATGAGCCAGCCATTAACCAACCATAAGCAAATCTGCAACCGGCCATTCGTCAGCCATCAAGCACCGACCAAACCGATCGTCAACCTAGCACTTGCCAGAGAGTTACCAGGCATATGATGCATTGACCTACCATCAAACCATGAACTCATCATCATCATCATCATCATCATCATCATCATCATCATCATACCACTCATCAACCATCAGTCAGACATCAAACTACCGCCATGCTTCATCATCAACCAGCAATTCACTCATCATCAAATGAGTACAGTCGAGGAATTTTCACGACGCCCTCATCCAAGTCACCAACCAGCCATATCCGATCGCTGACCAAGGTCAAGGAAAGGATTTTATCGGCTCACTGAAGCCGAGATTGATGCCCATCTGACGGTGCCTTGACCAGTTCTCCTGTGCCGCCCTTGTTGTGATAAGAATTTCTGCCGAGGTTTCCATACTTATCCACAGGTTCCCCATGTCTAGGTTGACCTAGGGACCACCCTGAGTTGGTTCCCTAGGGACCACCATATTTATCCCCAGGGTTCAGGGTTCCTATGACTTCACGGTGGTTGATCAAGCAGAATAACTTGAATCGAAAACTGTTTCAGGGTTTGATCCTGTTGATCCTATGACTAAACCCTGTGGTTTCCCCAAGTTAAACTGTAGGATCACCTGCATAGTTGCTGGATCCTATTTGAATACACACGAACAATTGTTGATCAGGTGTTTCATCATGCTTAGCATGTTGCTAGTTAGAACATCAAAGTCCCACGGGAAGAAACAAGTTTCTACAGGATCCGCGGTTCCCCAAGATGATCAAACATGAGCCTGACACATGGGCCCTGCCTCTTTTTGGTATGGCTGCCAGGTGATCGTTTAAATGATACGAAAGGGTTTTGTGTCTTGAGCGTAACGGGATGTCCTTACCAAAGCCTGAGCGTCAAAAAGGTCGAAATGAGATGTGCTGGACAATGTGACTGTGCCATCACGTTCAATCTCCTATACTCACTGTTTTCAGTTGGAACGGTGAAAACATTCTTGAAACCCAGCTGCTGTAGAGGCCAAACCGTGGCTAGAAGTCTAGCAGAGGTTAGTCGTCAGCAGCTTTGGCAAGACCCCCAGATCATGCAACAGCAGAGCACAGAGCATCATATAAAGAGCATACCACATGACAAAGAACAGCCAAAATTATGTGGACTGCCTTTCCGGCTGGTGAAGCAGCTCATTCAAGTGGGCTGCCGTTTGCTGTTCACCAGCAGCACTGCAGCCAGCACATGCCCCACTTCATGCATCTGTTGATAACCAGAAACAAACCGCTGCCCCTCTCTGATTTCGTTGGGAATCTGTTTATTGCTCTGGGGGGACCAGGGGGACCAGGCCGGTGTTTTGTTTGGGGGGAAGGGATTAATGGTCCCAAGCAAATCATGGCAATGTGTTGTTATATGGTCATTTTCATGTTTGATAGTCTCTGAAAGTACCACATGTATGGACAGCCCCTAATGTGCATCTTGATATGTATTGTAATTTTTGTAAAGACTGGTTGCAAGGTGTTTTGCTGTTTATAGGTTGCTATCACCAAAATATAGCGTTCTTGCTGAGAGTGTACAATCCTTCTGTTTCTTTGCAGCCCAAGCGCGAGCAAGCCATCCAAAATGGTTTCTTTTGCGTGCTTGTGTGGCATATGTATGTAAGCAATCGTGTTTGTGTTTTTGCAGTCAGTGATGGTAGGTTCCAATCCTTGGATTTGTCTGGAAGATGAGCACCTGGAGTCTTACCAGGATCACTTCTATGTTCACAGTTGCCACGTTTTGAGCCTCCATTGGGTCATCAGCAGCATTGGCGCTGTCAGGCCATTGTGGAGAAGGATGCTTGAGTCCTGAGCCAGGGAGTACGGAGACGGCAGCAAGGTCGACACTCTATTGTTCCCCTCTCAAAAAACATGCAACAACGTTACTTCATGGCGCAAGATGCCCGGAAGTAGATTGGAACATGGCATTGTCCAAGAATGGTCTACTCCCAAGTCACTGATGGTTTTCCTACAATTGATATGTAAATACTTGAACGGTCAATAGGTACCCCCATGGCTATGGACAACCACCATATATTCCCAAAAAGATGTGAAGCCAATAGCTTTCCATTTTGGAGAGCCGAGCAATTGAGGGCGCAACAGTTGCAGTTGCAAATCATCACCGCACAGGCATGTAGCACCGCTCTGGCAGTAAAACAAACGAGGCTGTTGCGAGCTGTTGTCCTTTTCTTGCAACAGGATGCTGTTCTTTTGGTAAGCCATTTCACTATAAGCATATCTATCATGGCAGGTGGTTGCGCTAGCTTGCTGGTAAGGTAGTTATAAACCAACTTTAGGGGTCCGGCGCACAAGGGCAAGCTTGCTCAAGCGCTGCTCTTTTTGGTCCAGCTTCCTGCTGTACATTTGGAACCCTCAGGAACTCATGGAACGCGACAGCTTGTCTTGCATCCACAGGCTGTACTAAAGCATTCTAATTCATCCTGTCCAATATTGGCAAGATCCATCTATCGAGAGGTTTGAATTGCTATTTTCCGCAAGCTGATCATCTTCTGGCACGCAATTGGGTCTTCCACATGCAATGTTCTTTCTAGCTGGTTTCTCACAAAAAGGTACCCCCCAAATCATCCACTATGAACCATTGATAGTAATCAACCAACCATTTGTGGGGTCCCCCTGGCCTGAGAAACCACCAATTTCCAGTAGCCACCCTGCAGGCTCGCTGGATTGTCGGGCATCGCATGATCATTAGAACTCCACTACTGAATTCACGCGTGATCACCAATTATCAGCCAGTGTCGGTCATTATCAAGCATGAAGATACTTTAGATTGTATGTAGTCAACCAACCAACCAACCAACAAACAAACCAACAAACACACCAATAAACAAACCAGTTTTATCCAGTTTTGAGTTTGGAGCAACATGAAGCAATCAGTACAGGTCTTGTTGCTGTGCCACCGTGCCATTGCTCCACATGACGCCCTGTGAATCGCAGCATTTTGCTTCAAGTCCTTAGCCCGGGAGGTGCGCACAAAACGATGGGACGCGCCATGCGATGCTTGGTCGGCCTCGGGCTGGTGTCGCTCTTGCTGGGCGAATGTTTCAGTTGGATGAACCAGCCAAGGGCGAAGGTGAGTCGCAACATGCATGCCAATGATGAGCGTGCGAACATGAACCTCAATTACTTTGTGACTTTGAGGCACTCTCTGTGAGTTTACTCATGTTTTCTTGAGTTCACTTGTGTTTACTATAAGCAATATCTGTAAGTGTGCTTTTGTTTATTTGTTCTCGCACTGGAGCTTGGTATACAATCTGCTTTTGGAATCATCAAGTCACTACGATCCCAGATATCCAACATCAACTCAGCAACTTCAGGTACAAACGATCATTTTCCGTGGGAATTTTCTCACAACGTTCTTATTCTAAATATATGGCAAGCCATATGTTCTGAACATCTTCAAAGAATGCGCTCGGATTTGTTCCCTAACATTCAGGTGGTGGTATCTTAAAACAGGGAACCCTGAAAATGATTGGTTCACTGTACTAGTAAATGCTTAAAATATGTTAAAATGGGAGGAGAACTGGGCCTCCCCAAGCTGGCTTGAGAACCGCCGAGGTGAAAGAATCTTCCGCGATGACCAAGTCGGCTCTGCGGCGCAAAATGGCGTTGCGCAAGCCTCTGCCCGAACGTCTGGCCTTGATCTTCCCAGCCATGGAAGGACATGAAGGACGATGACCTGCCGAAGCTTCAGGTGTTGGATAGATGAAGCAGCAGATCATTCTTGGGAGGTCAGGGTTAATCAGGATCTGACTATAAATGATTATACGGTTAACTGGTTGGTGTTTTTAGATTTTTAGACGTTTTTTATTTTCCCTATTGCTTATTAACAAATGGATACAAATGGTTGGTTGACTATTTTTTTTTAGGGGTTGAAACCACCAACCAGTTAAGGCTTATGGTGCTCAGCTGTTCTCATGACCAGGTCCAGATTTAATGTATTGTTTCTTTATCAAACAACTCAATGTGTTTCGATTGAGTACATCATCTCTGTTGGCAAGTGTTCATCATTGTTGTTTGGTATCCCACCAGTTTTGACAAAATCTAATGCAGTGTTTGCCATTGTTTTCCATTGTTTGGGCGCAACGTGACCAGGACATATGCAAGATGCAAGGCTGTTGAACTTCGATGTGGGCGGCCAAAGTGTCGAAGTATCTTTGCCAAAGGATGATGGCTCTTCTGCGGGAACCTTGACACTCCAGGAGAAGCATGCGTCTTTGTGGCGTATCTGGGTGAGACATATTCAGTCACGTTGTGCCTTTGTTTTTCTCCCCACTTCTAGATTCTAATGCTGAAATGAAATTTGAATGGTTGGATTGAACTTGCCCAGTCTATTGATGCAAATTTGCATCCAACATCTTGACTCTAAAACTTACCGTGTAATGACATTGTTCATCCGTTGCCCCATCATCTTTCAGGGCTTGGCGGATCATCATTGGTGTCCTAGGCTACTATTCCTAACTTCGGACAACGTCATGGCTCACTGAATAACTGGTAGGGTGACTCGGATACCACTAATCAGGGTTGCAATCTACTTAGCTAGAGCCGTCATTTGCAACGATGAGGGATATCAATTCTATTTCCGATCCGTTGGTTCAGTGCGTCTTTGTTTCACCAGGCAAGCAGCTTGTGCTTTCGAGTCAGGTTTATGATTGGACGAAAGCCCACCAGTTTGCAACCCTGGGATCCCATATTTAAAAACGATTCCCAGGAGAATCCAAGAACTCAACATACTTCGATATCACAGAATCAAGGTCGCCACAGGATCAACATCATCCACAGTTGTAACTTTTCCGCTCATACTCTTGGCCTGGCTGCTTGAACCACCTCCAAGTGTCTCCTCAGCCCCTGGAGGTCCCACCTTGGCTCCCACCCCTTAGCTACTCCCTTAGCTCCCCCCCTTGGCTCCCACCCCTTAGCTCCCCACCTTGGCTCCCACCCGGTCACCCCCCAACCCCTTGGCTCCCCACCCCTTGGGTGACCCCTCCATGGCAACCCCAGGCGTCCAGAGCTCCGAGCTGCCGGACCTGGCTCCGCTGGGAGCCCTGGTGCAGCTCTACGACGCCACGCCCAAGCAGCTGGCGCCGCCCAGTGCCGAGACGCTGGGAGCTGTGAAGAGCTCCCTGCTGCAGAGCTCCGGTGGCGCCAAGGGAGGCCCCCCACCGGGCCTGCCAGGGGGCGCCACGTGGCCATGGTGACGGCAGGAGTTGGATGCCCAGGTCATCAGGTTCATCATGTTTATGTTGATTGGTCACAAGATGTCGCGATGTTTGCGCCATGATTGGTTTATTATAGTTGTTCTGTTTGGTTCCACTGGCCTCAAAGTTCCATGTTAAGCCACTATAGCTCACCATGGTGCCCAACAATGCCCCAAGTGATGAAGCACCAAGCGTCACCCAAGCGTCGTCGCAGGCATGCGCTGGAATGGCGTCACAGGTTTCAGCCCTGAAAGTTGCCCAAGGGACTTCGATGGGGTCCACGTGGCTTACACTGCACCCTGGCGGCGTTTGCATGCCCTGTTTCGGCCCACCAAGGAGTGGATCAAGAAGTTCAATGTAGTTCAACGATGTTCCGATCCTCTTACTTGGTTTCGCATACGTGACTAAATGTTTTTTTCCTCCATGCTCGCAGCGGAGCTTGGTGCTCTTTATTTTTACTTGAGAAACCACAAGTATTGTTCGACGAAGCTCTGGTTCCAGTATGCTCACGTCACTTAAAAGATGCTCAGAACCATACAGCTTTTCCAAGTTCTTGCAGCAGCTGTCCTTATGTTCTGAGTCAGATGATCATGCAGAGTACAAAAGTGTCAGCCAACAAACACCTGGAAACAACCCTTCGTTTTCCATTATGAACCACTGCTGACCATCACGAACCATGATGAATCAACCATCATTCACCCTGTGAGTTCAATCTCTTGTGTTGAGGGAGGGCCCCTGCCCAGGTTTGGGATTGCATGGGCGCCTCGGGAGCTTGCCGGATGCTGCGGGCACCTTGGGCTGCTGGCGCCGCTGGATTGGGGATGTCCATCCCCAAAATCCACCGAGTTTTCATAGGCTAAAATCCATCCGAAGCCCGGCGATTCGCGATTTTGGATCACACATTGAAATGGTTAAACCTCCAAAAATGTATGTGATCTTTTGAGTCGCGTGTGCGCCAAAACAGCGGCCAAATCCACCAACAAGCATGACCTTTGTGTACGCTAAAATCCAACATATGTGTTTTTTTGTTTCCGTGTGATAGAAATGGTTATCCGATTATCGTGAAACCTGCCAACCGATGCTGATTTTGACACGGAATCCACCAACGTTCAGGGCGAACAATGATGTATCCTTACTTATCAGACCGGCAGATCAAGTTGCAGCCATAAACAACAAGTTTGGATGTGCTAAAAAGAACGGTGTGCTTTGACCTTTTGCAGGGAGATTATCAGCATTTGAGGTAAGCCACAAAAACTCCAATGATCTTCAGGAGGGAAACACCAAGGCCGAACTCCCATCCATCCACAGAAGAGTTTCATGGGAGACCAACCAGGACTTGTATGCGCTTGGGGCCGGATTGTGGCCACATATCCACTTGTGTGTGCTCCTCTTCGTCTTCACATGCGACTCCAGTAGGCCCACAGCCTTGGATAAGCGCAGCGAATCCCAGCGATACCAAGATGGGAATGCCTGGGCTGTCCGCATGGATAGTGACATCTCACCAGTTTGGCCTTGTTGGAGCCCTTGTTGAGAGTCCCTAAGCCTCAGAAATTGCCTTTTTCCTGAGGACAATCGCTAACCCAGAAGATGCCTAGTGTGGTATGAATTTCTTGCTAGATTACATATCCTTCACATGCCAGATGCCTACCCCGGAAGACAAACTGACAGTGGCTGACACACGACGTCAGGCAGATCACCCAGTGATACCTTGTTGGTGAACTTATCCCCATTGCTGGTTAGTTAAAGCCTTGACCCATAGCATAGCCACATGTAGCTTGCATAATCCCTATTATTGTTGGTTGTTATCCCCTATTATCAACCATTAACCATTGGTTGGTTGGTTAAACTGCTTGACCCAGCTCGCCATATAGTTGGTATATATACCCTATAATTGCTAGTTATCATCCCCTATCATTCACCATTAACCAGCTATAACATTGGTTGGTTAACTGCTTGACCCATAGCCGTTGGTTGCTTCAACTGCTGGACCTTTGACTCTCATGACCCATAGCCGTTGGTTGCTTCAACTGCTGGACCTTTGACTCTCAGGTATCAAACATTACCCATTGGTTGGTTAGTTAAAGCCTTGACCCATAGCTGCTTGACCCAGCTCGCCATATAACCATTGTTGGTGACTATCCCTCAATATCAATCATTATTAACCATTACCAAGCAACTATAATGACTATAATCATCTTAATCATTAATGATCATGATAGCAACTATATAGTTGATCATCTTACCCTAGCCTATCCCTTAATATCAACTGCAATCAACTATCATCAACTATCATGAACCATAATCAACTATGATCAATGACTCTCAGGTTGGTTAGTTAAAGCCTTGACCCAGCTCGCCTGTCAGGAAGGTGAAGACGATCTCGCCTTGGTCTGTGAGTTCGGTGCCCTGAAGCGGGGCCTCGCCACGATGATCCCGGGCGAGACCCGGCGATTCTGGATCCCCGGCGACGTCAAGGCACCGTGGATCCACCAGGCAACGTGGAATCAAGCCATGTGGCTATGGTTAATAACTGGTTAATGGATAGTAGGGGATGATAACATATGAGAACCAACAATAGTAGGGGATGATTTACTTAGGTCTCTAGCCATCAATAATGGTAAATGATAGGGGGATCGTAATTAACAATAATGGTTAAACAAATACTGGCTGGTGGTTCTAAACTGGTTTGACTTACCAGATATGTTTTACTTATGTTTACTAAATCAAGATGAATCAAGTAGTTTGTTTCTTGGGATCCAGCCAGCCATGTTTGACTTGCCAGATATATTGTAGATGGTTTACTTATGTTTACTTGTGCTGACTTCTGTTTACTTATGTTCACTGCTTGGGAAGGGCAATCTTCCAGCCAGCCAGGTTTGACTTGCCTGATTGATTCCTGCCAGCATTTGCCAGCAAGATAGAAGGTACTTGCAACTTGACATTCACTAGTTGTTCCTCATGGGAGATTCTTCGGAGCTTTGGTATCACTGTCGACTCAGCTGATAGTGGATCTCAAAGCTGACAATGGATCGCAAATTCATCAATGGATACATGATGAACGTATTTGCCCGGATACTCCAAGCGAAATTCTTCGGTAGCCATCGCTGATCATTCACCATCATTGACCGTCATTGGGAAATTGTCCCTAATAAACATCGATGAATCTTCACCATTCACCATTATTCCTGGTTCATTTACCATTGTGAGTAGCTATTGAACCTCACCATATTTCATCGAGAAACCCTGAGCAATGATCCATTTTGGTGGAGAACTTCCAGCCAGCCATGTTAAATTCCCAGAGGGTTTCCCTTGAAAATCCTCTGGTTTCCCTCAAAAATCCCATGGTTTCCCTTGAAAATCCTCTGGTTTCCCTCGAAAATCCCATGGTTAACCATGGTGGGTAGCCATGGTTGGTAGCCATTGGTGAACCTCGCAGGGGCACTTAGCCCGGGAGGACCGGCGCTTTGGTCGACCTTTGCCGGCCACGGGACTGCCGTCTGGAGACGTTGTGGTGGACCTGACCCTGCTGAGCGTTCAACGCGCCTTGGAACGGGCGAGCAGAGCTGGGTCCAGCAGTTGAAGCAACCAAGCGATGGTTCATGGGGGATAGCTATCCCAGGGGGATAACAACATCCAACTGACTATCATAGTTGGTTGATAGTTGGATAGTTGGATAGTTTATCAACTGATAATAGGGGATAACAACCAACAATATATAATAGGGGATGTACCAGCTACATATATGGCAATGCTATTATGGGTCCAGCAGTTGAAGCAACCAACGGCTTCATGGGGGAGAAGTCCAGCACCGGGAAAACTGGCTGGTTGATGAGAGGGGAACCACCGGGTGACGTCTTGGGTGACCCGCAGGACCCATAGAGTTTCCATGAAGAAACTACGATGGCCGCCTCTTTGGAGGTGAGCTGCGGTTTCGGTTTCGCGCTGCTGGTACTGTAAAGATGGGTCGAATGAGATGGGATCCCCTATAGAAGGGCTTAGACAATTCAGCATGAGCATAAACTACAGTTGTTCATGTTGAAAAATAGGTAATTTTAGAGTTATATGCCGCATATGCCCTTCAAAAAATCTAGGTTTCCCAAAGAAAAAGAAGCCTTGGAAAGCCTCAGGTGATGCTGTCTTTGACTACAAGCTTTCCGATGAAGCAATCAAGTTGGGCGAGATGTGCCGTGGCCGCAAGCTACCCTGAGCCTTGCGGGTCTAGCCATGGTCAACCGTCCCACCAGGGCATTGCAGCACGGCCCTGGTTGGTGCTTGGCTGGTTGGAGCGGGTATCCAGTACTATCTCTTTATGGGGGAACCAGGTTGGAGCTACCAGGGTTGGTATGCAGTAACCGGGTGGAATTTGTAGTTGATGGTGGTTAACAGTAGTTGAGAGTGAGTACTCATAGTTGATAGTGGTTACATGTGGTAACTATAGTAGGACACAATGTAAAACATGTAAAAGAACACCGAGTTGTGCACCATGTTGGCAAAGCTGTGCTACGAACCAGATGACAAGATTTGGCATTGCAGAAACAGAGAGCCCATGAACAGGCAGAAGACGAGCACCCCCGCCTACACATTCGAACCATTTCGAAGCCACAGCAACAGCAACAGATCAGCAACCATTCTGTTTTCAGTCATTAGTCGCACTATGTCGCACTAATCACCAAGCATTAAAAAACAATCATATCATATCTCATATCAACCTCATCATTCACCAACTGCTCCATAGTGCCATGGGTCGCAGCTATAAGTTTGAAGCCCCGGGCGGTAACGGCCAAACGAGGCGAGAGAGACAACCGGCCGTCGTGGCCCAACGGGCCCTGGGAGTTGGAATTCAGCTCTGGACCTGGGCTTTGGTCTACTCCTACTACCAGGGCCCTGAGGACGGAGCAAGGGTGGATCCTGCAACGCTGTGGGGGACCGTTTCTTGGGTCCTTTAGCTGCGTGGCGCCTTCGAAAGCTTCGGTTTATTCTGGACAAGTTATAGGTCCTGGTTGTTTTCTTGTGATTTGAAGCAAAAGGAGTTGTTGATTGCTTCTAGACATTGAAATGTTTGCGATAGCAAGTCTAGATTTACAGATTCAAAGCCACACACAAGAGTTTGGCTCTAGAAGTGCAGTGGCTGCCCCAGGGACTTTTGAAAGGTGAACATTGTACGGTTCCACCTTTTTGTTTCTTGTCACTATTTTTGTGTGCGGTTAGCTAAGTTGGTTGATAAGTAGGGCAACTAGCTGCACGTAAGTGATTTAGTTTAATAAGCAACTCTGTTTGAGGGGAACTACTCTGCAACACGTGTTTGCAGTCATTTGTTTATATCAATCCAGTTTCACGGAACAATATTCCCGTGCAAGGTGAGTTGCTTTTGTGGCACTTGCTGTGTCTCGAACATGCTTTGGGACAAACTCCATACTTTTTTGCACCGAACATGCCTTTGTCCTCAACAAGACGTGGCCAAGCTCAACAAATGCACTGCAAAGTGACGTGGATGATTCCCATCCAAGCAAAATACAACAGTGTCGTGTCCAAAGGTGTAATAAGCAAATGGGTGGTGTCCCTATATCAGTTGGCTCGAGCTCAAACACGTTTTGGAGCTGTTTCCTAGTGCATGCCAAGTGTGTGAAGGAATGAATGCCTTAGGTTCCTTGTTCTTGTTCCAAAAACAATGGTATCTACAGTTGTACGTCATGCAAGTCTCTCACCTTATATGGTCATTATAAGTTCATTAGCAGAGACCCACCATGTTCAAAACATACATGTATTATATTGTATTATTATAAGCAATAATATGCAAGTTGTTGACATATGAATCAAACATTCTTAGATACATACATATAATACATGTACATATCCATGTATGTCTATGTGCAAATCTCTATGTATAGTTGTCTAGATACTTGCCCTCGGATTCAACGACCACTGAAACAAAGCTTGATCCTTTCTCATAGCCTAAACCCTTTAATTAAACCAGCTGGTTCAGTTCCATTAAACCAATGGCGCGGTTGTAATCCGAGGGTTTGTCTATTGATTCAACCTATGGGATTTTACATTGATATCACCAATTGGTTGAATTAACTATAGGTTGATTCAACCTATGGTGATATCAACCATATGTCTAGAAAATGGTTTATGTCTATTGATTCAACCATTTCTAGGCATAAACGAACCATTTTCGGAGTTCCACGATGGCTTGAGAAGCACCTGTTTGTGTATACGAATCATCAGTTCCGCTTCCTGAAGAGGCTTGGCAAAGGCCTTGCTCGGGGTCAAGATATTCATTTGAGATTTCATGATGGCAAATCATAGGCTATTCACGGCTGATTAGCCATGGCTATGGTTAATTAAGTCGTGGTTAAACCATGGCAATTCATACTTACTCATAGTATTCATGGCTGATCAAAAGATGATAACTGTGGTTATTCAATATCATTTACAGTAAGGGCTGGTTTACATGCTTATTCCATACTTGTTAATGGCTTCTTAATGATTTATTCAATGTTATGTAATGGAATCCTTGATCGTGCTTGTGAAAGTGCATATTGGCTGATCACAGGGGTGAAGGACCAACCATAAGCACTCCAACTGCTGTATTAGAAAAGCAAACAGCTCTATAATGATGGTGCAAATCACCAGCTGCGGTGTTTGATGCAAACTCGCATCTCCCATGTATTCTCAAGACACTCCTCATGTTGTCGGAATATCCCCATGGTATCAGACTCAGGCGACAACAGCAGTGTCAGAATTCTTTTGGCAGGACCTGGACATCATTGGCTTCTCGCAGTCAGTGCATCTATGAACGCTGCGACCGAATTCGCTGTGAGCAGCGGTATGGGATGTGACTCACCCAGCGATTTGCGGCGCTGGGGTGTCCATATAATCGGTGCAACAGCACCGAACTGTTCCTGAACTGCCGTGGTGTGCCACAACAGCACTGAGCCAAGCCGCGGTAGTGGTAGCATTGGAATCCATTCTTAAGTGAAATGGGTATCCTGCGTACCACTTGTACAAATTCTCGGTGCATGCAATAGAAGTTGTACTGTCCAAAAAATGGGCCCACCTGATGAATCGAATGGCTTTTGGAACAAATACGAACAAACACATCCGTAGTTGCATGAGTTTCGGGGGGTGCCCAATGCCTGGACACGTACTTATTAGTAGAATGAACATGAGATGCTTGAGCAATCTTGAGCATGTCACAGATGTGAAAGCTGTGAAGAACAGAGGTCACCTGCGCTGCAACTTCGCAGCGCCCAGAAGGTACTGCAGCATGGCCCGTCATGAAACACAGTTACGCCATATTTGTTGCATGACCTTATTAGGAACTTGCGATCTTTTGCTGTCTATCTGATTGTTCATTGTTGAATCCATTTCCGGCAAACAATGTATGTATATATATATACACATATAGATATGATATATTATATAGTTATGTATTTAATTATGGAATATTCTTGTGGTTTCATCTTCCTGTACCAAATCTCAGGGGCGCCAAATGATTTAAATTCGGAAGTCGTGTCCGCGCCACGTGACATTTGAAAAGAGCGCTTGCGGCGCTGACATTTGAAGCAGAGCTTGTGCCCATTATTGTTAGCTCAGCTTCCACATTGCTGTTGCTTCAAGTTGTGTGCTGTTGCTGGTGTTAACTGCTGCGGTTGTTGTCGCTTTTGTTTACATTTGATGTGTTTTTGATGTTTTCGCTGTTCTCAATCTGGTTTTTATTGCTGTTGCCTTTTGCAATGACCTTTTGCAAGGAGAAACATGGTGAGCTCATGCAGTACATGTGCCTTTCCATAGCATCAGCTCTTGCCGCTTGCCACTGGAGTGAATGGATTGGGGTTGCCATAGCTATTGGGGTTCACTGTTCATCATTCGCAACTTCTCCAACTGATCCAGTTGTGCAAGTTCCGTGGCGGTCACTGTTTTTCCAGTCACGGTGGCGGCTGCGGCGATGCTTCGGGCTTCACTGGAAATCATAGGCCGACCTAAACATGCAGGTACCCAGGCAGCTTGAGTGAACCGGCTTGGAGGTGTCAGACTTCCACAGAGCTTCTCAACTTGCTTGTCATTGCAGCAGGTCTCTCATGCTTGATCCTAGGAAGGTCTGAAGCATATCTTTGGAAATGTTGATGTTGCCGGTTGTGTTTTTGGGGCTGTCGATCATGGGGATAAACACTGTGTGTTTTGCCTGAATATTTCAGGAAGATCATTGGTGGTACCCTGAATGATGGATTAGTAAACCCAAACAAGAACAAGTCGTTGTCAAACATTAACTATTCTTGACCTAACCATCATTTGACCATTATTGATTGGCTCTTATAATAAACTTTGGCTCGTATGTCATGATTTCTGTGGTTCATTACCAATCAATTAACCAATAATGAGCCGTAGCCATAGCCACAGCCATGGTCAAGCATTGATTGACTATCGATTGTTTCTTAACCAAACTATGAATTTTGCTTGAAATATTGATCTTTAACCATTTATCAAACATTAATTGACCATGTTTCACCAGTAATTAATCAGCAATTACCAATCATATATAACCACTGCAAACCATTCATTCAAGATGAATTGCCGGACATTCGCCACTACTTGCTGATAATTCACCATTCATTTCGGGTTATCACTATTTGCTTCGTGTTTATAAACATTCTTTACTTTCCGCAGTAACTATTGACAAATGGTTGACTGACGAATATTTTTCACAGGGGATTGAAACCACCAACCAGTGGGGATATTAACTAACAATATCAAGAATAGTGGGAAAACTTGCTGGTTGACGATGGGGGAACCAGGGGGACGAAGGGTGAACTGACCCACACCCATATTGTAAGGTTTGCTTAGGGGTGGTTCAACCACCAACCAGTGATGATCACTTTTATTGAGCCAATATAATCATTATAGGAACGATCATTAACCATCATTAACTACTGTATGATTATAATGGCTCATAATGACCATTATAGTTAGCCATTATAACCGTTATTAGTGCAATCATTCTTAATCATTATAGCAACCATTATTAACCATGATCAACCACCTATAGTTAATCATATCATCAGCCAGTATATTACTATCATTTAACCATTACCAACTATATGATTAATTATGGTTTATCATAGTTGAAACCGCCAGCCATGCATAAACCATTCATTTCCCCCCGACCCACGGTGGGTCTTTCCTTCTCGTGGCGCCATGGATTGCCCTGGAGCTCTCCCAGCTCTCCCAGCTCTTAGGAGGCGAAGTGAGCGAAGCGACGGCGTCAGCGTGGTTGATTCATGATGGTAAACGGTGGTAGTTGAGGGGTCAATGATGGGTTAATGACGGGTCAATGATGGGTTTTAGCTAGTAAATGATGTATATATGTCGGTAGAGCTATGTTGATAGGTTTTTAGCTAGTCAATGATGTTTTGTTTTTAGCCAGCAACTAATGGTTATATGATGATAGTTATTATGAAGAATGATTGTGAATGGTGAATGGTTATATTGTGATTGTTTTTAACCAGCAACTCATGAATATTCTGATAGTTGTTACTGGTGCTTGACTAGCGGTTACTGGTGGTTATTCTGAATAATGATGGTTAGTTGTGGTTCATCATGGCTAATAACATCTAATCAACAGCTATAATGGTGATGTAGGCAGTAACAACCAACAACCATTACAGTAGATCCACCATTGACAACCATAGTTGGTTTACTACGCTGGTTAGTTCTACCAACAACCATTAACAACCATTAACAACCATCAACCATCAACCAACATGATCAACCATCAACCACTAACCATCAACCATCAACCACTAACCATTAGTTGTTGATCAACTATGGTTGTTAATGGTTGTATTAACCGCTGTTGATGGATGTATGACGCAGACCCTGGCGCCGTGGCGCCGGCGTGCAGGGACCGTCCCTGGAGTGGCGCGGCATCCTTGGCCACCTGGCGAAAAGGGACTGTTGGGTTGGAACTTGGCGGAGTGGCTGGCTTGCCACCAACCCAGGGGAATGGGTCGTATGTGATTGTAGTACCATATAAACATATACCTATCCATATTCGCCATTGGAATAATACTATATTTATCCATAATTAAGATGGATTTATCCATAATTAACATGTATTTATCCATAATTAAGATATGTTTATCCGTAATTAAGATATATTTATCCATAATTAACAAATGTTTATCCATATTAATTAACATAATATTTATCCGTAATTAAGATATATTTATCCATAATTAACAAATGTTTATCCATAATTAACATAATACTTATCCGTAATTAAGATATATTTATCGGAAATTACCATGTATTATAGGGGAACCAGGGGGGCTAAGGGTTTTGACCCATAAATAACATATGTTATCCATATTCGCCATTGGAATAATACTATATTACAGTAATCAAGTACGGTATGGTTAATATGGATTTTTTTGCATGGTTCATAGAGTTCATATGCTGCAAAAAGAGCAGTCAATTGCAGTACATTGTATGGTGAATCTTGTACTTACCATGGTAACAGTGAATTTCCAGGATTCTTGCAATCGTTGGCATGATAACAGCAATTCACAATCACCAAAACATTGGTTCTCTATTACACTGGTTTGTGTGATAGGCAATTTGGCAAGCCAATCACAACAACCAATTAACAATGACCAAACTCACGGATGCTTTGACGATGGTTTCTTCTAGAGGGTAGCAACAATCATGGGCGAGTGACTGACCTTCAGGCAAATTGAGGTTGCTGGATTTCGTGTGAGGATAGTTCAGGAATGTTCAGGAAATTTCCCAAAGCATTCATGTTGAATGCGGCATCCACCTTCGCAGGTTCGAACTATTTCTGGAGAATGATAGGGCACCAAAAATCCATGGGGCATCCAGCTCTCACTCCCAAGGTTTGCCGGGGTCGCTACGACATGGGTGACACATGTTGATGAGAGACCAAGCCCAAGCCATTCAAAAATGAATGCCCAACCAATTCCCCACCACAGATGGTACATCAACTTCCAAGGTGATCCAACATGAGTTAGAACAACTAAGGATTCCCTGGTTGTAGACTAACCGTGAGCTAGTTGGACCATGGCTTGGTCAACCATGAGAACTGACTGTACCTATGGTTGACCAAGCCATGCAAGGATGGCCTCCGAGTTACACCGGTGCCGCAGTCGCTTGCGCGCGCGAGATCTTCGTCGTTTCGGGAGGCGTGGAGATGTCCGCAATGAGAGGACCACTGGTGATGATCAACAATAGAGGTCTGTGATGGTTCATGAACGTTTTATGATGGTCAATGATAGTTTGTGATGGTTAATGGTGGTGAATGGTGGTTTATGATGCTTAATGATAGTTTATGATGGTCAATGATGAATGATGATAATTAGTTTGTGATGGCTATGTAGTGATCAATAATAGTGATTCAACGAACCACTAGCAAACAACAAACATAGCGTTTACTGATGGTTGATCATGGCTGCTGACAGATGATGATGGTTGATAACTGCAAACGATTCCTACCACGTCTGTCAGACCCTCCAGAAGTCTATACATTGTAGTGGGGCCAGTCGAGGTTAAGATGAAGTTTCAGGGCTAAAGTAGGTATACCATAAGCCTCGAAGATGACTGTGATGGTTGTGGTGGTAGTAACCATGTGACAGTTTCAGGGCTAAAGAAGGTATATGATGTTTCAACTAACAACCAAATGTTTCAGGGCTAAAGAAGGTAAGAAAAAATGAAGATGACTGTGATGGTTGTGGTGGTAGTGATAGCTGCATTCAGGTGGTACAAACAGCAAGATGGTCGATCAAACAGGCAAAGACCTTGGGGAGGTTTTGGGAGCACCAACGTGGCTTCAGTGCAAGGGCATAGAAGGTGGTCATGAACATGGACCCACCACTACAGGCATTAGCAAAAACTGGAATGAATATGAATGAATCCAAAAATCGTGAGGTTACAGCAACAGGCTGTGGATGCCCCCCAAGTACGTAACTCTTAGCTAATAACTAGTGTCATTACCAGGCAAAAAGTAGACATAGCCATAGTCAAATAGCCTACAGTGAACATATTAGTTTTCATTAGCCTTTGACTATAGGCTCATTACTCATAACTAGTAAGAGTTAACTAGGGTCATTCTTAGCTTCTAAGTAAGGTTATTACCCTTACTAAGGGTCCTAAGCAACTTATGCATATATAGATATTTAGTTATTTCATAGTCAGATTATAACTAGATTATAACTTGCACTCTTAATATCCAGACTTCATTGGCATAAGCAACTCCGAACTGGAAGGGTCATCAGGGCCCCATGGTCATGACGAGGTCTTGTCAAGGCCTGTGCCATGCTGTGCCTTGCTGCTGGTGGCCCGGCGGAAAGGCACGGCTCGAACGGTTCCGAACAGCTGGGAGCTTTGGTTCATGCTGGATGAATGTTTGGAATGGTGGTTAATGGTGGTTAATAATCTTGAATGGTGGTTAATAATCTTATGAATGGTGGTTAATCAAGATTAATTAATGGTGGTTAATAATGGTTAATCGTGGTTATTAACGATGGTTAATAATGGTTAATGGTGGATATTAATGATGGTTGATAATGGTTAATAGTGGCTATTCATTCAAGATTATTAACCACCATTCATGCTGGTTAATGGTGGTTATTAATGATGGTGGTTGATAATCTTGAATGGTAGTGGTTAGTGATGGTGAATGATGGCGGTCAATGATCGTGGTTAATAATCTTGAATGGTGGTGGTTAGTGATGCTTACCAGTCCATCTAGCAGTTCATGTTTGTACATATTTTTTGTCAATGATATTGCAGAATCATAAATAGACATAATTGATACTATGTCTGTATAGTCATATGCATGTAGATATATGTTGGTATGGATCGGCTGCACATGCATTTTTGTTTACTTACAACCTTTTCAGCTTTTGAGGCGTTTTCCGGACCCTGTAAAACAGGATGCTTTGATACAATGGAACTCCTGGATAAGAATCCCAAATGTGTGGTCCAGGGTCTCTCAAGTTCTTAATTGCAATTGGTCAAGATTTTCCACGTTCCCGGTCTGAGGGTCCCTCAATTTTTTTTGCAGTTTCTTAACTATGTATTCCTACTATTCTTGTGATGGAAAGCCGAAAGATTTCTGACACCCTTGGTTTCCCTCAGAAAAAAGTTACTGGTGATCAGCTTGTGATTAATTAGTGATGTTTTGCTGTGATCTGTTAATGGATGGGTGCTGGTGAGTGGGTTGTCGATCATGGTTGCTGTTTACCATTTTACGCTTGGAAAATTACTTGCCACCGTTCCCACTTCACTTTCCAATCCTTGAAAAGAACGCCGGTGGCTTCAAACTGGGCTGGCGGGTCCGTGGGACAAAAACAATTTTTCAGGGCCTGAAAATTTATTTTTGTTCTGCGATTGCGGAACTGGTTGAAGCCGCTCTCAAAACATGCTCCGACCCTTGAAAAGAACGCCGGTGGCTCCAAACCGGGTCGGTGGGCCCGCAAGACAAAAACAATTTTTGGGGCTCCGAAAGGTTATTTTTGTTCCCCGGGCCACGCGGGAGACATGCATGCTAGCAGAAACGCTTTTAAAGTGGGTTTGGGCTTGTTCGGCCTAGTTGGCAAAAGGGTGGGCTTTTACGCAAAAATCGTGGGTTCCACCCCCGCGGGAGGCCAATGTTGCGCCAAACCAGAGCAGCTAAGAATTTAAGTGCTGCCGTGAGGGCCCCTGAAATTCTGAGCCCAAGAAGCAAGTTATATGCAGGCCAAATAGGAGTGGAAACAAATCCGAGCCTCCCAAATTCTTTTACAGGAGATTCTTATGCAGTACCTTCGCTGTATATATGTTGGCATGTGCATGTGTATCCACATCCATCTAAATACTCTCCAAGCCTTCAAACCCTTTGGATTTGTCAGGTGCTATTAAGTAACCTGTGCTTGCCTGGAATTATCACGCAAACCTTGGGTTCGACCCTACAAGGTGGGCCCCTAACCAGCTATAAGTTGGGTTCTACGGTCATTCCCAGATATAGTACATTGCAACTACAGTCAGGTGGCCTTATAATCCATGTTATAACTAGGGGGGCCACCTTGTAAGTACCGCGTGTTTACCTACATGTTTTGTTGATGTTGTTACTGTAATAGTTCGGTAAGGGAATGTGGAAGCAATTGAGGTCCCCAAACTGGCATTTAGAATACACATCCACGAGAGATGGTTACGGATCAACATCAACCAACCAAATTGGGGAGAATCACCAACCACTTTATAGGGGAAACAATGGTTAATAATAGGGGAACCAGGGGTACCGGATTTTAACCCACAGCCAGATTGCTTCAGGTTAGATATTTCTATGGAGTGAATTGAGGTCCATCACGGTCTACTGGTCAGCCGTTGTTGTCAAGACATTGAGATTCGTAGCTCCTCCATTCCTTGCCTCATGTTGCCAACCGCCGCAGCAGGTCTTTCTCCTCGGCGTTTGAGACTGCAGGTTCTGACCTGCGGTGTGAACGTGATTTTTGAGTGAAAGACTGAAAGGTGGCTATGGGTCAATTTATTAACCATCAATAATGGGGGTAAATAACCAACAAAACCATATATGGAAAACAATGGTTAATGATAGGGGAACCAAGGGGGACAAAGGGTTTTGACCCACCGCCAGGTTGGTATCTTCGAATGGATGGTCATAGCCATTTCTATCTGGCGTTCATAATGTCAACGTTTTGAACTTGTGAATGTCAAGTTGTTTATTTTTATCTCTACTGACTGTAAGCAATTTTTGAATTCTCAATAAAATGAAGCACCACCACTGAGTTGTTGGGGGACGACCGCTCCCAAAACTTCAAGGTCTCATCCAAGACTTTCACAATGCGGCGCTGCTAGGCAAGCTCAGACAAGAAGGCGACGGTTAGATTGGCTTTGCAGGGTGGGACATGGAATTTTGCCCAAGACCCAAGACGAGTAGTGGGGCAAGCTAAGACAAGTACACTGTTTCGGACGTATTGCAGTCGTCATCATCATCGTTTTTCGGAAGGGTGGTTCAACCACTAAGCAATGGTCATTTGGAGGATTGCGACAACCATCATTTATGCACAGAATCAGACCACTCCCATGCGATGTGATCCTGTTTTCACCGCAGCCCAGTAGCCTCCAATCAATCGATCGTTGCAACTCTTGGGTGGTACGAATCACCATGGCCACTCGGGTTGTTGCTACCATTGCATCCATTTTCATTGCAGCTGTGGCCGAGGATCCGAGCGAATGCCTCGCAGATGTTCAGATGTTGCAGCTGGATGCCAGCATTGACAAACACGGCTCCAGGATGTCTCTTAACCATGAGACTTTGGCAGGTCAGAAATCCCTGAAGAACTGCGGGCACATGGTGGGAAATTTGTGCGATCTAAATGCCAACAACTTCTGCAGCAACAACTGCCCCATCCACACGAATGGGCACGATTGTTATCGGCCTGTGACCCAAGTCATGGCAGAACATCCGGGAGAAGATGGCTACTGCTGCTGGCTGCAGAGAGTTATGTTGTTATTTTCCGTGGTCAATCTATATGGTTGATGATGGTTGATCTATTTGGTGAATACAGGGGTTGAGTTTTGCCAAGACATGTTTTTTGGGCGCCTGTTTTGTTGTGATCGCCACCAGGTTACTTTAACTTCACGGGTTTTTGGGTGACTCCGCTCAGCGACAATCCAGATTTTGAGCAATATGCCATCGATGGCATCTTGGGACTCAGACAGGTTGGTATCTACCAGGGCCTTCACACAGGACCTATGTACACCTTCAATTTTGATGGGAAGGTCATTACTTCGCAGATCGACGTCAGTCACTATTCCTATGATGATTTGTACGGATATTCTTTGGGTTACTTGCAAGGGCAAGGCTTAGATGCATCCCTGGTGAAAAACAACACACATTGGATCTCCATTGTGGCAGAGAGATGTCAAGAGATTCAACGCACTTACAACTTCATGGACGAAGAGCTGGTATTGGCTGACTGGCTTGATGACAACATGGTACTTTTGACGAAAGTCCTGTGCAGTGCCGGCGTGCCAGCCGGTGCCATGAGACCAGATGTGCTGGAAAAGGCCAAGTGGAAGAGTGTTGACGACTGCGAGCCCATCACACCCCGAGAGTTTGCCAAGCATCACTATGTGAAATGCGCCCTGGGCTACCAAAATGCTGCCTCTGATGCGGCTTACCTCAACCTTCGCGCCTGTCTCATCGGCAATCACATTGGTCATTTCAGCGACTGCCCATATGCACCCAACATAAGCTTTTGAAATCTTTTGAGCTGTGTTTGTTCGCTTCGGTGATCAAGGAAACACTGGTGCGTTGCAACGAAACACACAAGCAACCAAGCAAGGGGGATACAAGATGATAGAAGCACCCAAGCCATGCCGGCATGACAACGAACCCCCCGTAGCAAACTCTTCGACAGTGCGCTCGTCACAGCGGAAAAGTGGCGCTGATGGGCTGACGCTGGAAGTCGGGAGGCGTATGTTCTGTCGGATATCTCAGCTATTAATCAATCAATATGGCTGTGGGTCAAAACCCTGTACCCCTGGTTCCCCATCATTAACCATTGTTTTCATCCCCCTTAGTTGGTTGGTTAACTGCTTGACCCAGCTCGCCATATCTTTCATCGGGGCGGTTCAACCACCAACCAGTCCTGCATGTGTCCGACCTCTAAGAGTTGATGACACCTCATGCGATATCCTCAATGATTATCCGTCCATGTTTGGAAAACACAGCCGCGCTATTCATTGGTAGTACTGTAGGAGAAACTTAGGATAGGTTATCAATGAAGCTATAGGTTCAATTGGTACCAGATAAGTACTGGTCGAGGTAATTCTCACAATTGCTTGTCAATGAACTGTAGGATGAACTTGTACTATATAAGTACCAATTTTCATTGTGTATATGATATGATGACCAATTCTAAATCAACACATATATGTGTACACATGCATATATAAATTATCATGATAGCCACCCATAGAGACAATAAACAAAACATAAAACACGTATCAACCATTCCTCATCATCATGATAAATTATAATTAACCATTAGTGAAAATTTATGATATCTTATTTAATATATTTATAAGTAATATATATATATATATATTGAACTATAATCATTCACGAACATTCATGATTTATTATTTAATATACTTACAAAAAAATATGAATATTTCAATTTATATTTATCTACAATCCTTATAGCCACCAGCCACAGCCACCTGGAGCTTCGTCCCGGGGCCAGGCCTGGGACGACACCGAAGACGAGTCGGACCTCTGGGAGAACATCCGCGGTCCGCCTCCGGGACAGCTCCTCACCTCACGATTCGCCATGGGTTTTCCCGGTGGAAATGATGCGAAATGACGGGTTTTTGAGGGGATTGATGGGGGAAGTGATGATTTTTTTATATTTTTTTCCTTGGGAGGGATTGATGGCGTTTTTTCATGGGATATTATGTTTTTTGGAGGGATTGATGGGATTGTTTTTCTTAAGCCCCATCATTGGATGGGATCAGTTTATGGCCAGTTCTTACTATAGGGAAATGTCAGAATCAGATTCTTGGGGCTAGCCCCATCGTTTTTGATCTGTTTTTGTTGTCAAATGTAGTTTTTACAAGGTGGGCCCCTGAAGTTATAAGTCATGTTCGAAACCCCGCAAGTTATGTTATAACCAGGGGTAAGATATCTTATAAGTTTTTAACTTGATGTAAAGATATAACTAATTTAGTGAGTTATAACTCAAATTATACCTATAGGTTGAAATAGATATGAAAGTTAGCAAAATTATCTTTTATGCTCGATGTTTTTTTTGATAATTTTAGTGCTGGCTGGTGTTTTATCATGGTTTTGTTGTCATGACGTTTGTGCTCACATGTTTTCATTGAATTGATGGTTCATTTGATGGGTAGGTATATGGTTGAGCACCTGCTGCTCAGCCATGTCTTCAAGTCTAGGAAGAGTTCTGCAGCGCTACTGTGAGGAAAAACACTGCAAATAACAAAGGAATTACAGCCAAGAACATAACACATCTTGTGTTATGTGAGGGTTGTGTCGTGGAGGACATAACACATATGTGTTATGTATACGTTTCCTGGTGGCAAAGGTTTGTACCTGGTGGCAAAAAAACACCCAAAATGGAGTTTTGCTCCTGCTGTGAATAAAAAAAACATCCATTTGCATTTTCAAACATATTCCCATGAAACAAATGCATCAATGTGAACCTCCGATAAAACACTGAAATGTCATCCTCAACAATTACAAAGCAAGTTATATAAGTTATAACTTGAGTTATAACTTCTCTATAATTAGCTTTGTTAACTTAGATGTAACTCCGGCAACTTGTTTTATAACTTTCTTAACTTACTTATAACTAAAGGGCCCACTTTGTAGGTGCTCCAAGACAGACACAGCGAGTCATTTCGGATCATGGAAGGTGTTACTTGAACATTTCTCCCGAATTACGAAACACACCCACACTCCTGCACAGCTCAGGATCAATTCATTTGCCCCAGCCTCAGCATGATGGAGAGGAAGCTTGTCATTGGTCCGTTGGAAATGAGAGTCTTGAATCCCAGCGGCGCGGCGGCTGCAAAAAATGCATAAAAATGTGTTGGTATCCAAAAGATTTGTATGATGCTCTCATCAGAAATGGGGATACCCCACTCTTGCGGTGAGATTTGTGAAGCGACCGATGGTCAACGCTGAGTTCGATTAAATTTGAATTTATAATGGCAAACAATGGCGTGAAAATCCAACAAAAATCAACAAAAGACCAACTACTGTAACAAGCCAGCAAAATTTAAGAGAAACCAAACTTGAGCTTAACTCCAAGAATGACTGGTTCATAAGCAACAAAAATCCAGAACCACCAGGACCACCAGTCATGAGATCCGCTTCCGGTGGGAGATTTCCCACCTGGGTCACCTCAGCACGGCCTGGGCTGAGGTCCCAGGAGCTTCATTGAAAGATGCCAAGTGCCTGGGCTGGTTGTTTTAGACAGTGATTCGCTGATGGGGTACCGTTTGTGATGGTTTAATGATTTATACTAATGGTATGATGGTTAAAAACATCAATTTATGATGGTTATAGTTTATGAATACTGGCTGGTGGTTTATGATGCTTAATAGTGGTGAACTTTCGTAGGCTGGTTTTATAAGAATATTGGTTGACAATAGAGGATGATAAACAACCATAGTGGGTAAACAGCTACTACTTGGTGGCGTATGATGGTTCAAAACTCTTGCAATTGTTATATAATAATGGTATGATACCATAGCAATGTGTATTGACTCGCTATTGTTTTTTTTATGATGGTTAATAGTTGTTTTCCAGCTTAGGGATGGTATAGTGATGGTTGAATGAAAGACTGTTTGACTATGTGGGTTGCTTACAACGGTGAGTGGTGAAGTATCATGGAACACCATGAATGTCCAATGTTACGAGCATGTACATTTTTGGTATTTGGTGGTTGATGATGTTAGTCATGACTAGTGATGGTTACTGATGGTTTAGATCGGAACAATGATAGGGAACAATTTAACTTACCAAAGTGATGTTAATGCTGAGTTGGCAATGGCGCTTTCTGAAGCTACTCGAACTATCACCGAAGAACAACCACCAGCAATGGCTCAAGCACAGAAGAAGCAGTGCCTTGCCACAGAAACCGCGGGAGTCACGTGGGTTCACCATGACCAGCGCGGCATCACCAGAGACCTTTTTTGGCAGCAATGAGTACTTCCAAGGAGCCCGGCTGAACGCACAGGGCTACACGTACATAGATGCCTTGACCATCCAGCACGAAGCCACCGGAATCAAAATGTGGTCATGCGCCATCGATATCAGAGAAGATGCCGGACATCAAGGTCTGCGTGCAGGAGATCAGGTCCTATTTCATTATACTCCTGAGGATGCCTTCAAGAAGATCACCAGTTTAGAAAATCCTAAGCTTTTGGCTCCCATGGATGAAAACAACAAAGACAGCTACTTTGGTTTGGGAATCTATGCCACAATGAAGGCACCGCACGAGTGGAACTCAAAAGAAGAGGTTCTGGTCAACAACTATTACCCCACCAGGGACAACTTTAAGGGCAAACAAGGTCTGGATTTGCCGCAGCCCGATATTCCCTTCAATACCGCCCTCAATGGTGCTGTGGGAAATTATGTCAAGGACCAGTACCAAGGCAAAGCCGACTGCTGCATCCCGCTCATCGTCGACGAGCAGGTCTCCAAGAATGTTATGGAAGAGACAACGGATGGCCCTTTGATGCCAAACGGTCGAAAGAGGTTGAAAGGTACCAATTGCTTTGGCGAAAGGCAGCCTTTTTGGCGCGATGTTTGGCTAGTTTCAATCTATACGCAAACTCGCGTAGAGAATATCGGCGTCAAAGATGCGGAGCAGTCATCCGTAGAGATTGTGCAGATCTTGGGCAAGCGGCTTGAGACCGACGAGTTGGTCCAGGACTTGGCCAAGTATGACATCGAAAACTACAGAGAAATCCAAAAGAAGCTCTTGGTGAAGGTCATTGAGATGAAACCTGCAGACTATCATGCCTGCTACAACCTGGCCTACACATTAGCTCCTGAGGAGACGGTAACAATGCAGTTGCAGACTGGCCCCAGGACCTTCAGCAGAAGGGAGCTGTACCTGAAAGCCATCAAGTTGGACAACAAGTTTGCGCTTGCGTACAACAACCTGGCCAACCAGCTGTCTCCAGAAGAGACGACGAGAGTGGAGCTGCAGAGTGGTCTCAAGACGTTCAACCAAAAGGAGTTGTACATGGAAGCCATCAAGTTGGACAACAAATACGCCTGTGCCTACAGCAACCTGGGCGCCAGGCTCTCTCCCAAGGAGACTGTGAGAGTGCAGCTGCAGACTGGCGTCAGGATATTCGACGAAAAGGAGTTGTACATGGAAGCCATCAAATTGGACAACAACCTAGCAGTTGCCTACTACAACCTGGGCACCAAACTCTCTGCGGAGGAGACGGTGAGAGTGCTGCTGCAGACAGGTTCCAGGACTTTCAACGCAAAGGAGTTGTACCTCGAAGCCATCAAGTTGGACAACAAACACGCAAAAGCCTACAACAACCTGGGCCACATGCTTTGGTTTTGGGAGACAGTGGAAGTGCAGCTGCAGACTGGCAGCAAGAGATTGACAAAACAGGAGCTCTTGAACTGGCGCAGTTAGGTTTCAGGAGCCGATGCAAAGGCAAATGCTTGGCTTGAGGCAATAGTGCCATTGCCGTTGCTTGCAGCTTCATCGGCACGTGCCCTTTTTCTTCCGGTGTGCAGGGTTTTTTTCCCCTTCAAAGAAGGTTTTCCCTGCATGAGTCCATAGGAATTCTCACCCATGGGATTCATGTCAACCATTGACAGGCAAATGCTTGGTGTCCCGACAGTGTTTCTTTGTTTGCAGAAGAATTTGGCAAAGCAAAACCCCTGCACCTAAGACATACTAGTGAGAGTTAGGCACTAGCAAAATGTAGTGCCTATGATTCAGGCGCAGCAAATCACAGCAAACAAAGCTAGTGATCATGCATTGCAGAACAAAGGATGGCTATATATAGATGGTGAATGACAATGATTCATGGCGATTAGTGAATAGCTACGAGTGTTTGTGAGTAATGATTTCTCATAGGTGGATAGTGTGCATGGAGCCGGGTGGAGCCGAGACTCATGTTGGCGGTCGCTCATCAAACCCCTGGGTTTGGCGATGTAGGGCTGATTGATGTTGGTTAATTCTTGATGAATTGGGATGAATTGGGCATCCCATTGTCATGGCTTGAGTCAATTTTTGGTGATCATAAATTGGTTGATCAGCACTTGCTTCACTTCACAGCTCACTATCGGTGCGTTACCAAGTCTAAATAGTCATCAATGCGCACAATGATGGTGAAGAATGGTTAAATAATGGTTAGATAACGGTTAGTAGTGGTGAATATCAGGCCGGTTGGCGGTTTTATAGTAAAAATGGTTAATAATAGAGGATGATAACCAACCATAGTGGTGAATAATAGGCTGGTTGGTGGGTTGAATCCTTTTTTTCATGTTTGGTTGGTGCAAACCGTTCACTAACAAATGGTGGGTCTGATTTTCCCTTGTAGTAACTACTCATTTGTTTTTTTTCCCCTAGTAACAAATGGTGGGTTAATGGTTGATAATATGAGGATAGTAATCAGCGATAATGGTTAAACAACTACTTGCTGGTTGGTGGTTTGATTGACATTTTGATTTTCCCCAGTAATTGTTAACAAATGGTTGGTTGACTTGCGCATATGTTTCATGACAAAGAAGTGCTGTTCAGGTTGTGCTTGACCAGCTTTGTGATGCCAGATCTGATCCGTTCAGGGCCTTGGTTTTTCTCTTGGGGAATGTTGCTTTGGGATGATCCAAAAAAATTGAAGGTTTGTTGACCAAGTAGGGAATGCATTCACTTGGGTCCCTGATACAAAATAGAGCTTTGTCCATAAATGGTGGTTATAACCAGTGGTTTATTAGCGGTCAGTACTGGTTTAAAGTGGTGATAATGATTAACAATTACACTGTTGGTTTAGTATCCACAGGGAAACTATCATTTCTAGGTGGCACACAGTTCATGGACTATCCAACGTGGGTAGCATCCGTCAACTGATTGTTTTCAATCCCTTCATGGTTGCGTACCAAGTCAGACGATAGTACGCTTCATTCATGGTGAACAGTTGCATACTATCACGATACTATCACTGTGTGGGTGGTTTTCAAACATTACATATATATGTTCTCCAATATTTGGTTCATCATGATTAATCCATGGTTACTGTAATCCATTAATTTATGTTGGTTAATCCATGGCTGAGGACTTGATAGGATGATTCTTCCCATTGGCTCATCACTGACTGGTGGTTTTAAACATTCTTATTTTTCTTGGTAAGTATTAACACATGTTTGACTGACAAATATTTTTTCATAGGGGCGCTTCAACCACCAACCAGCGATCCGTTTCCTATCCATTTCCTAACCAGTTGATCCATCTTTTTCATGGGTGGTTCAACCACCAACCAGTGATGCTCACTACTAGCCAGCTATAATCATTATGGCAACCACTATCAACCGCTAGTAACTACTAATTATAAGGGTGGTTCAACCATCATCGTAAATTATAGGGGTTATTAACTATTGGACATATCTGGTTATTGACCCTCATTATTCACCCTTATCAATCGTTATAAACCGTTAAAAACACCAACCAGATCATTTCAGAGGGGAGAGCTCCGCCTGCGCTTTCCCCAGGGAGCTCTCCCCGGGGACCATGGCAGCATTCTCCAAGGATTTTCGCTGCGACTCGCACCATGGCCGTTGCACCCTGGTCGGAGGACACCCATTGCTGGGAGATTTAGCATCTAATGCTTGGTGTGACATGGTATTTGGTTGGAGGCCCTTGTAGGGCATCTAAAGTAGTTGGGCTTTGTGGTTGGATTTGTTGATATTGAGGTTTCTTAACATAGAGGACCCCCAAATTATGGTTAGTTTATTGATGTTTATTGTAATGAATGGCCAACACCCAAATATACAAACTGAGTGGCAAGCCGTCAATTGGCGTGAAATCTCGTTGTCTCTCATGCCTGAGCTCAAGACCCATGCCGCCATGTTTGCAAGCTGCCAAGCCAGGACAAATCATTTTCTCCCGAAGCAGTTTGGATCATGGGGTATTTCCCAAAGTATGGACAGTATGGCTGCTCCTCACCCATAATTGAGAGTCTTTGCCTAAGATGTACTCCCAAAGAACCATGATTAACATTGATGAGCCACTTACATCAATTATTGGCAATTAAAATGCATTCCCCTGGGTGCCATTCAATGCAGTTCATTGACCAAAATCACTTAACGTCATTCAGCCATTGTTAAGCAAAAGCATTGGTTAATGAGTACCATCGGTGTTTTTTGCTACTATGAGCCTTTCAAATCCACCAAAGGTAATTAAAACAACCGCCATTGTTTATGAGCCTTCACAAAGGCAACAACACATTGTTGCTCTATATCCCCTATAGTTGCTACTTATCATCCCTATCATTAATCATTGACCAGCTAATCAACCATTGGTTGGCTATGATCATGTCATGATGTTTCAATCCACTTAAACCTAAACCACCATTGTTTAAAGCTGTGCAGCACCTGCGACCTCTCATCCTCGCGCCCGCAGCTTCCACCGCACTGGTTCCAGGATGTGACCCCCAAACCCATCTTCGCCATCTCAGACGGGCCGGGCCTGGTCGCGGAAATCGTGGCCAAGCATCTTGGCGCAGCTGGTGCCATGGCCATGGTGGATGTGGTTGATATGAATGCTTGATGATATGGTTGATGATATGCTAAGCATCGTTGGTGAAAATGGTTGATGATAGGTTCAGTTCATGGCGTGATTGATGGCATTTGCGCAATGATTTGGTTGGTGAACATGGTTGATATGACTAGTGAATGATACCGTTGATGAAAATGTTTGATGATCGCTCGACAAGCAACAATAACGCACCAGACCAGAGTCATTGACGATTAGGTGGTTGCAAGGGAGCGATGCTGGCGCCTAGTAATGAATTGGTCGCTTCTGGGATACAGCCAGGGGTACAAAAAGCAGCTAAGTTGAGTCCTTTGTGGACGCATTGTTTGAGATTCAGACATGTGCCTTCAGCCCTGTGTGCACCTGAGCCTACCTGCACCCCATCATCCCACATGTTTTGGGGTGCCATGCACGGGATCAAACATGGGATCTGCCAGCGAGACCGATCCACTGAGGATGGGCTTCCGGCAATTTGGAGCCTTGCCTGAACTCGGGTGCGTGGCCCTTGAAAAAGTTCATGTTGATTGATGGGAAAAGATTGATCCCAAGAGGGAGTCCATGGACTGTCTCATATGTAGGCGGTTATGATAGGCATGGGATGCACTTTTCAATGAGGAGTCAGTGCAAGGGCCCAGTCGGTGTGATCTGATTATATAGATCTAGCTAGTGCAGCAAGCACCTTCTTTTGTTCTCAAGCTGTATAGAACGTAATTACCCATTTTCAAAACGTATATACTGTAGGCCATTTGCGCACATTTGTGCTGCGGATGATTTTAGATTTTTAGATTGTTGATTACTCCATTGGTATTCCAGTGGTTGGGCGTGTGGGGCATCTGACAGCAAGGGACCTTAACGTAGGGAGGACATTCGATGCAGACAAGCACAAAACATTGCAGGACAACTGAGGCAAAAAAAGGACCCAGGGATGGCTAATCATGGCTAAACATGCCTTCCTGACAGGTACGTTCTTCGGATTGTGTGTACAGCTACAAAAGTCTGTTCGAAAGTCTGTTGGCTTTTTGAAGCGGTTTGTTTCTTAGTTGTTAGAGTTGTTGCTGTTGTCCATTGCCTTTCCCAATCTCGCTCTCGCTGTTGTTCATTGCTGTTGAGTACGTTTCTTCACTATTAGTCACCCCTGACTATGAGCTAATCCCATAAATGACCGGATTGGTCGAAATGTTGGGATGGGTTCACTACTACCCCTTTTTCGGATGCTGGGTATTCACCCATCCCGTAGCCATATATTCTGATATATCCCCCATTCTTTGAATCTGTTCTGAACCGTGATTGACCACTATTAACCATCATGAACCTTGCGAACATGTGTAAACCATGATCAACTATTAGTTCTGATTAGTTGGCATAGGCAGAAACCACTTTTTGAAAACTGTTTACTTATTAAATGTTCTGAACCATTGGTTGGCATTAACCTCACTCGCACACCACTTGCCCGCGCTGGTCGCCCGTGCAGTTCCCGGCGCGCCGCACGTTCGTACCCAGGAGATGTGTCCAAGTCGGTCGTGGAGGTTCTTGCGGAAGTGGAGACCAAAGATGATGTGAAGGCGGCCATCGACAAGGCGCCAATTGTGATGTGTTCTGCAGTTCTGCTGAGTAGATTTTAATATACCAACCACCAAGGGATTAGTAACTAACCACTGTGGGAATGGTAATTACTATAATTGTGTAAGTTAATGGAACTTAGTCATTGTTTCATGGAATTGATTCTGCTCATAGAATTAGGAAGGATTGATAACTTATGAGGGTTAACAACTAGGTGTTTGAAATCAACCACTTGTTTGGATATTAACCTTTGGGTTCATCACTAGACATTTATGTGGGTTAAGAACCACTGGTTCATTGATAATCCAATTTATTCAGGTAAGGTATTAAGATATGAACTGTTTCTGATTGAAAGTATAAAGAACCAACTATATAGAATTCTGTTGGGGATGGCTTGGACATGTATGATATATTTGTTTATGTTGCCTTGGTGGTTGCAGCTTGCGGTTTGTTAGCAGACATTTTGCGTACGGAATCTGAAATGCTGAAAAAAAAAAACAACATGAGCTAATCATATGAGTAGTAATTTCACACAGGCTACAACATGCAGTGCTTGTCAAACACTTGGACTGGTTTGTAAATCTGCGCAACTGATTTGGAGAGCTTCCTGCACATTTTTTTTTTTGAAAGCTACTACCTTGCGAAGGTGTGTTTTAGCGGGACATGTTCATAGACATCTATTGATATGGCATTGTCCCAGAAACCATGTGGCTGCCAACCACTACCGGGTGGTCTTTATAGTTGGGGGTACTCATTTATATTATGTAAAGAGACCCATAGTTGCTTCTGTCAGCTTGGTGAAGAAGGGCTATGCTATTGTGTACCTAGTTGCCGCAATATAGCACCAATCACTCCAAAGACACTGTAGCCTACAATCGGTGGATTGTCCCTCAACTTCCCCTTGATTCAGCATATCCTCTATGTCCAGAATTGAAGAGTGAACACTGGTGGTTTCCGCAATGTAACTTGCGGTTTATTGATGGCTGGTTCAGTGGTGCTCGCAAGCCCTACCAATATACCAAAACAGTTGATATGTTTCCGTCTTATCAACGATCATCAACCACTGGTGCACATGCATGTATTAGATGTGATGAAATTCAATCATTATCGACTATCATTAGGTATTTTCCTCTTGTTGATAAAAAATTATGATTAAAATCCTTCATTATCGGTATCAATCACTATCATTATGATAAAAATTCTCCATTCGGCACCGGCACCACTGGCTTGTTCGTGGGTCTTTTGAGGGTGACACTGGGCTCACAATGCTGGCTGTTGTGAGGCTGCCACTCTGCCACTCTAGCACCGGAAGAATCCTTGGCCATTGAGCAACTTGGATGGTGAGTTGATGAGTCGGTTGGTGGGAATCCAGTGCTGTGGATCAGTCACCGGCACCGGTTAGACTGGTACATATTGCATAAAAAACAGACAATTAACAGATTTCGCGACCAAACTACAGGATGACACACGATGGTTATAAAAGAATCAATGTATTTGCAGGGACATACATACAGTATATTTTTCCATTTACCTTTCTAATCAATCTATCTACAATTATCTACCATGATCTGCCATTATTAACTATCTATCTATCTATCTATCTATCTATCTATCTATCTATCTATCTATCTATCTATCAATCTGTTTGTCTATCCATCTATCCATCTATCCATCTATCCACTTATCCATCTATCCACTTATCCATCTATCCATCTATCCATCTATCCACATGTCCATAGCATCAATTAAAGGTCCAGTTACGATTCTTACAGGGAAACCGTATATTTGGATGTCATTATTTGCCAGGCTATGCTTCTTGTTATGATGCATGAGCAAAGAACAAAACATGGCTATGGGTCAATATTAACCAACCAAATGGAGGATAGTAACCACCATTTCACAGGGAAAACCATGCTTAATGATAGGGGAACCCGGGGTACAGGGTTTTGACCCACTGCCACATAATGTTCACTCATCACTAGTCTGTACCCCAAGATGCATGGTAATTCCTGAGGTCCTGAGCAAGGAGTCTTGATGCTTTCAGAACTTCCCGAACTGCCACCCGTATCAGACCATGGATATAGGATAGATCAGATCAGAAGAACATGACATGACACACCTGACCAGACAGTGCCGACGTCGAGCTCTCCTTGTTTTGTTTGTTGAAAGTTATTTACATGGTTTATTTACATGGTTTCTTGGTTTTAGCCATTGATAAACCAGTACTTTTTGTATTATTTAATATGTTGACTGGCGGTTTATTGATGGTTAAGGCATGGTCATCCTGTGGTTAATGGTAGACCAGGCTACCCAGAGCAGGTCTGCAGGGTGATCCTAAAATCTTTGAACTAATTCTCCTGAGCAGCGACTTTAGGTAACTGCTCGGCAACGATCGACACAAATCGATATGAGTTTACTCTTCTCTCTAACCATTGCTTATACCGGTTATACCATTGGTCATCCAGTATTGGTGATGATTTGTCCTCCCTCTTGCTAGCCAATACCTACCGTCAGAACCAGCAGGTTGGCACATGATTGGCGATCATATGATCCACATTCAGTACTGTAGATATGTGTAAATAGCTCATCATGTCATCATGTCATCATTCTAAGAAAAATGGTACGGGTCCTAGATATCGGACCCACACAATCCCCTTTATGTCCATGGTTGTCACGTTGTCATTGGATCTGGGTAGACAATGATCAAGCAACTCAAGGGGTCTTGTTATTTCTGCCTCCGGACGATGCTGCCACATTCATGGCGGTGGGGTATTGGTTGCGGCTGGTTGGCTGACCAGCTGCAATTGGTTTGCCATTAAACGGAAAGTAGCTACTTGGTATTAAGTCTAATTGAGCTGCTTGGTATAAAGTCTAATTGAGCTACTTGGTTAAGTTCAATTAGCCCCTCGGTTGGTAGCAAGTCTTCACTTCCTTACTTCCCCTCCTCTCGCACCGTTGCCGCTCAGGCAAGCTGGTGCCATGGTCATCTTCTCCATGGGTGACACGGCCATGGCGAACTTCTTGGTGGCGGAGTGCGGCCGCCAGGGAGTCCCTCGCCAGAAACCAAGATGAAGCAACCATCATAGGGGGGAGAAGCTCGGGCTATGAGTATCCCTGGATCGGTTGATGAACATTTACATGGCCCTGTAGAATTAACGCTTATTGACTACTGATTTGGGTTTACAAGGTAGACTGTGCAAGGAATTCATCCAGTGAGAGAATCAAGAACAATCTTTTTTGGTTTCAATTTATCTTAGTGGTTCTAGGCACTTGGATGACTTATTTTTTTGGGGGGTATCGGCGGGGGTAGGTAGAAACACTTCTTCAATCCAGTACTGTTATATACTGTTATAGTAGCTGGTGTTTGACATCAATTGGCGAATTGTTTGCAAATCAGGATTTTTTTGTACTCAGTGCTTCTCATTGGTAGCTGGATGTGTTCCTGGAGAACACGAAGAGCACGCAACAAACATGTTGTTCAAAGTGTCCTCCAAAGCCATCGATGAGAGAGGGGTCCCTTAATCCAAAGCAGCGAAGTGGCATTTCTTGTGACTGCTATCTTCAACAAAGCAATCCCAAACGACACGTTGGGGACTAGCAAAATCAATCAGCTGTCATCCAGCTATACTCCGAATGCAGCAATGCCCCTGCTTCTGTGTACACAATCATCGCCCACGCTTGCAAGAAATGAAGATATTATCGGATACAGTGGATTAATTGCAGACATACCTGTGGTCGGCTTCCGGTGTTTGCCTTTCAAAGAGAAGAGCGTTCTGATTGCAAGAGCTTGATCTTTTTGTTAAACTGTTCGGAGCGATGCAAATCACGCAATTGATTACTAGCAGAACTAAATGAGTTTGATACATGTTTGATTCGACAGTGTGAAAAAAGTGCTAGACAAGGACAAGGAACAACCAAATATACCAAACAAATGGATGCTAGCTGTTTCGATGACCCCACTGAACACCAGGCGTCCACTTCAAGGAGAATTCATGCTGGCGTTTGGTTGTTGTCATGACCTCAAACGTTCCATAGAATTCCTATTTACCAGCCATTCTCGAGCCATTACACCGTTGGATAGTATTGTTTTGAAGTCATAAACTTCTGCACCTGTGGTTTTTCTCATGTATTGAAAGCCATCAAATGGCTGTGGGTCAAAACCCTGTGCCCCATTGTACCCCTGGTTCCCCTATCATTAACCATTGTTTTCCCTATAATTGTTGGTTAGTATTCCCATTATTGGTTGGTTAATATTGATCCATAGCCAAATATGTACCGGCTGCCACCAGCTCATCATTTGGTTCCCAGCTGGTACCCAGGTGCCTTGCATCAACTTCATGGAAAGTGAATCTTGGCAGCGACACTTGCGAGTTGATGATCAGTATGGTGCTGTGAACGCTTGGTTGTTCCCTGGGATTGATGTGTCTTGGTAGAGTGAACCTTAGTTGAACAATGGTTGATGGAATCCCAGGGTGCTGTGAATCATGTATGCATTCGTTCTTGAATTATCCTGAAATGACCTCCAGTCAGCTTGACCAATCTTTTGACGCGAAGAGAGCCCCGCAATCAATAGATTGAAACAACCAAACAGATAAGTGAAGGTTCTCCACTGGGAAGCCGGCCTGGGGGTGAAGATATTGTATGAACATTCTTTCAAATCCTCGAGAGAAACAACTTCCTGCATTCAAAATGATCATTCCTTGATAGCCTTTGGAGTTCCCCTAAACATCACCTTTGCAAATGCGGGTACAAGTACCCCATGTAAAATTGGGAAGTTTTGAATACGGCGGATGGATCCATTGCAAAATGGTGAACCGTAGCCAGCTGAAAACTGGGATTCACCGCTGCATTTTTGACATGTTAAGCTCCAACATGGAGAAGAGATACACGACTGACTTGCTTGATGTTGATGATGAAAAGGCCTCCATAATATGCCTCCATCCTGAAACATCTAAGAAATCAACTCAAGAGTGGTGCCCTCCCAAAGGTGCTGCAACGCAGAATCCAGCTAAGTCTTAGAAAATGAAGTTTCTACTTAAGCAGAGGAGGCTATTGCTCACGTTGGATTTTGTCAGGGGAAGACCAACAATTGGTGAGCTTACATGAGCTTACTGGCGTCAGTTCTTGGATGCACAACGAAACTGCTGTCGCAACTGTGTTTTGAAATCCAGTTAAGATCAACAACAAGATCTAACACAAATAATGAAATTTTGTTGATCTCAATCCAGTTGGATCTTCACACAAAGCTGGTTAAGATCAATGATAAGTACGCAACGACTGTGTTTAACAACCAAGTTGTTGATCTTAACCAGCTGGTTATAAGTATGCAGATGGTTCTGAGTAAGCAACGACTGTGTTTAAAGATCCAACGTGAACAACCCCCCAGTCCAGTCGTCAGATCGTGCTCATCTGAGGCGGTTTTGGCATTGGAGAATCGTTTGGAACTGCCCCGTGGTATCACGGTGGCAAGACTCATGGCTGCTGGGAGTGATGGATTGTCCATGTCTATATGGTGGTCAGAACCAGGGGGTTATTTGGTGCTTAAAAGATCATTAATTGATGGTGGTTGTAATCAGCATTTGAGCAGATGATGATCAACAATCACTAGTGGTTGTATCAACCATGACTAGTGGTTGCTAACTATCATTGGTGGATATTGGTGGTTGAACCCAAGGTGTATAATGGTTGTAATTTGTTAAGAATAATCAATTCTGGTTAGTCCTTGTCGCCACGGTGATACCGATACCTAAGCGCCCCAGTTGATATGGGGAAACTCAGCAGCTAGTACACAATTTTTGGACAAAGCCATATGGCGAGCTGGGTCAAGCAGTTGGCCAACCGATTTCATGAGGGATAACAACCAACAATTTTATGGAGAAAACATGGGAAAACAATGATCAATGATAGGGAAAACTGGTGCGCTACCTGACACACCTCAGACATGATCACCATTTTTTGATAGCGAAAGAACACAAAGAACTTGGCTTTGCCATTTCCAGACGAACCCAAACGTCGGCGTGGTCGTGGGGATGGCTACCAGGAACTGTTGTTCCACGGCTGAGGGTCCGTCATGAAGGATTTTCAATTGGGAGTTGTTGACAGGGCATTTGCAGGTGTGATGATTTCAAGGTGCTCTATCAATCGCTTGAGCATGTGCAAGAAAATCAAATCAAGTACTATTTCATCCCCCCAAGAAAGAGCATTGAATAAGTGCTGCACCGAGCTATAAAGGTCTGAAACAAATGGCAGTGGGTCAAAACCCTTAGTCCCCCTGGTTCCCCTATCATTACCCATTGTTTTCCCTATGAAATGGTTGGTTCTTATCCACCATGAAATTGGTTTGTTAAACTGCTTGACCCATCCCCAAATGTTGCGCATAGTTAGTATATACAGTATTCCCTATAGTTGCTAGTTGTTATCCCCTATTATTAACCATTAACCAGCTAGTTAACCATTGTTGTTGGTTGGTTAAGCCTTGACCCATAGCCAAATGTTGTAACTTTGCCGGTCGTTGAGCCATGGATCACAGGCCCAGCCGAAGTCATCGTCGTCAGGTTCCGCAGGGTCAGCGGCATCCTGCGAAACCATCTTCGCTGTTTCCGACTCATCAGCAGAGGCGTCCTACCGCATCGCATGCAAGGCCCACTGCTGGGGAAATCGAGTGGGGACTTCTACCAGCCAAGTGGCAGCCAAAGCCTCGGTGGGTGGGGTAAGATTCATGGGCGGAAACATGGGAAAACCCACAAAATGCATGCCCAATGGGGACTCCAAGTGACTGTTAGTGTTTTTAAGAATCGGTTCGTATGTGCTGTGTATGTATGCATGTGCAGAAATACAATATTTAGATATGTTTGCATTTACTTTTCAGTGTACATGGTGTATTTATACACACGCATACGCACATACGTACATTCACATATGCATAGGTACACACCTGGCATTGTTTTTCTTATTTTCAATGAGAATGTTCCAACTCGTTCTCTTGGCATGATTGTTGTCATCGTTGAGTACTATCATGATTGGTCATCAGGATTACGATCTCCATCTCAAATCATTCCATTGGTATGATTGGCACTATTATCATTGCAATCTTTGGTGATATAGTCATTCCATACCATGGTCGTCACTATATTATCAGTACTATATCGGCACTAAAATCATTGGTTCCATTATAGCCATCTCCAAACATCTAGCATTATTCTGTGATGATCACTAATCACCATGCATTATCATGAACCACCATTATCACCGAAACTACCTTTAGTATAATCACTATGATCAATCTGATGTGACATGATCCTTTCACTATGACAACCATATATGAACCATCCTTAACCCTCATAAACCATTATAAATCATCATAAACCATCCTAAACCATCATGACTATCCCATTGGACCTCCATGGGTCCGATGGGCCTTTTCGACAAGCGCGCTCCGCGGGCGCAGGCGTTGAAGCAATTTCCCAAGGCCGAGGTCAAAGGAATCACCTGCTGCCCTGGAGTCAAGTCCTTGCAGGAGCTGCGGATTCCACGGAGTTTGTGTTTTGGCGGATTTGTTGGGAATGATTTGATGATTAGCCATGGGTTTCATAGGGTTTATAACCATTATAGGGTTTCAAATTTGTAGGGTTTCAAAAGGGTTATGAGCATTTATGATGGTTAATGATAGGGTATGCAGCTGGGGGGCCGCTGGTGAAGTGGGAGGGTTGATACTAGGGTGTCATAACCAAGGAACTTGTGGTTAAACACCGACCAGTTGGGGGTTTTGCGAATGATGATGGTTATCTATGGTTGATTGTGTTTCATAATGTTTCATACTATTTATGGTAAATGATGGTTAATGATATTTATGGTTAATGACGGTCCGCATGGTAAGGCATTTTTTAAAAGGGTTCTACAGGGTTGGCCATAGTATCACTCCTAAAGGGTTAGCCAGTATAACTACTAAAAATGATTCTGATGATAGTTTTAAGGTGGGTCAGTAATGGTTTATGTTTAATGTTTAATGTTGAACTCTGACTAGTTAATGGTTAATGGTTAATGTAAGATTCTGATTAATGGTTATGAATTCAATAATGCTTGAACATTAATGATTGAATGTGGACTGAAAGCTTAGAGTTCTACTACAGTCAGTTGCAGGCCGCCCGGGCGTCAAAGCCATGGATGTTCCACTTGTGATTCCTTCCCAAAACAGCTGGTGGTGAGGGAGCGAGGCCAGGAGCCAGCAGTATCCCTATGGCCTAAGGGGGAGCGATGTGGAGCTACAAGGAGTATTCTAATCAAATGGTAGTCGAACATTTTTTTTTGCCAAGCGATATGCGGCGCATGTTAGGCTACATGTCAGCAGCAGCAACACTGCCACTCTACCTGCCCTCTTTGTTTTTGTAAAAAAATGATGATGATTCGTATTTGTTTTTTAGGATTAGGTATCGATCTTGTCGGCTTGTCGGCTTTCAGTGGGCGCAGTAGCAATTTGTGGTTTGGGAGGATGGAAGAAAAGAGCTTTGGAATTTGTTCTATTAGCTGACACTCCCATGAACAATTGTGTGTTGAAACTAGGGTTTGAACCAATTGTCGTCATAAATTGCAAAAACAGCTTTGCCATGGTGACTGATTGAACATTATCAGTTGTAAGACTTGTTTCAGTTGTTTTGCTACAGCTCGCTGACACCGCTTTCCTCTCAATGGAGGTATGTTAATGGTGGAATTGCGTCGACACAACAGATATCCAAAAGCAGGGTCTTGGTGGAATTGCGTCGACACAACAGATATCCAAAAGCAGGGTCTTGGAGGCTACTCCCAAGGGTCCTTCTTATCATGTTTAGCGACTTCTTTGTTTTAGGATCTTGCAGCGGACAAACCCAGGTGCTATCATGTCTTTGTTTCTGGATGGATAGCATCACAAAGTGTCAAACCAACCAATTCTGCTGATCTATGATTTTGACTCACAGTCCCATGGCAATTGTCATCATCAATCATCTCCAACCATTATACGTCATATACTGATCCCAATGGTTTGTGATTTCCTATTTTGACCGGCTGTCCACGCTGCGCAGATTCCAGGAGATTGATCACATTGTGCAGGAAGCTCTCAACAAGAATAGTTCCTTGAAAAAGGGCGGGCACTGCGGGAACCGGGTCCTGGCGCCACAAAGAGACACGAATATGAACAAGTACTGTATTTGTATGTGTGTTCTATTTCTATATGTGTATATGCAGTATAAGGTGTAATCATATATATATAGTATGATGTATAATTATTTATAGATATAGCATATTGTGTAATTGTTTTTAAACATGCATATTATGTTTGTATGTGTGTGTGCATGTTGTATTAGTATTATTATTGTTATGATTGTTATTGTTCTTATTATCATTATTGTTATTGTTGTTACTACACATGATATCTTGCATCATCATCATCATCATCATCATCATCATCATCATCATCATCATCAAGCACCACGGTCAATCTGGAAGTCACCTATTGATGAAGCCTTGTTGTTTCTTTTCAAAGCTTCGTGTCATATCGGTTACCTATTCATGAACATGTCCATCTCGTTTTGCCTACTGAGCATTCAATTGTCGAGTTCACATGAGTAACCTATGAGCCAGGCAGTCTCCTTTGTTAGTTCAGGCGAGTCTTTACATGCAGCGATGTATCTCATGGTAGCCCTGACAATCGATGGAGAACCCCCTAGGCGTAGCGGCCAGGCACCCCATGGTGACTCAACGTGGCAGATCGCGGCAGCGACGCGTTGCGAGGCTTGATCATCTATACCCTGGCCTCGCCTGGGATGAGCCGATTCCTACGGCAACAATGCGAACGATCCCAGGCGGGCAACTTCTGGTGTCCAGGTGAAAGTTGGTTTAAGATTCGGTTCTAGGGGATGTTTTTTGGTTGTTGGTTCTAGGGGATGTTGTTTTTTGGTTGTTGTCTTTGTCTGTGGTTGTTGTCATGGTGGTTTTTTGTTGTTTTCTCTTGGGGCAGATGTGTCACTAACCACACAATCACCAGACATCACCAGCAAGTACTGTAACTGAGATTGAAATACATTATATTTGTATATATATATATATAAATTTTTATCTATTTAAATTATAACAATATATATAAATAAACATTAGTTGATTTACACAATATGTCAATACATTCTTGTGGATCAAACTTGGAATCCTTGAGCTTGTTTCCATCCCAATCCCATGAACTGAATATTCCGTATCTTTATCATCAACTACCACCCAAGTTCACTGAGATCACATGCACACCATGGTGTCACACGTGGCTGCTCATATCTGAACATTAAAAAAATAAGACAGGTATCCCCAACATGCTCTCAACTCAGGAGAATTTCTTCATTGTAAGTGGCTGCACCCAAGTTTTAGCTACCGATCCTGACGCCGTGAAAAATGAAGGCGCCAGTCCCGGAGCTAAGCTGGTAGCTTTTTGTCCCAAAATTCGTCGGGCACCTAATGGATCTGTAGAACATCTTTGGAATTGTTGGAAAATCGCTGGAACAAATGGCAGCCTTAAACCCTAAAGCCAATAAAAACCAAAAAACAATCAATAGACAGTAAAAATCATATAAACCTATAACAAACCCATGCGATTTCTCTCATTTCTCTCCATAGATGGGGCCCCGCCTAGCGAGCTTTGAAGCAGGTGCCCTATGCGGATGTTTTCCAGCCGGTGGTCATTGCTTTGGAGAGATACCTGGACTACCCTCCTGTAGGCGCTGCCTTGTCCCCGGAGTCGAAGTTCATCCTTGGCTCATGAAAAACAGAGGTGAAGAAGTGTGAGCGGTTGATAGTGGGTAGTTATAGTGCGTACGGTTCAAGAATGGTTGATACCTGAGATTGTTATGGTTAACAGTGCTTAGTTGTCGTTAGTGACCACTATCAACAGTTGTATAATAGTGGGTACTATTCTTCACTTTTTCATCTACTCACGTCCAAATCCTTGACACGAGATGCGTATGATCGAATAACTCCCCTTTTCACACGCAAAAAAGTGAGAAGCCACTCCTCACTTTGCCAGGAGTTGCTGGTGGCCACTACTCCAAGGAAGATGAACTTCCAGCTCAATCTTTAGAACTTCCATGGGAAGAAAAACCAGTCATCGCTTAGAAATCGTGATTTCCAGAAGCAGTGGCCTGCCCAGAGTTTATCCCAGATTTTTTTGAACATGGAGATGAACGACATTTGGGTGTACAATTGTTTGTGGATTTTCCCGATATACTTCTTTTTGTTTTACCGTTGCTGAAGGCTGAGACACTCGCTGTGGCCACATTGCATCAGTAAAACCTCCCAGAACGCTGAGGGCCCCAAAATCTGGATCCGATGTACAAATCTCTGGGATCTGATTTTTTTTTTGAGGCATTGCTTCTTGAAACAATCGTCTGCTCAGCAGTCACAAAAAAGCGCTGCCTCTCTGGACAGACGGTCCGCCCCAAGAGTGGCGGCGTGATTCAGTAGGCGGTTGACGATCTGAGTTGACAAGGGGTCACCTTGAGCAGGCAAGCCAACAGTTGTATGAGATCAACACACATGGCATGTCCCAAATACAATTGTTGTGTGCCCGTTAAGAATGTCCAATGGTTGAGGCTGCAGATCACAGACAGAGACGTGGATCAATTGCAGAACATCTTTGAACAACTCTGTGTCGCCGGTTCGTCTCAAGTCTAGCTCGCTGAAGTCATTTGCACCATCCTGGAGCTGCAGAGACCAATCCGTGGCACACACCCCTGGAACTGTAGGCAGTTCTTCACGTGGGCGACTGCGAAGCTACCATGCAGAAATTATCAAAATCTTTTCCTGTAGCCGTGGCCACCCACCATGTCCTGAACGAACATTGGCCGGGGTCAATGGACCATCGAATCAGACATGATGATTTTAGAAGAATTGTGGAGCAAACAGGAACCCCGTGGATATGAGGGGCCAGTTGTCGACCTGGGGGAACAAGTGTTTTCTCCGTAAATCTATCCATCCCAAGATGTCTCTCCACCGCATGGTACAGTAATTATTTGGATGGTCAGCAGTGATACTGATCCGTTGGGATAGAATTCAGCTTCTGTATGTTGCATCGATTTCACTCCAAATCTCAAGGCCTCAACTGCAGCTCCATGCGATGTCGTTGACACCGATCTGGTTGGGGAACCTGCCCCATGACCCTGACCAGTTGGCAGAAGCACAGCAAGAGCTGAGGGCTGCCATTGCCAAGGTGGGTGGGCCCTGCTCGTGGCCTTCAACATAATCTCCCAGCAGTTGGGTGCTGCTCTATCATAAAACATGTGATCCATTGTGAGGTACGGAAATGGTTGTGTCTCAAAATAGGGAACCCCAAAGTTATGTTTTTTTACTGAGTATAGATGCATAGTATAATGTCAAGGATGATATAGGGATTTGTTTTTTTGACATTCTCAAGTGCTTGCCGGTTCTTGTAGGAGGGATAGGGTAGAATTAGGGAATTTCTCAGATTTGGCAGGGGGAAATCCTCAATTTTTGACCATGGTTCACCATAGGACCATCCCCAAATCCACCCAACAAAATCACACGATCATGGTTCAGCGGCACCCAACATCAGAGGTTTGCACTTGGCTTTTATCTGTAGGAGCAGTGGGGATCACGGCTTCCCCTTGCCTGTTACTGACTGATGGTCGCGAGTTGCTGGTGGGGATCATCTGCTCGCTGGAAGTCCCTGAGAGATTGTCCGATGTCATCAATTAGTTGCTATCTCTTCAGGAATGGTTATACTGTTATACTTCTCTCGTGTGAATGCATATCAGTGTTGGGATTAGTCACTATCTCCTGTGAACCTTTTGCTCCTTATTGCGTTGCTATTGTGAATCGTTGTCAATATCTGTCAGTAATACCAACCCTAAAGTAATCAACCCCTGGTTGATTAATAGGGGGTATCCCCCAAAAGCCTTGGTCATGAATCATTGCGAATACCATCCTTTTTTCCTAGTTGGTTGTTCCCTTACTATCCCATATGGTTCTTGCTTGTTATCCTATGGCTAGCCATTGGGGTTAGCTTGTTTTAAGTCACCATTGAACAATTTAACAGTCAACCGATGCACAGCTGGTGATCATTGACCAGGTCATCTAGCCATCTACCTTAGCTGCAATGGCAACAATAGCCGCTATGAAACGGTGAATTCACTGACTGATAGATGGCCATTAGGACCATCTTTAACTCATAGATGGCCGGCCACTGATAGATGGCCATCTACTGGTCACTGTGAACCATTGGTTAGTAGCCATTCACTGTAATGGCCACAATAGCCACCATTGTCCAGGTTGGTTATAGCCATGTATTTATCTATTTCCCAACCATTTTCCAACGGTTTCCCAACCATGTCCTACCCAGTTGATCCACTGATCAATCCCCACTTCTAGTTCCTCCCGTGCCCCCAGTTGATCCACCGATCCCCAGTCCCCTCCTCCCGTGCCCTGCCTTGGAACCTTGCCCTGCAGGTCTGCCAGGACCTGGACGCCGAGTCGGATGAGATCTGCTTCCGCTTTCATACGAAAGGCTCCTCTGCCAACGGCCGAGGGTTCGGTGCCTTGGGCTGCGCTGGTCACCGAGAGATCCCAGGGCCACCACCCCGGTGGCGGTGAGGCTACCAGTGGGAAAGGGCAAGGTCGGGGTGCCAGTTCTGCATGGTGATCACTGTGGCAAGTTGGCCTGTTGGACCCATGGATTTCTAAGTGAAACCCAAGAGTCAGACTAAGAATCCGGTTCACCTGGATGTTTGGGGCTGAGGAAGATGAAATTGAACTTCCACACTGCTGTTTTTCTCAGTTTGTTTACCGAGCCTGCATGAGCCTGCTACTCCCTTCCAAATTATGTTGAATCCCCTGGACCCCAGAACAAAATAGAACAAATAGATTCCGTACCAAACCATGGTTTTTGGTGCGAACATTTTTATTGGGGAAGAGATCTTGCCCTGTTTGTTTTTGTCTTTGAAAGTTTCAGCAAGTGACATGATCGACACAGCTAAACCACACACACACAGTAGACTTCAATATGGATTCATCCAAAATTTGTATGCCCCCAAGTCACTTGTGGTTTGCCTGTATGAATAATGGTTATTGATGGATTGTTGGTAGGCACCACTATGGACGACGACATGGACAAACTCATATGGAAGCCATCAACAGCAGATGCAAAATGCGGATTTGTAAAGTCGCCTGGAGAGCAGTTGCCAAATCAAAGCATCAAACGAAGAGCGAAGTTGGGGATTGTCTAAAGCCAAGCTCTTGGTGCCCACAGCAGTTCACAAGCAATCACCAAGCAACAATGGCTACATGACCAGGCAACCACTTAAGCAAGTAGTATCAAATCATCAATTGTTGATTCGTCAGTAAGTGGGAATTTGTAGAATCTAAGCATCAAGCGTGCACCTCAGGGGAATGACATCATCAGTGGATTGTATACAAGAAATAACGCCTTGTCTCACGGTGCATCGCCATTTCCCAGGGGCCGCGAAGGTCATGTGGTGGTTTCTCAAAATAGAAGACCCCCCAAATCATCCCAATCATTGTTTATAGATTTATAAACCCATCAGTCATATTTTTTAGTCGTAAACCAACCATTTTATGCATTTCCTATGGCCTGAGAAACGGCCATGTGTTGCTAGCCATCAGGTTTCGGCTTCGCATGGCTTCCCTCACTGGCCGCGCAACACCTGGTGCACCAGGGACGCCTGGTCTATGGCCACGAGAGCTATGCTACAGTGCGACAATGCCGTGGCGATGTGCCCCCTCCACCGGCAGCTCATAGTGAGGAAAGGTATGGGCTTGGCAAAGCACTGATCAACTTGAGGAGATAAAAGGGGCAATAGTTGACAGCTCATGGTGAATACGTTATGTATGCAAGACATGCGTGCATTCAGTTTATGTCCATATTGGAGTTGTGTGCAAGGTCAGGCAGGTAGGTGGGTAGGTAATGGTGGGTGTAAGGTTTATGTGTGTATGTGACTGACTGCATGTAATGTACGTACTTGTTTATTGATTGATTTCATTACAGCATCCAAGTCTATCTATGTCTATTTGTCTATCTGTCTAATCTAATCCAATAAACTTTAGCCAAATCTAATCTAATCCAATCTAATCTGATCTAGTCTAATCGAATCCAATCTAATCCAATCTAATCTGATCCAATCCAATCCAATCAAATCTAATCTAATCTAATCTTATTTCATCTAATCTTCAGCAATATAATCTACTTAATCTGTTTTCATCATATTGTTTCTTCCTTTCTTTCTTTCTTTCTTTCTTTCTTTCTTTCTTTCTTTCTTTCTTTCTTTCTGTACAATGTCCGAGGTCTTTGGCTTAGCTAGCTACATAATCTCTGGGCAGAGCCATGCAATGATGACTATCTATAGGAATATCTACTACCAAATGCTCAAGTACAACCATTGAATCAGGCCTCGGTAAGGCATACCAAGCAACAAAACGTGGGGGCAGAGCCACTGACTGATGCCTAGGTGGGGGAACAGCTAGCTATAAAATGTCTAGCAGGAGTGTCTCTCACATCATTATCAAATTGATCATCCTCTGCCAAGAGTGTCTCACTAAGAGTGTCTCACTAAGAGTGTCTCACTAAGAGTGTCTCACTAAGAGTGTCTCATTAAGAGTGTCTCACTAAGAGTGTGGCTCCAAGGGTGTCTTACCAAGAGTGTTACCCCAACAGTGTCAGCACAAGAACGTTACAGAAAGTGTGTCTTACCAAGAGTGCCGCCCTAAAGTGTCAGCGAAAAAGTTGCTTACCATGAGTGTCATCGAAAGAGTGGTGTTGCCAACATCGTCACAGAAAGAGGAAGTGGCTTTCGTTCCCTCCTTCTCAGGTGTTTGTGATGATTCAGGGTTCACTAACGGAATTCGTTTGGCAAAGACGCATTCCAAAAATAAGCTGAGCCTTTTGCACCTCGGCCTAAGATGGGCTTCACGGCCCTAAGCACTGGCACCTAACCTAGCCTGCTCCTTGGTTTATAGTTTCTGTTAGGATGGCCTACAGGCATTTTTGCTAAAGGCCATCCTCAGCTTGGCAGCGCAGGCAGCTGCCGAGAAGAGGTGCCTTCCCCAATCTTGGCACTTCAAGGCCTTGGGCCCCGAACCGCCGGATCCAAAGGGCTCAGCTGAAATTTGCGCAGATGGGACTTTGCTTGCTGGATTTGCTTGCGGAATTGCAATGTGAAAGCCTGCTTCACTCATTTTCAGCGAATGCCAGCAATGGCTGATGTGCAGTGTCCATTGCTATTGTGAAGCTCAGGTTGTTTAAGCTTTTTGCTTAAAATTTAAGCTTCACTATGCCTGACACAGAACCTCTCAATGGCAATGGACTCTTCCTAGCTGCTGAATTCTTAGCCTGACTGCGTTGTGCTTTATCTCGCAGGCCTTCGCATGCATCTTGGTGCACTTGCTCAAGATGCAATGGTGGGCAAGCTGCGAAGCGCCTACCGCAGTGTGCTGGCACCTCTGGTGCAGAAGCCTGACGGCACGTGATCAGAAGCTGATGGATATGATGGATGTTGCTCTATAGTGTCCAAGGTGCGAAGAAAAATCCACAGTTGTTACAGCTGTGTTTCGCGCTTCAGGATGTGGGTGGACATGGCAGAGGCAGAGGCGATTTGGAAACAACCACCGGAGAGTCGCAGATCCTCAGCCTTATGAAAATTCGCCCCCCCCTTTTGTTTCTTATTGAGATGCCTATCACATTTTATTCCACATAAACAATATTACAATATTGTTTAATTTTAGATTTCTTTTTTTCGCCTTGCTTCTTACCCGTATCTCAGAAGGAAAAGTTTTTCTGAGCCCAGGTGCCGCAGATCTTGATCGCTCTCTTGCAAACGTTCCTGGGCTGGGTGGCGCCGGGTTGCTTGGTGGCGCTGCGCTTTGGTGCCCCGCAGAGAAGTATTCGCGGATCACTTCTGAGCCGACGGCGGGGCGGAAGGAAGA
>VSDK01011793.1:62393-86628 GCA_009767595.1 Symbiodinium kawagutii
GAAGAGCGGAAAGTAAAGGAAAGTTGTGGAATGTGGGCTGCCTGAAGGTTTGCGAGAAAAGAGGTGCTGGAGGACCTGAAGCTCCTCCCGCAATTTCTTGGAAACGCCAAGGCACCAGCTGTTCCGTCTCACTCCTCAGTGAAGCGGTCGGGTTGGGCGCCTGCTCAGGACGCTGGCACGACCACACCCGTTGGCCTGGGGCCACGTGCGTATATTTCCCGCGTGCGCCCCGACCTCCAGATACTTGGCATGTCACATGTGTCACATGTGTCACATGGGTTCTTCATAGTTCTTCGCATCGTGTCACATGTGACTAGGTCAGGCAATGAAACCCTCCCAGGAGTGTATGAGTGTTTGCTTGTTTGTCGGCTGTGCGAGGTCTTAGAACCTCAAACCCATTGCAGATACTTTCGAGACTTTAGAGGGGAAGGATCAATTGTAGACACGGTTTTCCAACGCAACGCAGAGTTGTAACTTTGGATCTGCGCCCCACTTTGAAAAAAGGCTTGGGTCGTACATTTTTAATATCTTTGAATTCGGTCATACCAAGCCTTTCAATTTTATGTAAAGATATTACGAAAGCCAGCCGCTAGGCAAGGCTGAGTTCTTTTAGCGAGCAAAGCGAGTTAAGGGGGTGTTGGGGGGAGACGGCGCCAATAAGCCATTTCGCTGCTTACAGCGCTGCGTTTCAGTTTTTTGACTTGGGTTGCTTTGCCTGACATCCCAACACAGTGCTAATAGGTTCATGGTTTATATGAGCAGTTGGGGCGCAGGTTATTCATCCACAACCCTATCACCTGCAAACACCATCACAAGCACCATGGTCGACGCTATTCATTGATGATGCTGTGTATTATGATTCAGCATTATCAACAATCATCATGAGAATCATCTATGCTATGACTGGCACACTTGTTTTCCAGCATTGCAAATCATTCTTGTTAACCAGCGTTACCCATTATATATCCTTCGCCAGGGAGTAGATGACTGAAATGGATGAGATGCACCAGCGTTTTGGAAGAACTGCAGACTTTGTTTGCAACAACTTAGTGGTGGTTTACCATCAGAAGTGCAGTGTACCAACTCAGTTTTTTTTAACCAAACCATTCAGGGGGGCAGTTGCACCTCTTGTGTGAGGTCAACCCCCGTCCGGTAGAATGATGCTTACGTATACACGTATCTAGGTACAACATGTTTAGAACTCTTGGATCATGCCTAGGAAAGGCAGATTCACGATGCCAAGGCCCAGGTATGAGCATTTTTATTTACAAAAATGAGCAGGCAGAACCATTTAATGATACTTGGGTATAGCTACACCAGGTCAAAGGTATGGGCTTAACTAGGTAGAAAATCTCTGGACAGAGCTATGTAATGATGCCATATCTGGCTATAAAATTCTTAGATAGAACCATTTAATCATGCCTAGGTAAGGCATACCCGCCTGTAAAATGTCCAGGCAGAGCCATTTTGATACATAGGTGGGGGAAAAGCTAGCTATAAAAGGCCTACCAAGGATATGTTACATCAGTGTCAACCTGATCATCTTCTACCAAAGTGCTTTATTATGTTTTATTAAGAGTGCCATCCAAGAGTGTTTCTCCAAGAGTGTCTCGTGCCATTCCTGTGCCAAATGAATGTTTCCAGATTATCACCCTTTCGAGAAAAGCTTGCCGTCCTCTTCGCAGCTTTTGTCAGCTCTTCGCTTGCTCTTCGCTCCTCGCTCTTGGCTTTTCACTTTCTTGTGCAATGGCCGCAGAACTTGTTCAGGTGTGGCCGGAAAAAGAATTGTTGGAAAGAAAAATGAGTTGGCTTTGACAGCTGGACGGCAACTTCCTCCAGGCGCTGCACGACAGTTACGGCGGGTCCGTGGAAGGCCCACGCAAGCCTTTTGACCTCAAGAAGCGCCTCGGAAGCCAATCTGGTTGTGTCGGCGAACAGGGGATTAATTTGGTTTTGGGGCCAGAAAAGCATTTCGTCAGGATGGGCCGCCTCAATTTTGACCGCTCTCCTCAACGATGAGCGCTTGGTGGGCCAAGAAGCAGTGTTCGACGCCTTCTGGGGCATCGCGTCCAGTATGACGGACGAGGCGTCCGGGTTGAAACCTCGGCCGGCTGCCATTTTTGGCAAAGGCAGGGAAAAAAAGGGGCTTGACGGAAGTGGGCGGGGGGGGGCCGCTACTGGTGCCATGCCTGTTAATGATCTGAGCTTTCAAAAAATCTCAAGCTTATATAATTGTTGGCTAGGGTTGATACTGGTGTCACGATCTTAAACAGTTGATTGGAAGCAACCATTGTCGTGCAGTGTGCCTATAGGCAAACAGAACGGCCCTCTTTAACAATCATGTTTCGGCCGATGCCGGAGAGTGAAATTAGAAACAATATTCAATTGAACAGAATGCAGCTGTAAGGCCGCCGTTGAGTAAGCTGTTTGCTATTGGCGCGCCCATGGTTGTTGATGGATAGAACCGGTTTGGGCGCAGAAAGCCCTATCCCTTTGGTTGCTTCCTTTCCTCCTGACTCCTGACCTTCCTTTCTTCTGTCTGACTCTCAGCAGGGTTTCTTTGGGTACAGAATTTCCAGCCACATTCTGATGCAGATGGTAGCAAGTGTTTGTTTATCTGTTTCTTCAATGCTCAGGACAGCGATTTTTTTTCTGTTCCAGGTTGACCAAAGAGGCACAGCAGTTCTGGTGCCGTGGGTGGCGGCCCCATACAACGTGCCTGCCTGTGTGCTGGGCAACCGTCTTTCTTTCTTTCTTTCTTTCTTTCTTTCTTTCTTTCTTTCTTTCTTTCTTTTTTTCTTTATTTTTTTTCTGTGCGTTTTTTTCAATGAATTATCTAAATAATTTAGATGTAATTCAAAAAGAGTTGGCTTGTGTTATGTTGGCTTCAGTCTGCAAAACCAATGTAGTCTCCCCAACGCATGTATGTTCTGTTATGTATATTCTTCATGCAAGACAAGGTCCTGCCCAAAATTCGTAAACTTGACCCAAACCAATTCACCAACCAACCAACCAACCAACCAACCAACCAACCAACCAACCAACCAACCCGATCCAATTTCATTCATGTCTTCTAAAGCTCACTGTAAACCCTCCAAATCCCTGCCAGGAGATCCTGGCCTCCGTGGCAGCCACCGATGATGGCATCCTCCAGGGCCTTCTCTCAGCCCTTCGAACCTGGCAGCAGATCTGCGCCGAGGCCCGGCTGGGCATCAGCCTGCGGATCCAGCCGCTGGGGAAGGTGCTGAAACAACGGCGTCACTGGGCGTCACCCAGTCAGGTGGTGGGGTTGCACCCCCCCCCCGGGGGTAGGTTGGTTGATGAGGTCCATCCGACCATCCTGGTGGATTGTTGGGGATCTCACCGGTGGTTTATCATCAGATTTCTCTTGGCGAAGCAGTAAGGGCGTTTGGATTCACAGAGGGGCGAAAGCGGATGATGCCTTTCGACCTTAGCTCAAGCCGGACTCCAGGGTTACAACTGGTTGCTTTGCTTCCAGCAAGGCACGCCCATAGAAACTATGCAACTGATTGAGATCATGGCATCACTTGACGGGAGGAAGGTGTGATTTGGCTATGGGTCAAAACCCTGTATCCCTGGTTCCCCACCATTAACCATTGTTTTGCCCATTATTGTTGGAGATTTTCCCCCATTAGTTGGTTGAATGTGGTGGATTAAAATGAGTGTTTCTCAAAATAAGGGTACCCCCAAATCATCCGTTATTAGTCATTTATAGCAATAAACCATCCATTTTTTGGGGTCCCCTATTTTGAGAAACTACCATATTGACCCATAGCCATTTGTCTCGGCTGAGGAAGTTTGCTGCGACCTGCTGCCATCCTTTGGAACCCTGCGGATCTCGTGGATCCCGGCGAGGTTGTGGAAGCCGCGCGGTCGGCCACGGGGCATGTGTTGATTTTTATACAAGTGAAGGCGAGCGGGACTGGGATCTTTTGACATGAAACCTGAGATTTTGCAAAATCATATGTATTTCAAATGTAATGTAATTGTATTTTATTGAATTCATCGCCAATATTGCGAGCATTACCATTGTCGAGGGTTTTTTGGTAATGGCTTGGAAAGGGGGCAGTGGAGGGATCAGGGATCTCCAAGTTTATGTTCATGTTTTGGGCGGTTGGTCATTTCCAGCTTTAGCCATGTATCCACAAAGTCGCTCTTTATTGCTTGAACATCGCACTCCCAACTGCAAAGTCCAGATGCTCACGTCCTGCCCTGTAGGACAGTCAGACGGAAGCAGAACATCAGGCAACTCATGTACTCAAAGATGGATTGCGTGACTGGATGGAAGGAGCAGATGTTTGCGATGTTTGGCTTGGTGATGATGGGGGCAGGAGTGAAGCCAATAATGATGTCCAGATGGCATATTGGCGCGCAATAATAATCAAATGCTGCCACGTGTATATAGATCAAGGTAGTCTAAATCGACGGCAACCATCCACATGAGCTCTGCACACTTAAGACTAACCATCTTCTCACAGTCCCCAGTGCCGGTCCTCATTGGGGGTGAAATGATGTTGTTGATGATTTTTGTCGTTAACAAGAGGATGGTTGCACCCCCAAACATGCATGGTTGTGTTATTGTGTTGGGGTTGATGTCGTTGACAAGAGTATGTTGTGTTTGTTTTTCATCAGTCTGGAAAACCAAGCTGGAACACACAAAAAAACAACATCATATATATATATATATATATATATGTACATCGACGTTTCCAAAGTTAAACACATTTTATGTTTTCCATGTTTTCACAAAATCCGACCACCATACACCACTATTTGTTTAAACATATCATCACCACCAAAAGCCACCATGAACCACTACCATAAATCACCATAAACCACCAAGTCTTTATTGGTCAGCCGGGACATGCCACACTTAGGGTGAAACGTGGACGACATCAGGTGATGTGAAGCACTGTGAAGTCATTGACTGGTCCAATCTGGTGACTTGGTCGGCGGACATCAATTGTCACCATGTTTTACAAAGAAACCTTGGGAAACAAACATGTCAGAGTAACCGAAATAGTCTTGAACAAATACCATATTTTATAGTGATGGTGGTTTGAAACCCCAAGTGTGAACCACAATTTGCCAATAATTTAAACTCTGAAGACACTAATAACAACAATTTCGTGAAATATGCTTGCTGTAGTGGTTGCGTTATGTTGCGTTACTGTACTGGTTGGTGGTCTTAGACATTTTTCCTTTTCCCCAAATGTCTAGGGATGATTGGGGGATGGTTGGTTGATTGCCTCGTATTCTTCATACGGGTTGAAACCACCAATCAGGCCTTGCTGGGATGAAGTCGCAGTTGTTTATGTTGCCTTGTAGGATCCCAGTAGGTGGATAGGTGCGATGATGGAGGTTCGTGGTGGCCAACGTACAACTGCCGGGGTTGGTGGCACTCTACGGGGAGTCAGGGATGGTTCCCGGATGGGCTGAGCTCAGGTGAACATCCCTGCGCTGTGTTGGATTTTCGTTTGACAGCTTGATGTTCAACAACCGCTGATTGAAAGCAATCAAATATTTAAGTAGACCATCTATGGTTACGAAGGACAATATTTGTCCCAAATAGTTCTGAGAGGTTAAGAGAGGTCGGCCAAGATATGTGAGAGGTTTCCTGAAGGGTTTCCAACACAACCAACTGCAGATATGGACCTAGTGCAATTTGAAGATGTTGAAACAGAATCAGCAACAGCTCTGCACGACTCATTGTTTAAAGAAAAAACTGTGCAAACTGTCTTACTGCAGGGGGTTCGGTATTTGTGTTGGTCGTTGGTTGTTGGTTGTTGTTGGTTGTTGTTGGTTGTTGTTGGTTGTTGTTGGTTGTTGTTGGTTGTTGTTGGTTGTTGTTGGTTGTTGTTGGTTGTTGTTGGTTGTTGGTTGTTGTTGGTTGTTGGTTGTTGTTGGTTGTTGGTTGTTGTTGGTTGTTGGTTGTTGTTGGTTGTTGTGTTGTTGTTGTTGTTGTTGTTGTTGTTGTTGTTGTTGTTGTTGTTGTGGTTGTGGTTGTGGTTGCTGTTGCTGCTGTTGTTGTTGTTGTGGTGGTGGTCGTCGTCGTCGTTCTTGTTTTTGTTGTTGCTGCTGTTGTTGTTGGTGGTGGTGCGAGCCTCATTTTCACCAGGTGACCGTGTATCCTTGTGCAACTTTTGACCCAGCAGCAGCTGCATGTGCAATGATTATACGTCGTTGCACAGCGATGTGCTTGAGCAAAAAAGTCAAAGCAGCTGGGCATTGACTGTGGTTGGGATATGAAGATACCTTGTCATTGGGAGGGAGATCCCCTGGAGAGATTGGAATACTACAGCTGGGCCAAGGGTATTCCATTCTAGTTGGAGGGAGCGAGCTAAGGAGCCAGGATGAGCCAGGGTATCTTCGCATAACTCGGCTATGAAGGAGGAGCAGTTTGGAGCTACCAGAAGTGTTTGAATCAAATGGTAGGTTGAGACTGGTTTCTTAGTAAAGAGATGTAAAGTGGTCAAGTGCCCTGTTCGACTTCCTGATAGGTGAAGGACAAAACATGACACAACTATTTTGGGGTTGCCCACAAACAGAACGTGCTTCTAGTGGAATTATACTGGAATTGTGTTTTTCCTATATCGTACCCATGTGCTGTTCCAAACAACATCAGCCCCTTTAGACGCTTGAAACGCTTCAACATTTTGTTTTCCGACATATCTTGATTTCGGAACGATTTTTTTCCGGAAGAATCTTACTTTGAACATCCAACTGATTTGAGCCAATGATTACTGTATATAGGTATATAACTTGAAGGTTAGGGTAGGGTATGGTAGGAATATCCAACCTATTTCCCATTCTTTTGTCATGATCCCGCAGCATAGAACATTGTTGACCATAGTTGCGTCGTCCAACCAGAGCCTGCTGGTCAACAGCTATTGGAAATCTTCCTGTGTCATCCAAGGAAAGGGGGGAGTAACAGCCGGAAATTTACCTGTTTCATCCAAGCAGGGTGTAGATAACGGCGTAAAACCATGTCAAACCACCCATATAAAACTGACCATGTCTCCAGCTCAAATGGTTGTGTATAGCTGAAAGGGACACGGTCATCATTGGCACATGCAAATGGCAACAACCCCAGGTATTCGTGGCAGATTGCGATCATACGCTTTGGAACGGCATTGTTTCTGAAGATGGCGTGGAGGGTATCGAGATTGCCGGTCCCCATCGACAGCTGCAGCAGAAGCTGGCAGATCTTCAGAAGGCTCATGGCGACTCAAAGATCACAGAGGGGTGCCCCCAATCATTGGTGATTCATGGGTGAACAAAGCTGCATGGCTGGTGGTGTGATTGACATTTTCTATTTTCTCCTGATGATTATTAACACATAGCTGGTTGACTAATATTTTTAGTAGGGGTTCAAACCAACAACATCCGACAACCAGATAGAAAAAATATGCGGGTATTGTAACAACCATTGATGGTAGATATAGCCATAGTCAAATGGTGAATCTTAAACAGCTTATAGCTTTGGGCTTGCACTCTGTACAAACTCTACGGCTTATATGCAATTGCACCAGTATCGCTTATACAACTAAAACTTTGGATTTGGACGCATTTAGAATTTCACAGCTGGGGTGCCCAAAAAAGGGGTGGTTCACCTCTAGTAAAACAATCACAACTCGCGATGATTGGGGAGCCACCACGGCCATATCGCCATGTATCTTGATATAGCTTGTATATTTCCAACTTGCGGTGACCAACTATCCTCTCTGGGAAATGGCCGGCCAGCGTTTGCTATGATATATCATTATTCTCAGTATGAACCATGATTTAAAATTTAAAATTAGGAACCAGTTAGGAACCAGTATTAACCAATATTAGCCATGACTAACCCTTATGAACCATGATTGACCGTCATTGCTAATTATGGTTGGGTGGGTAATTTTGTGGATGCCCCTTCACAGTTTGTGCAGCTTGCCTGTCAAGGTCAAGCAGTTGAGGAATGTGCCCGATCATTCCAGCTACATCTATAGTAGGTAACCAGGAAACCCCAAGTAGGCCTTGTTACACTATGGTTGAGGATCTTATAGAATGCTCCTGTTGATTCATTACATATGTAATTGGAAGCGAGCTAAGAAGCTGTTTATACCTAGAACTTGGGAATTCGTCATGGTTTTCAAACTCTGGCTACTTATCAGCCCAACCCATGTCTCGTTGCAGGTTTCAAGTGCCATGGATCCTGGTTCGCGTTGGGTAAGTGTTCATCGTAGGTTTCCAGGAAATTTCACAATGACCACAGTGGGCGGCTCGCAGATCCACAGAACTGCACAGGCAGGCGCCTTGATTTGTTTGGCGTCGAGAAATGCTACACCGGAAGATGTGATGAAGGTCAGTCGGAAGGGGAAAAACGCCTCGCTGTCCGTTGGTGGTCGTAGTTGCTTCTACTATTTTCAATTGATTATTTGTTCGTGTATTGCATTTTGACTTTATATAGGTGTGTGGTATTGTGTATATTTGAAACATGCTAAGATGTGTATATAAATGCATCTACCGGTCTACCGGTCCGTGATTTGCAACTGAGTGATATTATAGAAGTTCTACAGTTTCCCATGGGGTGGTGGCCTTGAACAGAGGCCCCTATGCAGCAGGTGTTTACTGAACGTGCCGAAGACTGTGCCTTGCAACTTTCCCAGCTGGTGGACTGGGAGATTCATCCAGGGGACAAACCGGAAAGTCTCCAGCGCTTGTCATCGAGGCTGAGTTTGGGTTTGGATTCCTTCGTTTTTTTGGATGACAACTTCTTTGAAGTCCAGGATGTCTGCCGGACATGTCCGGAAGTTCTGGTGATTCACGTGCCAGCTGATGATGATGCCTTTGAGCAACTGCTGCGACACCACTGGGTATTGGAAGCCGTCCCAGCAAATGCCACGAAAGAAGATCAGCAGAGGACAGAACTGTATCGCCAGAATGCCGCTCGGCGTGCAGAGAGGGATCGTCATCCGGACCTGCGGCAATTTCTAGATGCTTTGCAGGTGGAGGTTGTGATCCGTCAGCCCAGCCTGGAAGACAAGGTTCGGCTCAGTCAGTTATGTGCACGGACCAACCAGTTCAACACCACACAGCTTCGCTTGAGCGAAAGCGACGTGGAAGACTGGCTGCGCAGTTGTGAGAAACGACACGTTTTGGCCGCGGAGGTGAAAGATAAGTTCGGCGACTATGGTTGCTGGGTGCTGGTTCTTTATTTTTTCTGATGTCCAACAGATTTTACAACCAGGGTTTACTACAGCAGCTTGATTGCAACCAATCAAGCTGTTGTAGTAAACCCTGGTGAAGTTGGACTGTTCATTCTGTTTGTTTTAGATACTTGATTGTTTCCCATGTTCTTTAGAGATGGTTGGTTGATCGACGAACAGTTTTCAGATAGGTTGAATCCACCCGCCAGTCAATTCTTTGTACGTTCGGTTTAGATTTCATTGCCCTAATGAAAATGGTCGAATCTTTGGCATTTTGGTGGGCAATCACTGAGGTTTAGTGGCTAGTAGCTTTTGCTCATTTGGGGCAAACACCATGGTGGTGGACTGTTTGGCGATGAGCTGTCGAGTACTGCACCGCGGGGTGGAGCAGCGTTTGGTGCAGCAACTTGCAGAAGTGGCGCTGGCACGTGGCAAGGGCAAGGTCCTTGTGAAGTTCCGCCCCTCTGGCAAGAATGATTTGGCACGGGGGTTTCTGGCCCGTTTGCATTCATGGTTTTCATCCGACCCAGCCGTTGACGGTGGCTATACTGTCGATTGTGGAGAGCTGAACTTCACCTTTGAGGCTCAAAAATTGTCCAGCTTGGAGCCTCATCATTTGAAGCATTTTTCAAGTACTGATGAGTTTTCCAAGGATGCTATCAGCCGAGAGCAACAAGTTGTGTCCTGGACCAATGTGATTGACACTGAAGATTGGATGGGGGCACCGCCGGCCGTGGACAGCACTGAAACTGAAGTTTGTTGGTCGCAACTTTTGCAGAAGATCGCCAATATGGGACCAGACATTCCGCAGTCGGAACAAAACCGCACTTCATGTCCCGGGCATAGCCAATCAAATGAGCTTCCAAACATGAAAGTATGCATTGAGCTTTGGAGGATCTGAGATGCATGGTAAACCAGGAGTGCTGTGGATGGGTGAAATGGTTGGTAGTGCCATCATGTATGAACGTTTCTTTGGCCTGGATGGCAACTACCCATGTTTCGCAAAACCATGTTTTGCAGTGGACAACCAGCAAAGCAAGCCAGTTACTGTAAATGAAACGGCCTAGGAAACCAAAGGAAAGATGGTCGAGGTCATCCCTCAAGCGATCAGCAATGACTCAGCGTCAATCCAAAACAATTGTGGAGTGGTTTCTCAAATTGAGAAGCTCCCAGAATGGTTGGTTTATTACTATAGATGATTCATATCGGATGATGCGGGGCACCCCCAACTCTCAAGAACCCCCCCATGCAGTTGAGCCGTCACCGTGCGCTGCCGTTTCAGCTCCCGCGGCCCCACCATAGCCTGTAGCCAGGCTCGGAAGCTGATTGGTATCATGCAGATGGAGCTTGTCATCTTATACTGGCTGGTGTTTTATAGGGGTTATAACCACTGATAGGGGTGGTTCAACCACCAACCAGGCAGGTGTAGAACCATAGGTTGGTGGTTTTATAGGAGATATAGCCATCAATAATGGTTAACAATAGGAGATCATAAGCAACAGTAATAGGTAAACAGCTGCTATGGTTGGTGGTTTGATTGACTTTTTTCACTAGTAATTATGAAGAAATGGTTGGTTGGCTACTATTTTTCTTAGGGGATTGAAACCACCAACCAGTATAGATGTGGCAGTGGGTCAATATTAATCAACCAACTACTGGGTGATAATCACCAACAACAATTGGGAGAACAGTGGTGAATGATAGGGGAACTCCATCTTGTTTGCAATCTATCGTTTTAATCTTATAGATGAGAGCAATGTCGTATGATGACCTGGATGTAGGTTTCAAAAACATGATTATCCTGGAGTATACACTGTATGATTATAGCTATTTACACACAAATGAATCGCACAGATGCATTGATATGCCTGTTTAATTCAGAACATGTATTTGTTTATATTTTTCTACATGCATGACTATCAACCTACATATATATATATATGTATGCATATATGTATATGTATATGTATGCATATATATATATAGGTATATGTATGTGTTTATATTTGTTTATGTTTATTTATATAATGATACATTTATATACACATATATATTCATATATTTATATATTTATCAAAATACATATATATATATAATGAGATTTTTATATGTATATGTTCACATATATTTATATATACATATAATTATATACTTATATACGTATATATACTGATATCATATTTGCGCTACTCCTGTAGCGCAACCACTTTGAAGAATGGATCTCTACAGGTGCCATCTCGGTATCTGGGAGACAGCTTCCAGCATCCAAAACCAACCGGACATTTCCCAAAGATCGACCTCTAGAAATTGATCAAGTGCTGTCAGTGCAAGTAGTTACACTCTCCCATTGCTTGACCACTTCATTGCTTGACCACAGCTCAAGTGCTGCGGGTCAGCGCAGTCCAATACGAGGTTCCTTAACATGGTGCTTCGCCCGAAGCCCAGCGGCGTGCCTTAAATGCTGCCATGATCCTGGCGCCAACATCGCTATATCAAGATATGGCGAGCTGGGTCAAGGCTTTAACCAACCAATAATGGCTTATAGTGACCAACCAAATAATAGTGGGAAAACAGCCTGGTTAATGATAGGGGAACCTGGGGTACAGGGTTTTGACCCATAGCCATATGTCATGTTTTCCAAAATGTGGAGCGAAGGAGTCTGGAACAATTTTGGGGTCGGCGGAGGTGTGTTCGCCGGACGTTGCCTTCTGACTTTTAAAAACTGTTAACCATATTAAGCGGGTTATGAAGCATCATTCACCACTACTTTGCAATACAAACCACTACTAACCAAGAGCTACAAACCAATAACTACTGACTACTAACCAATACTCACCACCCCTAACCATCAACCCTTAGTCACTAACCATCCAGCACTATGAAACATCAGCCTCCCAGGTCGCCTCGCAACCCGTGGCCGTTCTTCCTGGCTACCTGCAGGAGGCCATGGCGAAAGCGGTGGTGGTCAAGTGGTGGTTGAGTGGTGGTTGAGTGGTGGTTGATGATGGTCAATGACTGGTGAATAGTGGTTTTGAACTGGTGAATAATGGTTCATGAGTGGTTGGGTCGTGGTGAATAGTGGTGAATAATGGTCCCCCATGTTCAAGTAGTGATATTTGATATTTTTTCAAGTAGTGTTTGATAAAACTTAGTTGAGGGTTGACTAACGGTTAATGATGGTTGATTGGAAAGTGATGGGAAAATCTACAGCGGAAAAGCCTTCCTTTAGCCGCCAATTAACGCCGATGAAAGGGGTTTCCAACATAGATTTTCCCGAAGCCATTTCTGATTTCTGGGACGATTTCTTTGCCGTTGGAATCATGGTCTTAATCAATAACAGTATACTGGGCATCAACAAACCACAATTGCTCAATATTTCATAAATTATCATTGGTATATATCTTTACAACTGCATAAGAATCATTAGTGAGTGTTATTTCATTATATACGCCAATGATAATTAATCGCAATATAACAACTAACTGTGTCATTTGATTATCAACAAGTTCGTGATTCAGCATCAAGAAGTTGCTCAATTCCCAAGTGGGAGAGACCCTTGGCCTTTGATGGTTGGTACGAACATCTACACGATCATTTTTTTTAATATGCAGTATATATTTTTAGGTATTTACATACATATATATCTGTATATTTAAAGAGATTTATATTTATATGTCTATATATCTATATATATATATATTTATGTAGATATACATTTATTTACATAATAGATGATGAATGTGAATTAATATGCGTGATTATGCGTGCCTACTTATTATTATCATTAACATATGATTATATATATATATATATATAATATGTTGGGTGCCATCTTGTCAGCAGAATTTAGAAGGGGATGTACATATCCGAACTGGCTATGTTGAGTCTCTGGAGGGACGGTGATGAATGACTTGGGGACAATGTTTGTTCAGCACAAATCACAAATGCATTGTTCATCCAAATCATTGGCTTTCCAGTGCATAATGGATTTCCATACAAATCAAACGTGAGATTTGCAGTCAGAAGGTATACAACAATCAACAACCATGCCCTACCTATCTCTTACTGATTACCCAAGAATCAAAGATGGAAATGAGTTGAGCGGTTATCTTATTTTATTAGCCAGACTAATCATTACACATCATGAAGTGGTTATTGCCACTTTGATGTCTTGCTGGCCATCGTTGACATGTACAAACCATTACACATCATCCTAACTTAGCACGTACTCGCCTGACGTGCCACACGCTGCGTGCCCCCGCAGTGACACTCTGTGGGCTGCACTCACATACCCAGCCGCTTCGTTGCTGGGAACCTCGGAGACCCAAGGTCCAGGGTCGATCACTGGCCACCCATCGGTTGCCACATCAACCACTGCGTCAATGATGGGGTAGTCATATAGCTAATTGGGGGTTTCTTAAAATGGAGGACCCCGAAAATGGTTGGTTTATTGATAAGCAATGATTAATATGGGATGATTTGGGGGCACCCCGATTTTGAGAAAGCACCAATTCAGTTGCTAATTATCAGCTCAAGTATGTAATCGATTGATATTGGTTTTGTAAATAATTTGGTATCAACCATTGGATGATTAATGGATGGAGTGCTGACTCAACATTTTATGTAAGGGTGATGGATAGCTAATGGCTCGTAAACCTATGGTGAAATTGATAAACAACCAAGGGTGACACGTTTGATTTATCAGCTGAGTTGTTGGATAATGAATCAGCTAAGTTAATCGATGGTTAAAGCTGATACATAGAGCTGGTTATTTGATGGAGGTTATTTGTATCATTATAGAAATAATTTGATAGATGTTATTTGATTTATTTGTATCGTTATATTGACTATGATGGTTCAGCGAGATAAATACACTTTTTGAAGGTTACTGAGTTTCTTATTTGATAGAGGGGTCACTGGCCGACCATACTGATCGATCAGCCAGTCCTGTACTTGGTCCGTTCTGTCAGGATCAGTAGCACCAAAACCACGCATAAGGATCGCTTGTCCATGGTTCATCCAGGCTTGGGTCCGCATGAACGACCAAGCTGTGGACCGATCCGAAGGTCCCGGTACCAATCATTGAAGCATTCTTGGCCATTCACCAACCAGAAGCCGTATTGGCAGCATGGCCATGGCTATTTCTGACTTAACCTATAATTGCATTTCAAAGAAACCGGCACACATCATCATGGCTTCAGATTCCACGCGATATCACCTCTGTGTTCCAAACAGGCAACCGATTAAGAGTTAACCATCTGCTTGACTCTGGTAACTTGATGGTCAGCTATGATTGACTATGGAAACTTGATGGTACCCAAACGATGTTTCAATCCTCAACAGCGAGACCGGAAACCCAATGTGAGCACCAGTGTGCCCACAAATATTGTATCCACTGGCGGCTTCCCTGCAGAGCTAGGGTGAACCGTGGTGCATCATCAAAGGGCTGGGTTTTGAACATGTGTTTTTTGTAATTGGAATTATACTGTAGTGGTTAATGGGAATAACAATTGATAACCAACGATAATGATCAAACAACCACTAGTTGGTGGTTTTGAACATGTTTGCTTTTTCCAATGACATTAAGATGGTTGATTGCCTTGCGCATATTTTTCGGGGCAACCGGGACCACCCACCAGTGACATTGGATCCAGCGCGAAAAACCCGTGCCGTGAGCGATCGCCTCAGGTGATGGTCCCATCCCGAAGAACTTGGAGGAGCTGGTGCCCTTGGGACAGACCGTGTCCTTAGGAGGTTTGTTGGGGTCCCCAGCGGTGGTGACGTGTCACCTGCGGTTGGATCTTCCCCCCGGGAAACACCAGGTAAGTATGGCCAGGTTTGCTACAGGCAAAGCATCTTCGATTTTTCAACCAATTTATGGATGATCCAAATGAATACCCTTTGATTCCGACCCAAAATTCCTTCTTGCAGGAGGAGTTGTCCAGTTTTGAAGCCTTTCCCAGTTCTTGCAGCTACCAGTCAATGATGCTTGAAAAGTGCTAATTTCCAGAAATCATCAAACTGTGATCAGCCTGGATTCAACATCCTTCTGTACCACCGTCTCGCGGCTGGATAGTTCTCAAAAACTACAACAAAGTGAACCCACGGTACCATGTTGGTAGGACACCAAGAATTTTACACTACTCAGGGTACCGAATAGGTTGGGTGCTTGCTGGTACTTTCCCAGACCAAACAGCCCTCTTGCAACGATGACTCATGTTGGCTTTGGGGGTATGCCGTTTCCCCTGAATTTCGGTCCTTAAATACGTCTGATGTGGGTCAAGCTGCCCACTTTCGAAGGGCAAAGTGCCTATCCATTGTATCCATTGAGTTATACAGCTGGCGCATGATCCAACAGTGGTAGAGGTTTTGTTTGACAACTTGGCATGTGGGAGGGTAATCCTGTTGACCTCATCACTGATGTTCACTTGAATATGAAGATAGCAGGACATTGGCTTATTGTTTGTCACATCTTATATAAGAATATGTTCTCCAGATCTTAAGAAGTCAATGAGTTTAAGTCTTAGCAGACATGTACATAGTGTAGTGCCTGATCATCTAGTCCTGTTGCGCGGTACAGTAGCTTGATCATTCAACTTACGTGTTCAACAAATTTGACTCACAAATTTGACTCACACCCATTCCGCTGTCTTGCACAGTGATTCCGCTTGAATTTGGCACCCAGATTTCAACAACAGGTGTCAATGCCAAGTTTCAACCATTTCAGATCAGAGTAGCTACATGTTTTTGGGAAGCGCCCAATCCGATTGGAATTGAGGCTGGGTGTGTGCTCCGGCTTTGCCCTCAAGAAGGCCATGTGGGATTCGCAGGCGGTAAGTTCAGAAAGGCTGATCACACCATATTACACCTACCATCCCCCAAACTTATCACGATTTTAGGGGCCTAGTTGTCCCACCCCCTAAGGACAACTATCCATCTTGGGTCACAGGATGACCAACCAGAGATGGGGGCGCCAGGTAGGGAAGTTTGCTGCCGGTCTCTTTGGAGCCCTTTTCTGCGTGCAGCAGGACCACAAGCAGCCGTGGCGGATGGAAAGTTGATGGTTGCTGCGCAAGGGCGGCTGTTGTTGCTGCTATGGTTCATCGTTCTCTCGTTTGCTGTCGTGTTTTTGTTGTTGTCATTCCTTGAGGATGCTGGGCATGATCTTTTTGACCACTTTATGGGAAAGTACAAAATAGTATTTGATTGCTCATTGTTGTCGCTATTGTTGTGGTTGCAGCTATCGTTCTTATCGAACAAGTGTTTTTGTTCCATTGCTGCGGCTTTGGTTGCCGCTGCAGCTGTTGTTCTTTGAACTTGTGCACATACACCGCTCATAAGTAAATGTAGATGTCTGTGCCTGAGTCCATGTTAGCCATGCAGACATGCAATGCATCCATGTGTACGCCTACGTAGGTATGCATGCCTATAAACTCACATGTCCTGGCTTGTGTTCATGTCAAAGAATGAGAAGGGGGAGGGTGATCTTCCGCTCTTTCCAAACATATCACATAATCTATGAAATATATACTTCTACCTGCTAGTTGATTGGCAATTTCTGATGGAATTCCTACGAATCCAACAGAGAGGCCATCCATGGTGTTTCTGATGTTGTTACACACTAACTCGTTGTTTCAAGAAACACCTCCAACAAGAATAGAAACACTGGCTGGTGGTCCTAAACATTTTTTTTCCTCTAGTAATATTCAACAAATGGTTGGTTGACAAGCATATTTTTCATCGGGGTGGTTCAACCACCAACCAGTTATCCATTTCCCTATTTGTCAACAATTCTTAACCATTTTAGTTGCTGTGGCTCATGGGGTTGAAACCACCAAGCAGAACACCATCGGCCGGTCCTACAGATTCCAGCTTGTGCACCGTACAACGCGGAGAGGCCTTGGCATACCAGGGCTATGTCACCATGCCCCTTGGCCAACGCAGTTGAGCCGACCAAACGAAGTTTTCGGCGGCCAAAGCCGCCTATTACCAATATTGATTCATTGAATAGCTTCAAGATCTATAGCACCAACATTGATTCATCAAATAATATTGTTTGTCCTCTTATCCTTTCTTATCCAAGTGGATTTGGCAGGGCTAGGTATCTATTTTCCACGTCCAGCCTTGGCTTGATCAACCCAGGGGGCTTACTCATTACGCCAGCACTTTCCTGAAATATGCATTCTGGGTTCCGGGTACCATTGCACATAGCTCCTGATAGGTTCATGAACATTGTGTGTGTGCATTGTCGGTTTGTGCTTTGCATACCTTGGAAAAAATATGATTAGGCAGTAAAAATAAACTGACATGAACAGTATCATACGGCTATGATATGAATATCGCAACGAAGAGCTTGCCTACTTGTCGCCCAACCTGCCTTAGATTTGTCTCCATTTTTGTCTCCTTGCTAGGCGAACCCTGGGACGAAGGATCTTGGACTTGTCTCTACATACATACTTGTCGTAGTAGTAGTAGTAGTAGCAGTAGTAGTAGTAGTAGTAGTAGTAGTAGTAGTAGTAGCAGTAGTAGTAGTAGTAGTCGTAGTAGTAGTAGTAGCAGTAGTAGTAGTAGTGGTACTGGTAGAAGTGGTAGAAGTTGTAGTGTAGTAGTGGTCGTAGTGGTATGGGTAGTAGTGGTAGTAGTGGTATGGGTGGTAGTAGTGGTAGTTTAGCTGTAGTAGCAAGTATATAGTAGTGATAATAAGAGGAGCAGTAGCAGCAGCAGGAGCAGGAGTAGTGGTAGCAGCAGGAGCAAGAGTAGTAGTAGAAGCAGGAGTAGTAGTAGCAGCAGGAGTAGTAGTAGCGGCAGCAGCAGGCGTAGTAGTAATAGCAGTGGCAGTAGCAGTGGCAGTAGCACTAGCAGTAGCAGTAGCAGTAGCAACAGCAGCAGCAGCAGCAGCAGTAGCAGTAGCAGTAGCAGTAGCAGCAGTAGCAGCAGTAGTAGCAATAGTAGCAGTAGTATCAGTAGTAGTAGTAGTAGTCGTAGTCGTAGTAGTAGTAGTAGTAGTAGTAGCAGTAGTAGTAGTAGTAGTAGTTGTAGCAGTAGTAGTAGTAGTTGTTGTTGTAGTGGTAGTAGTAGTGGTTGTAGTAGTTGTAGTAGTTGTTGTTGTTGTTGCTGCAGTAGCAGTAGCAGTAGCAGTAGCAGTAGCAGTAGCAGTAGCAGTAGCAGTAGCAGTAGCAGTAGCAGTAGTAGTAGCAGTAGTTGTTGTTGTTGTTGTTGTTGCAGTAGCAGTAGGAGTAGCAGTAGCAGTAGCTCTAGCAGAAGCAGAAGCAGTAGCAGAAGCAGTAGGAACCAGTAGATAGCAGTAGTAGAAATAGTAGAAGGATTTATATAATATGTAAGTCTAGCAAGTAGGAGAGTTTTATTTTGAAAGCATCCGATTCGCATAGACGCATGGAGTTGGTTAATGTTTTTTTGGCCAACTCTGGTATACTTGCATTGTCCATGTGTATGAATCAATCATTGTCAACATAGTGTTCAGCCATTACTAATTCATCATGCTTGATTCACAACGGCGGAAAAATGATGAACGATTTATCAATATATATTGCAATGGTTCTCGTGTGTACTTTCGTTTGAGAGCATCGCAAGGGTCACTCTTTTTCCATTTGCTTTCTCCTAGCTCAGGAATTGGTCAAAGGTCGAGCGGGAGACTCAGTTCTGAGATTGTTGACGCATTGGGCACTTCCCCTCAAACCTACGGGAATTGAATTGTCATGTTATGCATTAATAAACAGGTGTTTTGGCAACATCCCAAAATCCATGTTTTTCATCTTCACGGAATCAATGTCACGGGTTTCCTTAAATGAACAGCGTAGACAGTGGATTATTGCAGAACCACTGACCACTATCACGTAAAGCATGTCACAGTGATCAATGCAACTTCCATTTCTGAGACATGTCAGCACACAAGCACTAGTGGTGAGAGATGTAGCCACAACTAGGTCGCGACTCAAAAAAAATTGGGCAGTGACAGCAGATAAGCTCCATTTTCAAAAGTCGAATGGCACGTCCCTTTGCTCGACTGAACCGGTGATTGGAACAGTTGCAAATTCCGCTTCAGCAACTCCCTCGGAATCGCAGCATCCTTAGGAATGATCTCACGGCATTGCTCGACATGAACAAGGACCTTTGGGGGAGAAGCTGATTGTGCAGAGCTTGCATGGATTGAGAATAGCTGGTTGACGATGGCCCAATTAATCAGAGATTGTCAATGGTATAGCGAGGCTAAGGGATGGCACCAAAAGCCATCATTGACCACCAACCACCGGATTCCATATATGAAGAGTTACCATGAAGCCAAACTTGCAACAGCACCAGGACGGTAAAGTGGACGCCGGAGACGTCACTGTGGGCTACACTCGAGTCCTCAAGGTGGCCATGGGAGGGCTCTGAAATCAAGATTCCTATAATTGATCTATTGCAGAATTCTCCCCCGGACCATGAGTGACAAAGCAAATGGTGGTACCAACTTGATGTACCACACTAACGTAGTCGTGGTGAACCATCTATTTTTGATAAATTGTGTAGCTTTGAAATGAAGATGCGCAGTGTGCTGATTTGCTTTGGGTTGGATCAGCGCGGGGGACATTGTATGAATTTGAAGGGCCAGCAGCACAGACCACAGACCACTGGCCGAGAGTTTTGCCACACTGAAAGCTGTTTTGGGTGTTCCGAGCTGGTCAATAGGCTTCATCATCACGTTCAGTGGATCCCACTATCTCGTTGATCTTAATCTTTGTTCATTGAAGGCCACCTTCCCGAAATCAAACCAATTTCAGGGGTTGGCATGTTGGCTCGCCATGCTGCTGCCGTGTGGTTGCCCATGAACCACAGCTCATAGGACCCTTTCGCTCACCAAAAAACCAGGAGGTCGGAAGCATTCCAACGTTGGGTGACTCTTATGTTAATTTGGACATGTGAAAACAAAAGGTTCAACACTGCACTTGTCTTGTGTTCTGAACTAGCACTGCGGATTAAAATGCTCAAGCTCAGAAGTGGCAGTTTCCTCGCTAAATATTGCTATTTGATGCTATTTGTGTAATTTCAGGCGTGTGATTCCTTTCCTCCTTTTTTGACCCACAGTTACTGGAATTCACTGACTCTAGGAACAAAGATATTAGGACTACAACCGTTGGTTCTTGATCCAGATCGTGGGGTGGATTCTTAGATGTCGATAATTTTCTTCGTGCTGCGCCACTACCTCGATACAATCATGACAGCACCGCCGTGGGGCTTGTATCAATGGTCAATGACCCAGAGAAGCCAGCTACCTTTCATTCAGCAATCCTTCACTTGGGATGAAACATGATGAAATTCTGGAAGAAATGGGGCAGACGTCTCCACCTCTCAACTGGTGTAGAGTTTGTGCCGTTCGCTGAATTCCTGGGTCCAGAAATGTTGCCTCCATAGCTGATATGACCCCCGGACCCATTTAAATAGGAAGCTAAACAGCAACCGGAAGGGTGTACATCATGGCACCAGCCCTCATTATTGTTGGTTAGTATCCTCCATCAACCATCAACCAGATAGTTAACGTCATGTCTCACGGCCAGGTGCTTCAGAACAACACGGCCGGATTGTCTGGTGGCTTTGCTGGCGGCTTTCTACTGGGAGTAGGGGCACTCGGAGGGAGCAGGGAAACCATGTTTCATGACCAGCGCACTTGGAATGACCACGACCGTTTTGCCATCGATGGTTGGCCCGTTTTCTTCTCACCAAGTCATCGGCGTTCGGGTTCAAGACCTGCAGTGATGGTATGAACGATGTTTGGTTTTGAACTCAATCATATGCATTAGAGCAATTGCCAAACGCTTTCGTTTATGAGTTGATGAGTGTTTAGATTGCTCCCACTATAGCTTGTCGATTGGGGTTATGATTAAACTTACCTGCAATAGGTGTTCAAAAGATACGAAACCGCTGCTTGCTTAGGTTGCATGCTTCAGTCGCATTGGCAAGCGCAGGATTTTGCAACAAGACGACCATGTATCCACAATGTTGCAAAATAGTGAACAAATGTGAACAATATGTGTTGTTCTTTCCATCCAACATGATTGCAATACAATACTGTTTGTTTTGTGTTTGTCTGAGATGTTCACAAAACTGCATGCTGCAAAATAATTGTGTTCATTACCTTTCCCTAGTTTGAACACATACAATGTGTACGATATATCTGTATACTCATCTATCTATATTTACTCAAACTCTTACCATATATATATATAGATATTTGATGCTCAAGTGGTTTCAGGGTTGGGTACCTCCGCTGTGAATATCCCCAGATACCCACATATGCTTGTTATTGACCACCGGTATCAGATGTGTTATGTTCATGCCTCCACTCGTGGTCTTGTCCGGCTGCACCTTGTGCTTTCTGGGTTGATCATCAGAATGGTTGTTGCACTACCTACATCCATCAATTGCTCTTAGTGACAACCAATCATTCTGTCATGCCATTCCAAACTACCCTTCTCATGATTGAAATGAATGTATTGAAGAATGTTCAAAGATGAGCACAATAAAAGTAACCACAGTTTTGCAGTATGCATTTTGGCATTTCACCCTGTCATTTTCGGCGATAAACTTATATACCTTAGTGAATACTACAGGCTTACTAGCAGTTTGGACATTTCTTGATTTTCCCTGGAAATTATCAAGCAATGGTTGCTTGACAAGCATATTTTTCATGGGTGTGGTTCAACCACCAATCAGATTGGCTTACTACATCTATTTCTTGGAATCAGCAGGAGATATTTGTCAATTTGCCGCGAGTCATCCCCAGCACGGACGCTCAGGTGCGAGTTGGCTAGAGAGGACAGCCAAGGAACATTCAAGGACTTGAAATTTGTGTGTATATATTCTTTCTTATCTGTGTATTTAGTATATATATATATAATACATACATACATATTTATGTACAAATTGGTGTTTTGTGAGATGGTTGGTGATGAAGTGCTGTGATGGAGCTTTGGGGTTGCCTACGGTGGTGATGATGCTGAGCTGTGGTGATCTTAGAGTCAAACTGTGTTCCTGTTCGATGATGGGGCCCTGAAGCTCCAGGGTTCAGAACGAGGATCATCAGAAACCACGATGGAAAACACCAAAGCCAATCTAGTAGAAAAGCAAAGCATAATCTAGGAATCTAGTACATTAGTACATTAGCAATATTAGATGCACTCCTCAAGAACAGTGGCTCCAAAAACCGCCTGTGCACCTCACCTCTGTCGATTGGGGGTTGAGCTGCTGCTGGGGGTTGGCCATGTACATAGATTGCAGCGGTCACATGGAAACTTCGAAGTGCCAAATTAAAGGCCACAGTTTGGGAGGGCGGCATTTGGAAGATTTGGTTCCTTCCTCCAATATGAAACCACTCAGAAATCCGGTTCAACAGAAAATCTATGCATTTTAGGGTCTCGCTGGTGTTTATGAATAGTCCTTTCGTTGCTGGAGTCTTGCTCGAATAGATCATCCTGGTCAATGGCAGGAACCGAAGTCAATGGCCCTTTGACACCCATCAATCGGTTGTTAGTATTGTTTGAGTTTGTTTGATGTGATCCCTCAAGAAATGGTACTTCAATCTCCGCAAGAAGTGACCCATGCACGTTTAGTACCATGTTTCGCTTAAGATATCAGCAAAAGTCACCTGTCAGGGCGTCGTGTGCAGCGACCGCTTGCGCTGTAATTTGGGCAACTTGGGACGGTCATGTTTCACCATGTTTTTCTTAAGTGGTTGATGACAGTCAATTGCCTTCAGGAATGGTTCATAGTTTGTACCCAACTAGAAATGGTTGATTCAAGCCTGGCTGATGGTATGGTCGTGGTTCATATTAACCTGGCATGTTGGATGGTATATCGCCAACTATTTGTGGAACTGTTCGGAATATCCCTTTTTAATAGAGTTCCTGAGCTCTTGCAAAGCAGGCTTCAACAGAATGATGTTAAAACCATCTGATTACGCTAGCACTACAGACATGCCTAGACATGGGAAAGCCGGATTTTCAACAGCCAAGAGGGTCAACTCAACTTTTTTGGTATGTTATGTCGATCATGTGTCAGGAATCAAGAAACGCAAACGTGCAGGACTGAACACAAAAGCAGACAAGGCAGTAAGACATCATGTTCCAAAGGGGAACTAATTCTACATGCTGAGTACATCTATGTCCACAATTAATCAATGATGATAATGATGGCAGTTTTCGCAAAATGTTCATTATAAACGGCACCTCCTCTCTTTGCATATGTATTTGTATAGTATGTGATATATGCATATGGCTGTGGTTCCCCATGATTAACCATTGTTTTCCCTATAAAATGGTTGGTTGTTACCCTCATTATTGGTTGGTTAACTGCTTGACCCAGCTCGCCATATACCTGGAATGTAGATGAAGGTACCCCTAGAATCATGTCGAGCGTACAGTAGATCAGGTCAGCAAGGGCACACGAATGATAGCAACAATTCGTGCCTCAACAACTTTGGGCCCAGATCTTTCCACAAAGCAGAAGACATGTGCTCAAAATGCATCAAAATGCGGCATCATGCGCAAAATGTCTTGGTAGATTCGTGCTTGCTGGATGCACCGCACGTTGCAAGGCCCCCATTGTCACTCTCTCCAATCAACAAAGACAACCGAGTCTTCGATGGCCAAATGTGGCACAATGGTTGAAGCAGTTGTGACGCACAAAAAGCCGTGACCACGCCATGCTGGCCCATGGTGCAAGGCTGCGGGTGGGTCAGTATGACCTTGAATATTATAGATATGTATATATGTATATATTTATATTTTAAGATATTTACATATTTGAATATATGTGTATATATATGTATATATATATTTTTTTAAAAAAAATATTTTCATATTTGTGTCTTTTTATTTATATATATGTATACATTATTTGTTTTATGTATGTATTTGTTTATGTATGTACTTATTTATTTATGTAGTTATTTGTGTTTGAATTATATCTACATAAATACATTTACATATATATATATATATATATATGAGCCAGGGACCTTTGGGGTATAT
>VSDK01011802.1:0-12561 GCA_009767595.1 Symbiodinium kawagutii
CCGGCTTCGCTGCCATGGGCCCTCGCAGTAATTAGATATAGTTAGATTACTATAGATGAGATATAAAAACTATTACTAGTAATATTCTATAATGCTTGAATACTATAGTTGAGATATTTGCATTCCACATTGCCTCCAGGCCGCTGCGCCTTGGCTTCTCGTTCAGCTCCAGGCTCGGTGCGGCATTTTCGTGCCAGGTCATGGAGATCGCCACCCGAAATGTACTGCGAGGGTGCGGCTGAAGTTCCCTGGGGCCCCTGGAGCCAATCCCTGGGGACGTCAACCTGCACCTGGTGGCCCCCCACGGTCCTCCAGGAAGATTATGACATCTCCCTGGCGAAAGGTCGCCAGGGCTGGGTGCCAAGAGCAATCAAGGCTTGGGCTGAGACGAATCACTTCCAGGACTTCCATGCAACCGAATCAAAAAGCCAACGAAATGCAACATCAACGAGAGTAATCCGCAACAAAGGTGATGTTGCCACAACAAGAATACACTCAATGACACGTGGTGCAACTAACAACAATGCAAAGAGGGATACAAACCAAAACAAGACCAGCAGCAGCAGCAGCAGCAGCAATAAAACATGGATGCAACTATGCCAATAGCAATTGGCATAAGGCCAACAAACATGGGAACAGAGATATAATACTGGTAACAACCGTAAGAATTGAGGGATTTCACCATCACCCCCCCAACAATAGTGATCGCGATGTGCTCTGAACTACAATGAACAGCAATAGTTGGCAACAGTAGAGATTCAACCAACAACAAGAACGGGGACATGATATGAGCAACAGCAATTACAATGTGCAACACCACGAAGGTAACGAACACCGCTGACCTCAAGGATGTAATCCACAACAACAGTATGAGGCATGTACTCAGAAATAAGAAAAAGACCCAAACAACCACACGAACCAGCAGGATCCGGTCATCACCGCCAATAAAAACAACGCAAATGCACATTTCAGCAACAACTACCGTAGGAACCAGCGAGATGTAAACCATATGATGAGCAATAGTAAAAGTACAGTAAAACATGAAGGTAATGCCAGGATATGCCAGGAACAACGATAAAAGTAAAAGGATCAGACCTCAGGCTGCCACCTACGGCTTTCATCCCCAGGTTTTCGCATATTTCCTCACCAACCGAAAGATGATCATGAACCAAAGACCATGGCATTCATTCAGCACCAATCGCCTTGTAGCATCACTAAGCATCATTCAGAAGCATGTTTAACATTCTTTACGCATCATCCATCAGTAGCAAGGCAATCTTTTCAGCATCATCCACCATTCACAAAGCATGGACCCTCGAAGTTCTCTCAGATCTTGTGACGCCTCAGTGTCTTCAAAGGCACCGAAGCACTTGCAGATTCCCTGGCCAAGGAGCTGCAGAAAGAAAAGTGCCCTTTATGGGTGGGACCCCAACTGGTAAAACATGGCTATGATGGGAGTGGACTGTGATCACCTATGACTAATCACTTGCCCAGGATCATTGCTTAGCTATGACTGATCGTTTGCCCATGTGTATTGGCTAGGATGGGAAATGTTGCATTTTTTTTGTGCTCAGCGGTTCATGCAACATCGGCTGGTCGAAGATTCAGCCCACATTTGGGTCACAGGAACCAGCCAGTTCCCAAACTTCAGAATTGTCAGCGGCAGCAAAAGCAAAAGGCAAAGAAATTGGGCTGCCCTCCCCTTGACAACACTAGACAACTTGGATCAACTTGGTATCTGGCGTTGCGCTGTGATTCGCAGTTTGGAATGAATAGTGATCACTAGTGATGCTTGTTTGGTATCAGCTGGTAGCTCCCCTGAAGCAAAACCCAAAAACACAACGTAGCCTTTGTCATTTCATGCAGAGATAGGCCAGTCTCAGAGTGGGAATTCAACAGATTCAACGGTGTTGGCCAAAGCCTTTGGGGAGCCCGATCTGCGAATTGGTGGGAAAGGTCATGCAAATTCTTTGGGGCCAGCAGGAGAAGAGTCCCAGGAACGTCGACCACTGGTGGTTTGGAGGCTTCTCAAGTGGTGGACAGCCCATACATAAGGAGCATAGAACAACATTCTTCGGTGCAGGTCAGGCCTTGACTGAGGACCCCTTTGAGGCCAGAGCTGGGAGGAATGTGTGTGTGGCACAAGTACAAAAATTAAGATAATTAAGTTTCATGATTGTGCAGTCTCTTACCGCTTTCAGGAGGCAACTAAGTTAGACTCTCAGGTGCCTGCTTGGACACCTGGTTCTGCTTCACACGCCGCGTTGACAAGACTTCTAGCAGCATGACCCACCCAGCAGAGCCTTCCTTTCCGTAGACCCCAGGAACACGCTAAGCGCAAGCTCCTGAAGGAGTAGGCACACTGGAACATGGCATACCGTCCATAGCGTTACAGAATCGTTCAGCGATGTTCACGCAGCAATTTTTTGGGTTTGACCCATCTGCAGCTTCAGTCAGGGAAAAGGCTGAAGATCAGAAACTCTATCAACAGCTGAATCTCAGCCCAGAGATCGTGACAAGAGGATCTGGGAGTCCTTCCATGGGCTTTCCAAAAGGTCCGGATGTGCTGCCTCAAATTCCTGGCAGCTCGCTGTGCATGTTGTCTGGATGCATCAGGATGGATCAGGTCCCCAGAGGTGACACTGTAAATCCCATCCTTTATCAAACTTTTTGGAAACATTTCATGTTTCACATTTCAAATCTTTAGATGTGAATGGCATGGAAATGGATACAGGTCATAGTTCCCAATCGATCGTTTGTAAACTTTTGGACAACTGGTGGTTTTACAACAGGGATCAGTGGATCAGGAACTGTAGAATTGTCACAGAAGGGTACCTGAATGACACCGGCAACACTTCATCGTTGATGGTTAATTTATGATCATGATGATTGATGGTGATTAGCTGTTGTTCATGATGGTTCACGATGATTCATGATGATGAATGATGGCCAATTATGAGTAATTGTGGTACGTTGATAAATCCCTGACCTTCATTGACGAAGTAAACATTAACCATCGCGTTTCGCAGGGAATCCTTGGTCATCGCCATTCCGTTGGAATTGAGCATTCCGTAGAACACAACGAACATCGCGATGACTCAAGGTATGAACATCCCATTCGACGAACTCGTCATTTCTTCACCGGCCACAATTTTCCATGATTTTGTCTGGCGGTTAATTGCCCCATCCCAAAAATCGAAAAAGTCAAATTAGGAGCCATTGTTGCCAGCTGAAAAGAACACACTTGAATCCACCAACCAGAATATTGTCACTAACCATGCCCTGTTGTTGGTCATCATTTTTTTTTCCAATTGCATGACAAATGAGGGTCTGTGCCTCGGGTCCTCATGCATGAAATTCGGCTCAAGATTGGTCATCATTACCTAACAAAAAACCTGGACTGAAACCACCTTGCGCAGCTCCCACCTGCGGGGAGCTCATGATCCAGGAGCGCAACATGCGCTTCCCTACTACCTGCCCGGTGGCCCACCGTTAGGGATGCCAGGACTGGCCAGGACTGGTACACCAGTCCAGCACCGTGGGTGATATCGACCGAGCTCTGCTGGTGCTGTGGATTCACTGGTGATGCTTGAGCAATGCTAGAAGGAAAGGAAAATAGGAATAGCAAAATACATGCATTGCCATGCATGAAATATATTGAAATCTGAAGATAAAGCTATTTATCATATGAGAACATATGAGATTTGTATACAAGTGGTAGTTTTGCCTTGTACAAGCGGCCAACTCCTGGATTTGAACCATGCGATGAAAACATGTATCCAATGGTCCAGCGGTATCTTGTGCCACCTTGTGGGTACCAACTGGTTGCTGTGCTAAGATCAATCTGGCAATAGGGGATCCAGTTGGAAATAAACTATTGGCAGGTGCTCTGCCATCTCGGAGTTGTTCTGTACGTGGTTTGTGAAAATGGGTCATGAATGGGTGGTATATGAAAATGATAGAACGGGTCACATGGATCTAGCACGATCAGTATGGATCTTCATTGATCCAAAACAATCTTGTCTATGATTGGTACGCGTTCGTGATGGTTTTACCATTTCCAAACGTTCACTTTCCGATATCGCCATTGTTACAATGCCTCGTTAATCTTAAGTATCAAATATTATCAATGATCATCCTTGTATCTACCTATGGAAACACCATTGATCATTAGCATATCTTCTTCAACAAATGCTCTATAACTATAATACAATACAATGTATTACGATATGTACATCTATCTATAGGCTGATGGATGGGGCGCGGTCGCCTGAGTCGGATCGAGCTCGCTGCAGAAAACTGGTAGCCCCGCCAGCCTTGCATTTTTGGTGAAGATCCTCATACAGCTCAATCCTTTGGCCGCGCCATGGGGTTGAACACTTGGATGATTTTCTTTTCAATTTTTGGCTGTTTGATTTCCAGTGTTCATTAAATCAATGTTTGATTCCTTAGGAAGGCATTGAAACACCATTTGTTTAAAGAGTTGTTTGATTCATTCAAGCTGGTGCAATGAAGCTTTTCATCGGTACCACATTGAATCAGCAACTCCATCACCTTGCACCGAGGTCTTAGGTCAGCCCGTGCGGGGACAAAACACGAGATAACACGGCAAACATGCAAGAAACACGGTGTTTCAAACATCCAGCACCTTTTGTTGAATTTCAAACTCTCTTGGTAGAGGTATCCATTGTTGTTGAGAATCCTAACGCGTGTCACCAGCAGGACATCTGAACAAAGCAGTTTCTGGAAGCAATTTGATGCAATTTGTAAGAGGACCTCACACCATGATGATTCAGTGTTGCTGCATGATCACGACTAAGGCATGACAATTAATCCAAGAGTCTGTGCGTCTGTACAGTTCTGCACGTCTAAAGTTTTGCCTGTAAAGAATGTAAGGCATGTAATGCATAGTGTTTGTCTAAATTAATATATGCAATATAATTTGTGTAATGCAGTGAATGTAATGTAACATATGCACTGCAGGCAATGTATGTGTATATGGACTTATGTGTGTGCGCGTGAATATGTGCATAATGATAGAATGAACGTCTGAATGTATGAATCTATGAATGAGTATAAGGTATTATATTTCGTTGTTGTGTATCATATTTCATTGTGTGCTATGCAAATCCACATGTCTGTATGTATGACCTAATTCAATGTTTGGCTGTAATATACGTATATACATGCACATGCATGATATGTATACAATGTGCATGTATCTGTACGTGTATATGAAAAGGTACATGCATGCCTATGTATGTGGTTCTGTACATGCATGTGTATGTGTATCCATATTGGTATGTGTATACGTGAATGTATTTGCATATGCATATGCGATGATATACGTATTTGTATGTATGTATGTGTGTTGTCTTTTTGTATGTATACATCTAAATAAACAAATATATATATATATATATATGTTTTTTTTTAAATATCAAAATCCCCATGTCAATCTAGATCCGTCGGTCAGTGGCCAACTGGGACATTTCACCGGACCATGCGCCGCGCTCCAAGTGGCTGTCCGGTGCCTCTCTCTTGCTGTGCCAAAACCTCCACGAACCTGGAGAGAACTACCGTGCTGTGAACAGCTGCGCTGGAACGACGACTCGGTGTCCCACATGGTCCCAGCAAGGCAAGCGAGATAAGGACCACGAAACATCGGGGTTATCCCATAGCAATTTGTATATCCTGGCACCAGTGAACCCGCAGAACACAACCACAAACTTGTGCGGCTGATATCAACAAAACCATATGTCAAGAAAAATGGACCATGTTGGTCAGTGTCTCTTGCTATCAACGAATTTGCTCAACGGATTTCTATGGGTGCCCTTGGGACCTGTCGGGCTATGGCCGAGGTGCAAGCCATCTTTTGGTGCCTCCAATGGGCTCTTTCGCAACCGACAGGTTGTAAAAATCCGAAGATGTTTGGATGTACCAATAGCATCTTACAAGCATTGCAGCAAACATTGATCAACATTGCATTAAACATCGACCAACAACATTGATTTCAACCATGGGCACATCCAATATGTTGCAAGTTTGTTGCACCAAACATTGACCAACAACAAACTTGCCACTGATTTCTCCTCCTTCCAGTGGCGCCTAAAACGCTCCTTGTCAAGGGGTGGAAGTGGCAGGGATTCCTGACCGTGGGCGTTCGATTTATGGCATCATGGTACTATCTGAGCGGAAAAGACCTTAAACGCAAACACCTGAAAAGATGGCTAATGGTTCAGAATGGCAAGTAATCTGTAAAAATAATTGAAGCAAGTGAAGAAAAACATGCAGTATCAAGTTTAATAGCTGTAGCTTACGGTTGACTAATGGTGGTTTGTAAACACTGGCAACATCCTGTAAGATCGGATGGACCAACGAGGACCATTGAAGATGACTTGAAAAATGTTGAAAACAACTGCCACGGGACCGAAGCCCTAGTTCCAATCAACCAGGGGTGCGGCTCATTGTAGCATCGTCTAGGAAGCGATCAGCCATCGCTTTTCTACCAAGTGGTCTTCCGATGTTTCTCAAACGGTTTCACTCTCGATTGTCAGCAGGTTTTCATTGATAGGCGGTCACTAGTCGGAGTTTTGCTACTACTAGTTACTACTAGCGTCAAAAACTTATGAGGCTGCCAAATGCACATGAAAACAGTATATGGTTTGGAAGACATCTAGATGTCTTGTGATGTTCTCGTGCACATGAGCCCTCTAAAGGGAGAACTCAGGAGTCGCCAAGCCAGGGCCGTTGCAGTTGAACAGACCATTTCTCTAAGTCAGTCAGTCTTGAACGCAGCCAGGTTCACACTAGATGGCAGAATAATCGACGACTTAACATCACTTAAACACTATAAACCAGGTAAATTCAAATAATGGACATGGTGAGTAAGCCACTACTGATTTGTTCTTGTAAACACGGATGTTGATGGTCAAGAAACTTTGATGTTTGCGACCAGCGTTGATAAATCAGTTCGAACCTGAAGTGTTCTATTTCCCTGATGAGACCGTCACCTTTGTCCGTGATGGACAATGATGATGCAGCCGGGAGAGCCAAACCACAAAATCATGAAGTTTTTGAATACTCAATATATAATGATAAATCCTAATAGTGATAATAATAGTGACTGTTGGTAATAGCTAAGAATCGTGATCAGCTATTCTAGGCTATTCTTAAGATTCCTAAGTATTATCCATTGGATACCAATTATCCCTAGCTATGCTATCATTGACTATCCAACGATCACGCTCCGATGGACGGTCCGCGTCGAGATAACTTGCTCCAATCGCAACAATTCTCCAGGTGAAGCCTCAGAAAGCCTGCAAAAACCCAAAACTTCCATACAGTGGCTACTGAACCATGACAGTCCTGAGGGTTGCCATGATTGACCACCAAATCGTTGAGTTTTCCTCCCAAAACATATGATGGCTATAGGTCAATACTAAGCAGCCAACAAATGGACCGGCGAACATCCCAACAAGGCCGAGGTTCGGTCATGGCTTTGGGTGGGGAACAGGGGACCGAAACAGTACCCATCCATGGTAGGCGGTTAAAACCAACCTTGGTCAAGGATGGCACTCGGCGATCCTATAGGATGCTTGATAAACTCTGAAAACCAACATATAATGACATGCCAACCATATAAATCAACCATATCAATCAACCGTACATACCAACCATGTAAATCAACCATACATACCAACCATATCCAACCATATAAATCAAGCATATGGCCTTTTTTACATACCAGCGGCATATACTCCCAGGTCACATCGGGTGGCTGGATGTTCACCTCCCACAGTCTGGTGGCTTGACCGCTCCCCTGAGCTCCCAGCCTGAACTACCGGCGACATCCTGGCCATGGGTATCCCATGGTACCCCAGTCAGCTCACTGAGCTGAACCTCTGGTGATGTAAGTGGAGATATGACCAATACATATCTAGACATCTAACTTCTTGAACAACACTGGTTGTATATTTCGGAACATTGTTGAACATTCTTGGTTGCACTTGCCAATGGGTAATACTAGGGTCACCATACTGTAGATGGTTCATATAGTGGGAAACCACTCCTAACCCATTCAGAGTTCTTGATTCCAATATGCCGGCGTTTGGAAAGATCAACACAGTTTGGGCGTCTGTTCGCATGGAAGTAGTTGGTGCTCTCATCCAGAGTTTCTACAGGTAATTTTTGACCTGAGAAGTTGCCATATGGTCTTGAGTCCACAGGTTTTGAAGCCTTGGACCATCTGTTCTGACAATGATACTGATGAAGCATCTTCCACGCGTAGGTGGTGCAATCGTGTGGGTGGTGCAACCCACTGGCTGGCTGAAATTGGGTGATTCGGAGCCGGAAAAGATGTCCTTGCTACGTGGGAACTTTGGAGTTTTCACTAGCCCGGGTAGCCCCCGAAATCAGAGGTTTCTCAACCGTGATCATCATTGATCACCAGTTTTAAGCATTGTTTGTCCATCAGGATAATCTTACTCAACTTAACAATGATTTACCATTGCAAGTAATCTGTTGGTATGAAGTGATCATATATCAACCACAATTATTCATAACAATTACTGGTCATTGTGGCATCTATGAATATATATTTTGAAACCATCTTTGAAGCATTGAAGCATATTCATCATCAATGAATCATTCCAAACAGCGCAAACAGGAAACGAGCCAAAGGGTGATCAAAAGCCTGGTCGAGTAGTGGTTGTTGTTTTACTTGTGGTGATTTGACTTGGCTAATTCCCGGCACACATGGCTGCTGATCTGCTAAGCTTGTGGATTAAAAGGGATCACCAAGCAGCAGCATGATGGATTAGCCTAGGTACTTGTGCCGGGTGCCGTGGGATTGGGAAAGCCCAACCTGCATGGGACACTGAGGGGCTGCCGCCCGGCATGGGCTTCGCCGGCTTCGCCTTGTCTCAAAGCAGCCGCCATCCGACACGCACATGTTCAACCTCAGCTGCGGGAGATGGATCAAACTGGATGCAAACCACACCATGTAAATAATCAACCTCAGCCTTGTCCCAAAGATCTGCTGGAGCAAATGGATTGTTTACATGGTATGGCTGCGTGTCAAATGCCATTGCCCCGACTGAACATTGCAGTGATGAAGTAAAAGCGCATCTGTTGGATTTTCTCCTGCTGATATCATGGATTTAGTGTTGACCTCTGCCCCACCTACTACTTCGTAATCTCCCCAAACGGTGGAATTGTGACGCAGCAAAGCAGTCTAGAGTCTAGAGCAAATGGACTTTGCGATTTTGATTGAAACTATTGCAATGGTTGAGCAACAGGTCGCCAAAATGCACGATCCATAAATCACTAGAGGTGCCAAAACTATCATCTGAATCTACCTGACAGTGAGACCACCAATTCATTGGGTAGCATGATTGGCTGACACATCCATTTACTTTATAAAACTGCACTATTTTATGCATGGTGAAACGGATGCCTTAGCTGCAAACTTCACACTGGTCAACTGTAACTAACTATTTGTCCGCTATCCAACACCCATCAAATTTTGAGCAAACAGATTCTATTTCCATGTCAGTCCATACATTTGACCCAGAATTGATGGACCATCAACAAACTTTGCCATTTCTTGAATCATTGTGAGTAATTTCCCTTCACTCATGGACAACTCCGGGTCATAAGGCAAACCGCCCCCTTCGGGAAGAATGGCGTGTTATGGATTGATTTCTGGAAATTTTACTGTTGCTATGCTGCTGCTGCTGCTGTCATTCTCATTGGTCTCGTTGTTGTCGTAGTGATGCTGGTTGGCTATGGTTGTTGTGGTCATTGTGATTGTTGTAGTTGCTGCCCACACAGTAGCAGCTGTAGCTGTTGTTCCTGTCGTGTTGCTATTATTTAGGACAGCTGCAGCACTTGCCGAGACCCTCGCCACTGGCATGAAGCAACACGGTGAGACTGAGCCAAAATGCTGATCATCCGAGGAGCCTCACAACACAATCAACGCAATAGTAGGGACTCAACTGTGGAGCTACAGCTACACCTCTAAGGACGTAGCATTCCAGTCAGAATCACCTGCATTATATCAACATCTGCATCTAAGATTTTCTAAAAGTCAGCCAGATGCGCAAATCATTCCTAGCCCAAACACAAGTGTGTTTCTCCAAGAGATCGAGAAGAAAGAATGCGTCTTTTTTGATCAGCTCAAGTTGTACACAATTCCTGGAAATGGAAGCTTGGTGCCCAAAGAGCTCATCGCTATTGTCGCTCAAGCTTTTTGTTCTCCGTGGCAGTGTCCTGTTGAACTCTGCTGCTGCTGCTGCTGCTGCTGCTGCTGCTGAGTTCAGCAGGAAGATTGAGCCCACCAACCTGACGTCCGGCATAGCTTGCCCGGCTTACCCCTTGCCCATCATCATTTTCACACCATAAGGAGGATCTCAGATCGACAAGCCAGGTGAGGTAGATCCCATGGCAAAGAACTCAAACTGGAACTGGCTGCCTCAATGTAAACTTGTGCTTCCTTCCACTTTTGTGATCTTTTGTGACCATGATTCGCCGTTATCAACACTGATTCAGCCATCGTAATCATCATGACCAAGCGTTCTGAACCATCGCTAGCATGTATTAATGCCACTTCACAATACTACAGTTTGCTCATCAACCACTTGTGAAGCTGCATAAACTGGCTTAAACCATCATAGTACCCAAAGGATGGCTGTCTAAATCGGGCGGCACACATCATCCGAAAACGAGGCACCATGGGGTCCGTCATAGTCATGGCTGGTACCCATCGATCATCATCGGTTCTACCAGGTTGTCATTTCTGAAACCCTGGAACTTCATGATGATCCTGAGATTGTTATTCAGGGCGGCCCTAGTCCGTCAGAACGTCGTGTTACCCGAGCTTGGAAGGAACTGCCAAGGACCTCCAGCAAGACTAACCTGGCCCCAGTTCTTACCATTGTCAACTTGCTAGAAGCATGCTCCAGCAACCCATCTGCGGTTTACTTTCAATAGAAACGGGCGACTGCTGCCAACTGTCCCACCTATGAGGAAGAACTCGGCTTCTTTTTTTTCTTCGGCTTCCGTCTCCCATGCTTGTCCTTAGGAGATTCCATCGGCAACATTTTGAAAATGCAGGTGGATCGCAAGCGTCGTTGCTTGTTTGGGATAATCATTCCTCTCTGAAGAAATTCTGGCTACGCATGATTGTTAGGGCAGGTAGTACGCGTCACTGTACTATACTGTATTTGAATCACTTGGTCATCCGCAGGGAACCCACCCGGGTAGGTAAGCACATCTCGTCTGGACCTTGGAATAGAAAGTGGTTGAAGCCCCTGAACGGCGTTCACCGGAAGGCTCTCCAAACTTCCCCGCTTTGAGCAGGAAAACCACACACAAATTAGATATAGTGATTCCTGATATAGTACTTCAGTTTCCTGTAATTCCAATTCACACTCTTCATTGCTCCAATTCACAAAATTAACCTACCATCCTCTGTGCTAGTACCCCTTGAACCCAGGGTCCCTATTTTAGTTGAAATCATCTATATAAGATTATCTAAAATATCAAACATAGGTGTGATCTCTTGGTACATTTGTGTGAAAATGGAATATATCAAAGATCAAAGCATTGGTTTACACAATGGAAATCATTCAAACAAAAGCTGGTGACTCAAAATTAGGTGTTACGCATATATATTATATATGTCAGGCCCAATAATCAATAGCCATGATCAATTGATGTTTGGGTTACCATCTCAAAAGTTCACTTGCCTGTGTCCTGTGTCTGGGAAAAAAGTTGAAAGATTCAAATTTGATATCGATGAATTTATTACTTATTATGTTAAAGAAAGGGCGAACTGGCAAACAACAGACGAAGCAGGAGGTGAAGGTTGTAGCCACGGTGATCAAAAGCCCCTACTTTAGCTGAAATCATGAAGAAAGAAACGTTTCCATTATCCCAAACGAAGAAGACATACATACAAAAAACACATATTCGGAACATCATCTATCATGGCATCACCGGGAAAAATCATTTTCAACAACCAAAATTGTTTATATACATATAAATACAGATATGTGGCTGCATTCTTTGATATCATGGCGCAAACATTCTCAATACAAAACAAACCAAACATGTCCAAATCGAGAAAATATCATCTAGATATCGAGCATCACAGAAACAGCGGCATTCAGCAGTACAAGTGGGCTTATTTAAAACACGGCGAAATTTGACCTTAGAAAGCTTAAGTCTCCAGAGCAACGGACAGAAGATCAACTTTGACTTCGGCCCTGTGTTTCTTGTTCCTCTTCCTTTCCCCTTCCGTTTCCCGTTTCCTTCCCTTTCGCTTCCCCTTTCTTTGGCTGCTTGACGCGCGCGCGCGCGCGCAACGGAAACGGATACTTTGACAAAAAGAAAAGCTATATCTTCCTTTCCTTTTCCTTTCCCTTTCCTTTTCCCTTTCCTTTCCCTCTCTCCTTTCCCTTTTCTTTTCCCTTTCCTTTTCCCTTTCTCTTCCCGTTTCCTTTTCCTTTCCTCTTCCCCTGTTCCTTTCCTTTTTCTTTTCCTTTCTTTGGCTGCTTG
>VSDK01011802.1:35168-100966 GCA_009767595.1 Symbiodinium kawagutii
AACCACCCAAACTTGAACACGGACCGTGGTCACAGTTGCGATGTTCACCCGCTATTATCTTCTCTATATTTTTGGTTATGGTTATGACCATGCTGCCGTTTGACAGTGCCTACGAATGGCAACCACAATCTAGTTCAACCATCAATTCTTGGTGGACACCGCGTGACATTCTGCGGCCTCACGCAGTTTCTTTTTGCCTTTCTTTTGCTTTGCTTTCCTCTTGGCTTTGGAGGATGTGCTGTCCTGACTTTGCCGCCACTTTCCCCATGAGGATTGGAACTTCTCAAAGTTTCGCGGAACTGACTTTAGCTTGATGGTGGCTAGCGTTGACTTCTACAACCTACAACCAAGCTTCCTACCATCAGTCTATGGTCACACAGCGCTGCTTGGATCACCATCACGTGACATGAGAAGCTACCAAGTCATAGGTGCCAGAGATCGACCGAATTGACCTGTGCCGTGATGAATTTCTGTAGGGAAACTCGCAACTTTTCGGTTCATAGTCCAAGTAGATGGGTCCTCTGCACTCAATCTTCTGGGTCACTATGTGTCACCACACCACCATGGGGTCTCAAACCGCGCCGTGCTTGAACAATGAGAACCAGTTTTTCGCTGCTGTTGGAACATTTTGATGATACCTCGAGGATATTCTTGGTGCCCTCATCAATCACGAGTTTGCCTATCAAAAGGTTGGGATGTGTCCACTTGAAAACTCTTGACCATGCCAACATTTACTGTAAGCATCTCCTCAAGGGATACGTCCAAGTTCCCAAAATGCTCCTCCGAGACCAACCAACCAGTGATCGCTGCCATCATCTGAGAGCAAATCTTCAGGCCTTATGTGTTGGGATGAATTCACACCTGGATCAAGAAGTTGTTTGCCCAAACCTGTTGCAATGTCCATAGGGCTTGGAGAATCATCAAATCGAGGGATTCACCAGCTCAACATCAGCATCTGGCGAGTCAACCCAGTTGAATCTGACTTCTCCTTCGTCTCGGGCTCTTTGTCCCGAGCTTTCAATCGCTTTCGGTCCTTCCCTGGCCAGTGGCATCCAGTACCACCGCAGCAAGGAATGCTCAGCATATGAAGTCGCAGGTGTGTTGGCAGCCACAGTTTCTCAAGGGGACGAGGAGCTGAAGGTTCAACATGGTTCAACCTACTGTATACATCTGGTGGGTAACATTGCCGGTCATGGTTGAAGCCATCTCCAGGAATGGGTGAAATAAGAAATCATCTTGAAACTTCCAAGCAATTGCCGCGGAACTACAGGGAATCAGCACCAAAATAATTTCAGTTTGAGCGGTTCCACGTCTTCAAATTTCCTTTTGGTACTCCGGCAGCATGCCATCAGTGCACCTTTCTTTGCTTTCAGCGGTTCTGGCGAAGGCCTTAGAAGGAGACATGGCGCTAGGTGACCCGCCAAGGCTCGTAAATTCAATGGAATTGGCTACTAACATCTATTAATGCTTCCAAGCACATGAATTGTTCCATACAATTTTCGATGCTTCACATTGCAAAGAGCCATGAATAAAGATTTTCCATGATAGACCAAGAATGGTTTATACGAGTACCAACCATGATTAACACATGATTATTGATGGTGTTTCATACTCGATACTGTGCTTCAACAAATGGGATTGCCCAGCCCAGTGTTGGCATCCTCCGAAGGCTCAAACATCTTCCTTTCTGATAAATGAGCAACATTTGCAGATGTAACCAGTGGCCATGTGAACACGGGACCAACATCACCCAATTCGGAAGCCAAAAATTGCAACAACCTGCGTCTAAGAGGACTCGTTTGTTGTCTGACGTTGTTCCAACCTGTTTGTTCAATCGCCAACGACTCGTTGGAGCCAAGTCGACATCCAAGTGTTGGCGACCACTGGGATTCCCGTTGTGACAGGCACCAGGTGGACAAGCCAACAGCAACGCAACCAACGTAACGGGATCCAAAGCCACAACCACTTGGCTGGCACCAACCGAGTCTGGGAAAACGCAGTGGTCAAGGCCTTACGCTGATCTCCAAATGGTGAAATCCAGGGACCCTTGCGATCACCATATGCCTGTGAGGAATGCAAGGATGCCTTATGGAATTAATCAAACAGAATATACCATATTAGATGATTATTATTGTTATCATCGTTTTTCATTATGAAATTGTATGAAATTATATTTTGTCAAATTGGGGCACCGCTGTGTGTCCTATATGTACAATCCTGGGCGCTTAGCAATGCCACAGCGGCTCACCCACCAGCTGGGCTCAAGGACTATGAAAAGCCCAGCCGCAAACCCGACAGGCGTTTTTGGGTCATCATGCTTCATGATGATCATGCACGAACCATCATTACACATAACTTATCAACTTCATATAACTTCATGTAACTTTATATAAACACGACATGGATCATCAGGAACCTTGCTGGCGCATGACCAATTGGTAGTGTCACACGGGGAGTGAGGCAAAAAACCCTTGAGCTGGGGAACTTTGCCGATTCATCATCAACAATTCTCGAGCAGCAATCACAATGGACCACTGTCAATACGAGCCATTTTTCAACAGTTTCAATCATTATCAACCAGTATCAACTTGACATAATATCCATAATTAGCATTATTGTACACTCATCAATCATCAACCATTGACTAGTATTTTCAACATTCAGCATCCAAAACCAGCCATGATTCATGTTAAGTTTCGTTGTTTCACCACTCCCTGGGACTCGTCGCAAACCGACGAGCACCAAGAGTCGGAGCGGCCGAATCTGCATCAACCTGCGGGCGATCCATTTCAGTGCCACGACCAGCGCTGCAGAACCACGGCCACCACGGCCACGACGCGGTGGGGTGTGATGGTGCACTGGAGTGGGATTTGAACCAAGTCTTGGACCAGAGATTCAACCAGTTTAAACTTGAGTATAAGCAATACATAGCAATACTGGGGACATTGGGAAGCCATTTTGCAAGAATATCACTCCCAGAGTCATAGGGAGCCAAGAGTCCTGATAGAGATGTAACACGCGAGAGGGGTAAAACAACAGAGGTATGTTGCTGTCATCCATGGGCAATTGTCAGTCAAATCTTGACGCATCCACTGGAACAAAAAGCTGGAGGGTCCTTGCAGGACATGGGCTGGCGAGCATTGACTGATTTTCTCACAAAGGCACCACAAGCCACACCAACTTCGGCATCAGCTTCATCACCATCACCATCACCATCACCATCACCATCACCATCATCATCATCATCATCATCATCATCATCATCATCATCATCATCATCATCCACGAACCAGGGATTCGAATCTCGTTTAGTCGACCGGTGTAAATGGTAGAAAACCTCATCCAGTCAAGATGCTGACAATAGTGGGCTGTGCCTATCATCAGTTTATCGCCACCACCATGACCATCACTGGCATCAATCATCAGCACCGTCAAAAGCCAGCAACAACGCATGGAAGTTATAGGTTATAACAATTGATGAAGATTCTTATGATCATCAACCACCATGGCCATCAGCTATGTCAATCATCGCATCAAGTTGGAGCTGAGCAGTGGGATTTGATGGGCTCTGAATGGCATAGAGATATACATGCGCCGATGTATATCTGTGTACGTACTGTGTGGCACCAACTTTTGTGACTGTAGCTGGGAGGGGAAGCAAACGATGACAAGTCCAATTGCTGGGATAGCTGATGGCTTCTAACAACTGAGTATTTCCATGGTGATCACCGCAGTGACCATGGGTTACGATCTCTTTCTCCGCAGCAAGACGACGATAGGCCGAAACATCTACATGGAAGTAAGAGAGAAACTTGACCAACCTTTAGGGCACTGCTACTTAGAGAGCTGCAAGAGTTTTGGAGCGCTGAAGATCGAGCTGCACAGTTCCACATATACCAGGCATTGCCACACCAAACTTTCCCAATCAATTGATCTTCGCAGTGGCTCATCAGCAAAGTCGCATCCGATGCACTGCAGCTCAGCAAAAGAGTTTGGTCGGTTGAGGAACCCAGTTTCGCTGTTTGACAGGTACATGTGGTGGTGATGTGGCCATAAACAGTAGGAATATCCTGAAAATAACCAAACTAGTCGAACATGATCAAATTTGAACAGCTGAAACATTTTAAACAATATGATTCAGACCGACGGATCATGATTGGTATTATAACGCTCAAAAAGTTTGCGTTAATATCAATCAATCGTCACCCATATTCACCAATATCTGACCGTGAAATTACCATTGACTATGGTCATTGGCGTCAATATCAATGGTCACCACGAGCTGAGCATAGAATTACCAGTTGACCATTGATTATGCTCACTGGAACCATAGGCGTCTCAGCTTAGCACCACTGAAAAATCAGCTGCACCAGTCAACAGCGCCTGCTCCGGCCAACGGAGATGATGCCTGGGTTGTTGGGTGATCAGTGACCGTGGACCGTCGACCGTGGTGAAGGATACGTTGGATACGTTGATTCTGAACTGAGACCGCTGTGTGAATGCTTGTTCATGGTCGATGGTTCGCTAATGACCGTGAATGATGATATTACTGGTTGATGAATGACGGTCAATTGATGCTTAGGGTTGCCAATTCATGATTCATTTGATGATTAATGATTCGTTTACATGATGCTTGGTGATGGTGAATGCTTTCGAAACGATGGCTCATAGTGAATGATAGTTTCTAAACGATTATTAATATTCATGCTTTATGATTCTCGAACACTCGTTCACAATGATTAATTGTCTAGTTATGAGATGGTTCGTATACTTTGGTCAAAATGATATCGTCCCCAACAATCTCAGAAGTCAAACGGCTAGAAAATCATCAGCTTCAACAAATGAATCGTCTCCATATGGTAAAGTAGTTCGCGCCTCACTCTTCTCATTTTGGTCAAAGTTTCCCGCTATGAACTTGGCTTTTTGTTTCTACATGCATTCGCAACAACTTGGCGAAAAATAATTTTCAAAAGACGCGAACTGACAACGACGACAACCTATCCGTGAGACCTTCAAAATCCGCACCAAATCGTTGACTCGGCAAACAAACAAACTACGCAGGATTTTTGAGCCAACATTTCTGGGATATTGTTCCACAGGGCACTTTAGAAACGTCGCTTGGCAAATCCGATGAGCTTTCCTATGGGGGTTGGAGATCTGATGAATCATGTGAATCAAGGTACAGTTCTGTACAGTGGTGCTCCTTGCAAAAGGATAATGCCAGCATCTTTGCAGTCCCACTGTGTGATATATCTGGCCCTCGGTAATGCTTGAACTCCATGGGAAAAACGGCCGAGTCCAACTGACACAAACCAAACAGGTTGCAAATGGTTGCAAGTGCCAACATCTCTCCAATATTAATTGACATCAGCCTACTAGTTCTTGAGATTTGGTGAACTATATAATTGAACCGTTGAGTCATCGAGCATCGTAGTAATAGTAACCATACGGGCAAACACCCCAGTTTGCCCGCCTCTGTCGTCAGCGTCTTGGAACGTCAAAAAACATTGGACTTTACGGGAAATATGCACATGTGTGACATGAAGCGTACCTTGACGGCGCGCGCAGGTCCTTGACCTGTGTTTTGCTTGCATTCTGGAAACATACAACCCTAAAACCCCAAAACCATAAACCCTAAAACCCTAAACCATAAACCCTAAAAAGCTACACCGTAAAGCCAAAAACCTAAAAACCTTCGAGAAAAACAATAAAACCTTGAAACCATAAACCCTAAAACCCTAAAACCATAAACCCTAAAACCCTAAAACTATAAACCATAAACTATTACGCGCAAACCCCCCGTCCGCCCTGTGGGCGAACTGGGGTGTTTGCGCGTAACCATACTGATAATAACTAATCATCATTGATGATCTCTATAGTGATTGATCATGACAACAATGTTGACAATGCGTTGTCTGATACGGTTCTATCTGGTTAACCCACAATGATTAATATTAAGATGGTGGGTTAACCCTATCTGGTTGACCCTATGATTAATATCAGATACTCTATCCGATATAGCCCTGGCCAATCATCTTGGCCAGTTGCCACAGGCCCAAGCGAGGAATGCCAGTGCTGCCGAACAACGTTTCAGCTCGCTTCTTCACGTCCAAACGATAAGTGCTGTTGCCCTGCGGGGTACGGGGACCAAGGGACCAAGGCATTCAGACTGAGGTACAACAAGCAACAACCAACGATGCAACTGGCAAAGTTCTTAGCAGATACAAATACTGGCAAACAACGGCTAAAAATCCTGGCCAATGGTGCCGCTACTATGGTATCAACTAGTGGCGAAGACTAGCAAATCGTGTCCAAAGGATCAGGATCCGTATACCCCCATTAGCAATCTAATTCACCAATGCTGTTAATCTTGGCAAATCAACAACTGATTTCTGCTCTTGAATGATCCGCTTGGATTCTTCACTCTACAGGCTGGAAGAGATCTGAAGATGCAACACATGGAGAAGTTGATTGACCACATCCCCCTGCCCAATGGTGAAGCCCCACAGGCTCCTTATTCCGACTGATGATCGTTGCAGGTATCCATCGTTGCACCTGAAACGAGACAAAGATGAGTCGTGTTACAGTGATGTTATGTAATATTCCAAAGATTTCCAAAGATATTTCAAGGATAGATAGGAAAGATAGGATTGATAGGATAGATAGGATAGATAGGATAGATAGAAGAGATAGGATAGATAGAAGAGATAGATAAGTACATAGATAGATAGGAACAATAGAATAGCTAGGATCGATAGGATAGATAAGATTTATAAGATGGATAGGATATAGATGGAGATAGAGATGGAGATGGAGACGGGGATAGAAAGCGAGATAGAAATAGGGATAGGGATAGAGATAGAGATAGATATGATGTATGCACATACAAATTCCTACACAAATAGATATAGATAAATGGATAGATTGACAGGTGGACAAACAACTGATAGATGGATGGATGGATGGATGGATGGATGGCTGGATGGATGGATGGCTGGATGGATGGATGGCTGGATGGATGGATGGCTGGATGGATGGATGGCTGGATGGATGGATGGCTGGATGGATGGATGGCTGGATGGATGGATGGCTGGATGGATGGATGGCTGGATGGATGGATGGCTGGATGGATGGATGGCTGGATGGATGGATGGCTGGATGGATGGATGGCTGGATGGATGGATGGCTGGATGGATGGATGGCTGGATGGATGGATGGCTGGATGGATGGATGGCTGGATGGATGGATGGCTGGATGGATGGATGGCTGGATGGATGGATGGCTGGATGGATGGATGGCTGGATGGATGGATGGACGCATGGATGGATCGATGGATGGATGGATGGATGGATGGATAGATAGATAGATAGATGGTGGATGGATCGATGGATGGATAGATAGATGGATAGATAGATAGATAGATAGATAGATAGAAAGATAGATACATAGATAGATAGATAAGGTAGATAGGAAAATGGATGGATGGATGGATGGATGGACGGACGGACGGACGGACGATTGGATGGATTGGAAAGGATGGATGGATAGATCGACATTACAAGTAAACTCTTTTGAAACGGCGACACCATACAAAAAATTGCAAAACTATTGTCCCCCAAAAAGGAGGAAAACGTGCACGGTCAGACATGATCAGTAACATAGAACACTGCGATATGAGATCAGGAATTTTACGCCGCTCACAAAAAAACCTTCACAAGCGTGACTATGTATTCATCCTGTGGGTGTGGACATGGTACATCGAAGCGGACGATGCAGTTAAAAGGCGATGCATTTGACATGACCAGGGCAACTGCAGGTGCAAATATCCTTGCAGATCCCTAGCTCCTCCTTGAAAGAGGATCGGATCTCCTGTCTCCTTAGCTCCCTCCTGACCACCAGTGAGACAATGTTCTTCGCACGATGAACTTGGCTCAAAAGTGACATACAATCTGGTAATCAAACAGGACCACCATCGTCTGTAGAGCTTTTCTGAAAACAAAAGGTGTTCATGGTTGTCTAATATGGTTAGTAGTGGTTGGTTTACCATTTTGGTTGATTGCATTTTTGCCAACATGCCGATGTGTTGACCCGGATATATCTTGACTCAGGCTGCGACTATCGCCCGTCACTGAGATATGTACTGACACATATTCCTAAGATTTCCGATGTAGCATTGAGGAATGTGCTGAGATCCTGTCTGATGCATGCCATCTGCAATGGCATCTACCTTGATCTATGACCTGACGAATATCATAGGATTGCTCCAACATCCTCGTCTCCCCTGAACCTGGAAAACATTCCCCTGACATGTGTTCAAATAGATACCTGGACAGGAACAACCCATGCACGAACAAAGTCTTTCATGCATCACTCCGGCATACTCCCCGCCTCAAGTATTCTGACACAGGTACTTTTGTGATCCTTTCCTAGCCCAATGCTGGTTGTTGATGACATACCCCCAGCTAGATTTCATTAGATCTCTATTGTTTCTAGTTGCTTCTGCATCGGCAAATGATCAGCAACTACCATCCTGTGGTGGGAAGAGCCATCAGTTTTACTCCGACCATTTTTAGCCCCAGCCCTGAAACGTGCTGCCAGTGGTACCCAACCCCCAACATCAACGCCCTGGTAGGAACCACCAAGGGGAAGGGACTTGTCTCAGTTTCTGTGGCTCGGACTGTGACGCTCCAATACTTCACCTTGCTTCCTTCTGGGAAAGGACCGCTGGGTCGGCTCACCTGGCCACCGATATGCAGCCAGCAGAGGACAATGGGTCGGGTGACAAGCGGTATAGGAATTGAGATTTCTGGGAATCTTCCTTGGGGGAAGTCAGTCGTCCCTGAAAACGCATTTTGTAGTGAAATTCCGTAGTGCTAAAAATACCCTGGAATACCTGTGGGTAGCTGGATTTCTAAAAACTTGAGGACGGGGGAGGTGCATCTGGAGAATACAGGCGCAACACTGCTTACATTGAAATAGCCTTTCCAAACCTGAACATGTGCTAGTCATCACTCAACTGTACCAAACTGTCACCTCCCATATTTGGCTGATCTTGGGTGCAAGTATTCTATAGCCAAATGAGCAAGCAACCTCAGCAAACAAATGTTTCTCTCCGGGGCCTGCGGGTCAACCTTTTAACTCATGTAGTTTTCAACTCAAGATGTTGAACGTCCCAAACCTGAACATCCCAGAGCTATTGTCCCTGGGAACAACTACAAACAAACAAGTTTTCGCTGATATGTCTTCTGATGGATTTCTCAGTGATTTGATGGTGACCCGATCACATTCGTTCACACTCTTCAAAACCCCATGGTATGGATTTACCCCATCACCTCCCACGCAATATCCCGTTCGAAGATCCAAACAGCTAGGTTGCGCATGATGGTACTCAGCAAAATGCTGCTTTCCTCACTAGAATGCGCATTGATCACTGGGGAACCTCAGCATCCAACCCATGACAACCAGGGCTCAACTCAGCTGGCCGAGCGGCCACAGGATCCGTTGGCGGGCGACTTTTGCAGTCCACTTCCTGATCCACGTAACAACATGAGTGAAAAGAAGCCCATGAATTCGCAACAATTGTAGTGTTTACAATCTATAGCAGTAGTATGAATGGCAATATAATGCAATATATTTATGGCAATAGTACTAGAAATATTAATGGCAATATAGCAATAGCATTCACACTAGCAATAGTGATGGTAACAGGAATATGGTGATAGTAATAGTAATTGTAAAAGTAGTGGCAAAAGTAGTGGCAATAGTAATGATGGCAATATACAGTAATGCGAATAATAGTAATAGTAATAATGGTACGTAATAGTAATGACAATAGTCATAATCGCAACACTACATCATTTCGTATCATTTCCACTACCAAATCACAGTATCGATTTGAAGAGTTGGACTGGATGCTGGAAAAAAATCGTGCAATAATTGTACCGGCTTCTTGCAATCCATATTTGAGGAGGGCACTTCAAGGGGATAGTCAGGATTCCCCTGGTGCTGCTATTTGCTGTGTTTATCATTGGCCGTCAATGTGGCTAGCCACCACTGCTGTTCAATATTGATATTACAAATAGTAACAGGGCAGTCTCCATGTTTGCCGGAGGAGGAATTGTGAAAGTCATGCTAGGGCAAAGCTGGCCAAGCGGGCACTCCAAAAGCAATTCTTCCCCTGACATGTTGACAGATCAAGTTCCCACAACCCCCAGTGAACATCTGACTAGCGGACAAACTAGGGATTTTTTGTTGCAAACCAACTGAATGGCCCATTACCATGCTGTTGGCTGCCAAACCAATAATCATTTCATTCGCGGGTACAATGCAACTACCGTTTGCCGGGGAGTTCAAGTGCTTTCTTTGGGGGGTCGGGATTTGGCGCATGCCTTGGTCAAACATTCAAGCGGCGGCTTCGGACTATCACTGCATGTCTTGCCCACACGCTTCGGTCTGCCTTGAAAAAATGATCAAACATGTGCTGTTTGTTGGCTTTATTGGTGGACAACCTTACTACACTGCATTGTTAGTTTCAAACATCCCTTAATTACAATATGACTCACATTTGGCTGTGGGTCGAAATCTTGTGCCGCTGGTGAATATCCCAAATATGAACAAAATCATATTTCTTGGGGATGGTCAGCTATCCATTTTTTGTTGGTTGATATTGACCCACAGCCGTGTTAGAAACCACCAAACAAATCCAAACATCACATTCATTTCCCTCCTCACATTTTTGGAACTCGATCCTCCCACACCACCTGGAACTTGCCATCGTCAGAGCTAAAGGGATTGAAGGTCTTTTCGTGCACCTGCTGCAGCTGGTCAATGATCCCTTCAGAACCCAAATCAATCCCTACCGCACCAGGGTTTCTTCAGGTTAAAGGTTCGTCCGCAGACCAGATGTTGGGTCTCAGCTGGGAAGAAACAACGCGGGTCACGCAAAAATGAAGTGGTACCGTAGAACCCCAGCTATATAGCTGCTAATCATGTTGTCCAAGCAAATATTAAGTATAGGATTATCAGCGAAGCAGAAAACATGCCTATTCTGTGCCAAAATCAAAAAGCAAATCTACCTGTGGCAAAAAATCAAACCAGTTGACCCGTATCCGCTGGTGTTCATCCTAAGTGTCCAGCAGGTTCCCTTCTATGATCTAATGGGTCACCTGGCTCGACCCAAAAAGATACACCGGACATACGAACAGGATTAAGCTAAGAACAAAATCAAAAAAATCATTGAAAAAATCCAACAAATCCATAAGAACAAAACCATAAGAACAGAATCCAAAAAATCTTGCACCATCACAGGCCATGGCTGGAGGTCTGCGTTATCGATGCCCTGCGCGCGAACATGCCAATGCCACAATGGCGGCTCTGCACCCCCTGTGTCTCAACTGGTTCAGCCGATTTCTTCGTGGGTCCTGAGATTGGGGAATGGAATGATATCGGTGATAATACTCGTTGATACTAGTTGATAGTTAATGGAATGATATCGGTCCTTAATGATAGTTGATACTAGTTGAGTTCTTCCATCAACATCGATAAACGTTACAAAACCATCGACAATCAACAATCGATTCATAGCAGCTTCAAAACATGATGCACACAAATCACACAATTCCCCGAGCCAGCAAAGCATGCTCCATGCTTCATTCTTGAACAGCGGGTCTTATGGGTGTAGGGAAGCATTGGCCTACCACCGTTGGAGAGCAGCATCTTCACATCAGATGAAGGGTTTGGCACTGGGTGCCAAACCCGGAAACACTCCTATTTGAACTTGGAAGTAGTGTTGGTCAGCCATTACTCACTAGCTATGCTTGTGAATATCACCATCGTTGACCATTCCTACCCATTGTTCACCACTAGTATCCATGAGTAACCATTTGAAATCTATAATCATCAACCATCAACCATTATCAACCCGTACAAGCTATCAATCCATCAACCAACTATTAAAAAGTACAAACACATGTAAACACACTATACATATATAAAGGTTACATGTTACACCAACCATTCTAATATATGGGCTCGGATCGAAATGTTTGTTCCTGAAAACGGTCGTAATACCGTAGTTCCATGGGGCTCCGCCTTGTGGCACAATTGTCGGGACACCACATCTAAACGAGATCAATAAACCACAATTTCTTCAGATTTCGACGACTGTATCTAGCGCGGACCTGTTTTATTCGGAGCTGCTAGAGCTAATGTCTGTCTGCTGTGGCAGAAAAGGAAAACAAAGGTCTGGTGAGGCAGGGTCTTGGTCTGCGGGTTTTTTCTAGCGCGGATCTAGCGCCAGAGGAACGTTTTCACTGGTCTGCAACTTTGGGGAAATTGTGGAGATCATGGATTGCGAAAGTCACCCAACGCATCGAGATAACGACAAGTATCTGGTATAGACATGTTGTCTTTACCAATGAGCTTGAGACTAAGAAGGAAAAAGGCTATGGAGAAGAATCGCAATTGAAAAGGATGCAAACAAATACATGATTCAAAAAAACTAGCGCCAAACAAGCGCGAAACTAGCGCTACCATGGGGGAAAGCAAAATCACTGCATATATATTACATGACTCCGCCTTCTGGCGAAATTGACAAAACAACATCAACCGTTCTAATATGATCATCGGAGACTAAAAACCTATTAAGCATTTTTGAACGGATGCCATATGTCACCTTACGATCGTAGCCTGTAGCTCCCTTGCATGGCCTTCCATCGTTGTACCTCGTTTTTCTGAAGCTCAAAGATCCCGTCCTGGAGCTCACAGGGGGCAATCCCTATCCACAAATAAGGGATACTAAGCAAATCAAAGGGGTGACAAGTGGCAGTTAAATCGAATCTTTAGTGATGGTTGAATGATGGTTCATGATTGTTGAGTCAGGGTTACTATAATGATTGTTGAATGATGCTTAGTGATCGTTAGATAGTGCTTGGTGGTTGTTAAATGATCGTTGATCGTCATCAAGCAACATTAGCCTGGTATTGACAAACACCTGTCACACACACACACACGCTGTTAATGACTGCTAGCTGAGTCCAAGCAGTCCACTTAGTGCCTCTTTTTTGACATGGTTGATCTACCTTATTGCCTGGACGGCATCAGTCTCACTTCAAGGAGACTACAAACCAACACTCAATCGTTCCAGCTTCCAATTGACAACCGCTCAGCTATCCATTTGGGTTGATCCTAGAGGAAACAAACTCGGGTAAACACGTGAATCCTAGACCCTAGCTTGTTGGTTGCGCATGGTTGCACCTGAGCCCTTTTTGATGAAACAAAAAAAACGAATCAAACAAAAGTGCTATTGAAGCACTCACGGTCAGCTGCAGCAAATACTCCCGGAAGTAGCCCATGTCACGCTTGGACCTTCTTCCATGGCGGATCTCTGCAGCTAAGGTGAATCAGTTTTGGTCAAGGTTGATGTGTCTTCATGCCTCTCGTTTGTTCATGTTTGTTCCATATTCCTTCCTTTTGTTCCATATTTATCCGTTTCCTGTGTTCTTCTTTCCCTTCCTCCTTGCCCTCTTTCAAAGGTTTTTCTTCTGATTTCCTTCCTTTCGTGTTTCATGCATTTCCTTCTACGGTCCTTCTTTTCTTCCTTGCTTGGTTACTCTCTTCCTTCTTTCCTCCTCAATTCTGTTCATTTTCGGAATTATTCTTTGATCCTCAAAGCATTTGAACGATGATATCAAATACTTTTCTTGGATCCTAATGATTATTGGGCCTGCCAAACACTTCGGGCTCAACCATCGGAAACAGTGATCACTTTCAATGTCCACCTTCTTTGGGGTGCGTCACCATAGGCGTTTGTCAGAAATTTATATTTTTGGATGCTTGGAAATCATATGCCGAATATGCCTTCTTGCTTCTTCATACCTCATCACACCATTTATTTGCTCGTAGATCTTGACGATGGTTGTGGAATTCCACAGGCGACGTGTAGTGCAATAACCCAATCACATGCGTGATTTGTTGCTAAAAGGAGCCGTTCAGCCCTACTATGGGGCCAAATGATCTCGCTATGAACATCCACGTGTCCATACGACTGCAAATCCATGTACGTCCGACACTGAAGATCAGGCAAGCTTGTCATGTGCTCTAAAGACACAGCGTCCGCGTCCTTGAAGCTACCCGAGTCGATCTTGGCATCGAAGTAAACCGAGGACTGACCTGGCTCAATATTCCCATGGGTTGATCCGACTGAACTAAGTGCCAAGCTCTGGTTGCCGAAACCTTGTGGCATTATAGCATCCATGGTTAGATATGAACTGCACCATTTTTGTAGCCATTGTTGGCCATCACTCACCATTCTTGCTGCTTATCATCGCCATTGATGTCTAGCCATGATCAACAAGTCTTGTTGAGTGCCAGATAAGCACCCAACTCAAGCTGCAGCAAGTCGCACAACAAGAAAACTGCTGGATTGTTAGCAAGCCTCTGGTCCAGAAACCTCCTGGAAAACACCTGTCAACAGCTATCAGGATTGATGGGAGGTCCATATGGACAAACCACCAACGACTTTACCACAAATAGCTGGAGAATTACCATCCAGAATATGGATCTGCGCCATAACAAAGATGAACAATGGGTCAATCCTCCATGTCAAACAGGTTACAATAACCAACAATACAGGTACAATGGCTGATAGACAAAAAAGTGACCGCCGGCAAACCTCCCTGCAGTTGTTATGAAGCCTCTGTCGGCTCAGAGCGCAGGGGCTTGTTGAACATGGATCCGGAAACCAAAACATGAAGAATTATAAACAATGCCCATCATTTTCATACACGGGTGCATATTCATGACCACCCGATGCACCCACTTGAATTGACAAACCAAAATGCAACGGGCCATTCTTGGGGGTCGCTGACGATGCTCAAGAAGCTCAGGACTGGCGAATTCAACAGAAATGCAGTTGGAAACTGCAGGGCGAAATTGTGGAGAAGCAAATTAGAAGAAAATTGCCCCAGAGACGAAAAAAATAAAAAATGAAAGATTTCAGAATTCTCAACAACCATCAACACCAAAGCTCTAGCGGTTGATGCATATTGGTTGAAACGTGGTGAAACTGCAACTCCAAAGTAAGCTGTGTACCTGCGAATGCAGCACAGGGTTTCTGATTGGATCCCCATGAAACTCCGCAATTTTCAAGCATGGCTTCATGTTCCACAGGGGCACGTGGATTAGTCCATAAACTATGTACCCCTGTAGCTGGTTGCAGGCTGTGGGATGTGTCAGGGGAGTAGCTGGCCATGGATCATCCCACCTGCCGCACTGATAGCCACCCTGACCCATCACTCGATCAGCGCCTTGGGCAGAGAAGGTTTTCAAGATGCCAGGCTCAGTCACCTAGGACCAAGCGAGAACAGCCTGGCTTCACACACAACTCAAAGCTAATTATGAACCGTTATATGTGGGTATAGTAAAAACATGCTGGTACTAGTATTATTGTTAGCATATATGATGGTATAAACATGCTGGTACTAGTATTATTGTTAGTATATATGATGGTATAAACATGCTGGTACTAGTATTATTGTTAGTATATATGATGGTATAAACATGCTGGTACTAGTATTATTGTTAGTATATATGATGGTATAAACATGCTGGTACTAGTATTATTGTTAGTATATATGATGGTATAAACATGCTGGTACTAGTATTATTGTTAGTATATATGATGGTATAAACATGCTGGTACTAGTATTATTGTTAGTATATATGATGGTATAAACATGCTGGTACTAGTATTATTGTTAGTATATATGATGGTATAAACATGATGGTACTAGTATTATTGTTAGTATATATGATGGTATAAACATGCTGGTACTAGTATTATTGTTAGTATATATGATGGTATAAACATGCTGGTACTAGTATTATTGTTATATGTGGGTATAGTAAAAACATGCTGGTACTAGTATTATTGTTAGCATATATGATGGTATAAACATGCTGGTACTAGTATTATTGTTAGTATATATGATGGTATAAACATGCTGGTACTAGCATTATTGTTAGTATATATGATGGTATAAACATGCTGGTACTAGTATTATTGTTAGTATATATGATGGTATAAACATGCTGGTACTAGTATTATTGTTAGCATATATGATGGTATAAACATGCTGGTACTAGTATTATTGTTAGTATATATGATGGTATAAACATGCTGGTACTAGTATTATTGTTAGTATATATGATGGTATAAACATGCTGGTACTAGTATTATTGTTAGTATATATGATGGTATAAACATGCTGGTACTAGTATTGTTGTTAGTATATATGAGGGTATAAACATGCTGGTACTAACTAGTTGGTATCTTAGTTCACACTTAAGTCATTTGCTTGTATAAAGTGTAACGCATTCTCATACTGTATCATCTGTTTCCTAACTGAAGCAGCAGAAAAGACATAATTCTGCTTGCATCTTCCAAGCCAGTTCCACGCCACGGTAACAAACAAAGCACTCATGCAAATGTCTTCGATAAGTATAGCAACTAGTCCCAGCAAGGTAAAGGTATTGGTATGCACTAGTTGTATTGGTGCTTAATTATTCGTATGGGTCAAAACCAAGAATTCTCCTGGCTTTCAGAATCCCCTGTTGTTTCCTCGAGTAACCTATGCAAATATCTATTTGCACATCTTCGCGGCTCGGTCCCGCCGCACCGATGATTCAATGCTTGTATCGTCCAAAGCATGACAAGAGTTTTGGGATAATTAATCACACACGTAAATAGAAAACACCAATAGGTAGATCGATTATATACGATTATATATAGGGGTAGACCATGGTATATAGAAATAGATGAATGGACAAAGAGGAAGAGATAGACGTGAACTGGCAAAAAAATGAATCGATAGAAAGACAACTAGATGAGAGGCATAGATTGCTAGGCTATGCTAGGCTACTATACCGTCTATACCAGCAACCAACACCTAACCTTAGGCAGAACCATCCCTCAAGACACACCACATCCATCCACATCCCTGTGACAGCGCATCTGCGCCACCCCCGCCTGGCCCACCAGCAGGTGCAAATCTTGGTCCGGAAGAACCTGAGATGACGCTGAGGCGAACTCAGGGCACTCCCGGCACTGATTTTGATTGACAGGTTCTGTGGGTATTTTGGATTGTTTGAGGCCAAAGCATTTTGTGGGTGTCCAACCAAAAACCCCACAATAAAAAACCACTCGCGCGCACAAAATCATAGAATTGCCAGTGTTTCCTGATAAGAGTCATAATTTTCAGGCGTTCCGTGGCTCATCCGGAGATGCGAAAGTGATCAGACAGAAGGAAGTAGCCCGTCTTGCTCCTGATGCAGAAGTAGCCAACGAAGCCAATATCTTTTGAGATGGATGTGCCAGTGAGATATACTTGAAAGAGGATATGCTGCAATGTGACTCTTGTTTTCAAGCTGGAAACCACAGTATATTGCAGGTGTTTAGGGGGGTCCTGATGTAGCAAAGTTTTCGGCCCAGGGGCTGAGAACTCCATGTGAGCCATAGCTGGATAAGCAACAAACTATGGTCCTAGTGTCATCCACCCGTTGAGGGTCACCAGCTATGAGCCATCTGGAGGCTTGGCTGGTCCAGGTCTTCGTGTGATAAGACCAGCTTCACCACAGGGCGGCTCGTGGCATCCAGCTTCTCAGATGCTTCCAGAATGACCATACATGGGAAGACATGGGAAGCACATCTCGTGGGAAAAGCATATCTGGGGAGATACCCAAAAAAAACAAGCCACCAAAGCTGACCCTCTTCAAATGTCTGAATTCTGCAGGAATGGATTGGGAACCATCGGTGAGGGACATGGCTTCTTCATGCATGTTGAATGAGCTTTTGGGATGGTTTGGTGATATCCCAAATCTATAGCTGAAAAATTAGGAACCATGCAGACAAATCATTTTCCGATATCATCTCTAAACTGATTTGGATCTTTTTGGAGTAGGTTGGAAACAACCACCAGAACCAAATGAATAATACATATATATATATTCATATATATATATATATTTATTCAAATAAATATAATGGTATAGATCTTATTATGTATGTCCTTACACACCCTAACTATCCCTTGCCACCCAGGTCGCGAACCTCTCTTTGCACCGACGAGTCCGGACGGCCTGTGGCAGGGGCACAGTCCCACTGACCAGTGATGGTAGCGCTCAGAGTTTTAAAGGATGCTGTTTCTGTATTTGACTACATCACTTAGATCATTTTGGACAGATCATTTCAGATCTTGAGCACTTCGCTCCGTGCTGCTTGGGAATTCATTGATCCAGGCAACCAGGAGCTCTCACAGCGGAAAGAATTGCGTTTGCTCTCGCGGGCTTCGACAACTGAATCGATTCCCAAGTGGCAAGGGTAACATCTGCACAACAGGATCCTTGGTGCATGCGTCGAATCCCCGAAGCCGAGCCAGCCAAGCACACCACATCTGTAGGGACCCCACAGGTTCTGCTAGTTGACATACGTTGAAGTCCGGCCTGTGAAACAAGGTAGCTTGATAACAGCATCATCAAAAACCAGGGGAGAGCAGTCCCTCAGCTTGCTAGTAATGATTTCTGTAAACATGGATAAGAGAGGAGAACATTGCCAAAAGTGAGATAAACTTTGATAAAGTGCCTGCTGACCAACGCAATTTTAATCCACCAGGAATCATCACTATATCCACCATGATTCCCAATAGTTTTTTGTTGCGAACCAACCGGGACGCAGCCTTGGGTGATTTGAGCAAAGTACTGCCCCACAAAAAGCCAGACCTTGGCACCGAGCTGGGCGTTGCGGATATGCAGGCTACTGGAAAGAACCCACCTAAAGTGGCCATGACAGCAATCTATTCTTGGGATTCTCCATCACACACGCGATGCTTGCGCTGTACGGGAATGTCTTTCAAGCAAAGTCCATTCCCTGCAAAGAATTCATGCGCTGTCAGCACACGGGTTCATTGCGGGTTCAAAACCGGCTGCGTCGTCCATGGGATGCCCATGTCAATGGTGGAAATCCCGACATCGACCAGTTATGCAATTGATATCTGCAAGGTCCTCAACCTGATGCCCAGATGTTGACAAGGTGCAGCATCAAGCTTGCTGGGATGGTTACCCACTTGGGCCAGACTTAGTTGCGTCATGCTGCTCGTTTTGGGATCTTTCCGTATATTTCACCTGATGTTTATAAGTAAATATGTCACTGTAACTACATAGAATTATGTATATTACATAGAATTACGTATATGTACATCATACGGCTTAATCTCTACAGTTTGTAGCACGCATCACGAATTATCATCAATGTATTTCCGTATTCACAGGCCGCTTTTGTCCATTCCCACTTGTTTGATCAACTTGGTCCAAACCGCCTTGGGTTCCGCACGCCATGTTGTCTTGGCGACTGTAACCTGGGTTGATACAGCGACTGGATGGGGGCTTGCAGTGTACAAAGTATACTAACAATCACCTTTATCATGATGAAACTTTATCAGTCAACCATGAACCATTTGTGACTATCAACCCATGGCAACTATCTATGGGAATTCCTGACGCACAAATTATTCTCAGTCAACTAATGATTATTTGTCAAACCATCAATATTTGGTTGTTGATATCAAGCAACAGCAAAGCCACATAGCTATTCATAAAAAGCAGTTGATCAACCACGCATTGGATTGAGGTCCGTGGTCCCCAGAAGCGCCGCTACTATTTCCCAAACCCCAATTGCTGTGCTAGGACGAGCAAGAACTTGGGCGTTGAGTTCTGGTGGCCTATCCCTTGGGATTCGGTAGCTAAGTGGCGAGTCGTTCGAAAAACTATCAACAGCTTTCCTTTTAATGTCAACATACATCTGTACATGCCTCCTCGACTCAAGGTAAAGAATTCCCTGGTGTTCAAGCCAATTTGAGCAGGCAGCCAGCCGTCATCCCATCCCAAATCATGATGATCTTCACCGAGCCCAGTGCAGCTGCAGCCACATGAAGCCACCACGATCTCACAAACCAGTGATGATGAGCCATTTCTCATCATTTCTCTCCGCATATCTTTCCCCATCTTCACTATACCCATACTATACCCATACTATACCCATACTATCCATGACTAAGTCAGTACTAGATCAACTACAGTAAGGAGCTCTGGAGTCTACAGTCATTCCTACGGTATCCCCTGCTATGATCCCCTGGATGCCTGGACTTCCATGACTTCCCTGGGATCCAACCGCTGCCAGCAAGGAGCTCCAGAGCCAGAAGCCGATGGTCGTCTGCCAAGGTGGTCCAGTCTCCTGGAGCCGTAAAGCTAAGAATCAACAGCTGGAACCAATGATTACGCCTAAGAAATGCTAAGAAATGCTAAGCAATGCGAAGAATCAGTCCAGTCTCCTGGAGTTAAGAATCAGTCTCCTGGAGTCAGCTGTAGCTAAGAATCACCGATATGAAGAGAATCCTACTGGTCAATGATGGTTTTTCACGGTTGATGGTGGACTTTTTGGTGCTGAAAGCCAAGTTTGGCTATGTACAGGGCCAGCGAAAGCGTACCCAATGGTTGATAATTGATAATGACATCCTCACAAAACGCCAGCAGCTCCAACTGGTCATTGACTTCATTCAAAGTTCTTGGAATTGATGAAGTACCACACTCCTCAAGTATTAAAAAGGGTTCTATCTCCATTCAAGTTCGGTAGCTAATGCCTGTTATCTCTTGCATTCTCCTTCGTATGGTTGTTGTTATACACGGGCAGTCGTGCAGTTTTCAAACTCATTCATTGTAAATCTTATAGACACTATCATGGGCTGCGCAAAACTCTTGCGCAACTCTCGCGCGACTGCAGTGGGAGCTTGCGTGGGGACGCTTTTGAAGGAAGAACTTGCGCGGGAAGTGTTGAGCATCTTGCACATTGACACCTCGCAAACCTTTCCTTTTTCCTCCTGTGTGGGGTATCTATTTTTGTCCGCCTTGCAAAAAATCGTCTGAGAAAATCGAGGTGATCTTTTGCTTTGATTAGGCTTTGAAAACTTGCCATTATTTTCATAGCTGGATCTTCGAGTTGTCACTGGATCTTCGAGTTGTCAAATCTTATCCCTTCACACGATTTCTGTCTTGAGGACGGCGTGCGCTTTTCGGACTGTGGCGATCACGTGAAATTTTGGGAGGTGGCCGAGCAGCACCAACTGATTGGCAGGGCAGGAGATGTCAACCTTCCATCTGGGAACCATCAGGGGTCACATGGTGAAGGATGCTATGTCTAACTACCAGCAAGGTGGTTCAGTTTATGAGCCTGCCACCGGCCTCCTGCCTCAGTCAATGCACAGTGGCCCCTTGATCAAATTTTTGAAATCAAACAATTGAGTCTATATCTTGTGCTCATACCTGATGGCCAGAACTAGAGCGACACAAAGACCAAAGCTGTCAAAAGCCGTTGCTCTCGCCTCTTTGAAAGGCAAAACGCGCGCGTCCGACTGCCATTTCTGTAGGTCATTGCTGGTTGCATCATGGACCATGCCCGGTGCGGCCCCCCGTCCTGTGACCTCTGAAGCACCTGGCGCCATTCGTTGAAAATTGGTGCGTGATTGTACACTCCAACAAACCTGCAAGAGGGTTGTTCGTCAGGGTCGTTTCAAAACACCCCGGACATGAACAACACCATCGTTTTGCTAACCGAAGCACATATGAAATCGAAATATGAAATCAACCAATGTGTTTGATCATCATCCTCCATTTATTCACCATTCACCATCTATCAACCATCACCATCTATGAACCATCATCATCCATCAACCATCACTAACCATTACTATCCATCTTTAACCCATCAAAAATGACAAAAAGCGAACCATCACCAGGTCATCACCATGAATCCGGTCGCGTTGATCTGACAGGACCAACTCGGCGGTTCCAAGTTCTTCCCTTCGCGAGGTCCGGCCTCGCTCCAGGAGTCTCCGGCCTTGTGCCGCGATGACCTGGCAGTTGCCTACCAGTGACTTCTGTAAGGGAAACCCTGGCGTGGGGAAGGTGACCTATTACAATCCTATTACACAGGAAAGGTTCAGGGTCAGTTGATGGTTAGTTTTCATTCTTAGGTGATGATGGTTAACAAATGGTTGAAAACTAGATTTGGTCAAAAGATGAATGGCTGATGGTGAGTTGAGTGATGATCAATGGTTCGTTGACGTTTGTTGATGGCTAGTAAATGTTTAGATGATGGCTCACAAATGGTTGATGGCTAGTGATGGTGACTAGATGGTTTACCACCGTTTGCTATTGATGGTGAATAGAGGCTCAATGATGCTTTTCATGATGCATCATCTTCAATGATCAACACTACTTGATTCGTGGTAGAATACCGGTGGTAATGGGTTGTAATGGTTGGCCAATCGTGAGTCATGTCATGGTTGAGGATGGTCGATCACTGGGGACTACGTGGGCTCCGAGTCGCTCGTTTCAAATCGCTCCCCAAATCGTCCAGCACAAGGCCCACTGTGGGACAGCTGGTGCTTAGCAAATCTTCGCAGTACATCGTGGTCCGCAATACGTGTAGTACTCTTAAATATTCTCGACCACCTCATCAGCAACATTTCATTGGCATGGACAATCATGAACTAATTGATATTAATGGTACAGTAAAGATCAAACATGGTGGATTGGAACGATTGATCACTACTGTTTTGCTATGACGTGGCAATAATAATGATGTATTTGATGCATTTGCCAATACATGTCGGTAGTCAGCAATAGTGCCTATTGACATGTCACCGAGAATAGCATGTCACTGCTAACAGCTACCAGGATCCATTGGTACTGATGGATCAAAGTGCTTGAAAATGAATTACAATACTGCCAGCTATGATCTGGATAACAGCCATTTAATCATATAACGTCTAAATATGAATGATAATCAAACTATGCGTTGGACCTGTTGACATTGTTGCTGCGACATGTGCTTTGAGGAGTATCGTTTTTTGGCCAACCCCTGTCGCTTTTGCGAGGAGAAAACAAATCGGGATGAAAGTCTCCCAATCTATCCTGATTTAGTCTGATTTAACCAATTCAATGATGTATATGATCTACTGATGTAGATGATATATTTGAATAAATACATAAATATATATATATATATAGAAATATATGATATATAAATATGATATGTATATATAGAATGTATATATAACCCTCACAACCGCGTGTGTTGATATGTGTTGATAATTGATGACAATCACGTATGACAAATCCTGGTATCCGCCGCCGCTGATTACTGTTGGTAATAAAGCTCAATACAAACTCTTTCCTGTCAATGCTTAAATGATTTACCATTGACAGGACTGGTCTTTAGGAATGACTCTAGAGTGATGGCGAAGATTAACAACAATGGTTAAGGCACTGCCTTCTGATACTTTTAAGAAACAAATAAAACAGATTAGTGGATTTACTGAAAGGCCTACTAATCACTGCTAAGACTGAATCTAAAACATGTCTGATAAAGCCAACTGTTTCGATTGCAGCTGTTGGTTGTGATAGATAAGGATCGCTGAACAACACAAAAAGGATAATGATAATAGTCCGGAGGTTATGACGGTCAATGTTAGTTTGGCTGATGCTTGATATGAAATGTTACCTGACGAGCGATGAAGACCAGGAATGGTTGACCCCATCCATAGCTAAGTTAAGTAAAAAAAACATGTGGCAAGGAATTCTGGTTGATAAACTACAAATGATTCCTTTTCATAGAACTTAGCTGCAGACATGAAACCTTTGCCATATCATTGTGATTACACAAAGGAAGAAATGAATTCCTGCATAGGCATGAGCAAAAGTGAATACAGCTAGTGCTCAGTAGGTCTGCAGAAATTGTTGGTAGAAATGGATTGCAATTATTGCAAGAAGAGCTGCTTTCAAAGGCTCTTCGATTAAACTTCCTGGGTCAAACACTTCGAAGAGCTGTCTTTCAACCATACACCGGGGCCGATGATCGAGCTTTGCTTCAGGGGTTGTTGTGGATACCAATGGGTGATGGCTAAGGGTTGATGGTCCACAGTTCGCAATTAGCATTGGGGCAGCAATAAGGCTATGGATGTTTTTTGAAGCATCAATTTGACGCAGGATAATAATCAACAATAATAGTTGGAATAAAATGGTTGATGATGGTAGGTACACCAAGGATACAGGGTTTTGAATGATGGCAGGTACACCAGGGAAACAGGGTTTTGACCCATAGCAACAACTGTTAGTCAATGGTTAACAATGAGAAAAGGTCATTACCGGCTGTCAATCCGTACTAACTGTGGTATTAAGCCACCCGGCCGTGGACACCCTCATCATTCCTGCTCGTGGGGTTAGCAGTCTTGGCCAACTCAAAAACAAAAATAAACCAACCCACCCAGCGCCCAACCAAAACACGATCAGCCAATGGACACTACACTATGTTATCAAAATCATCTGTAAATACAACAAAGCACCATGAACACTCATGAATAGGAACAAATATATAGTACTATTGCCCAACCACTGATCATCCACATAGCTCTCGTCATAAACTAAAAAAACATGATAAACCAAATAGCAAACCGTTATACACCCCATTTACCATGAAGTACTAGGTACACCAAAATGGTTGGTACACAAACACCAGCCTGGTAACATCCAATGAGATACCATTCCCAAATGTTACTCAAATATCCTGGCTCAAAATTGACACTTTGATGTAGAAACACCCACTTTAATATGACTTGAAGATGGTTTTCCATAGGCTTTTCCCTCTGAGCCATGGTAGTTCTACCATTGAACCCACCTCACAGCCAGCCCCACCCGAGCAACCACACCGTCACGAAGCGGCGACGCTGATCCAAGACGCCGGCAATGCTCACCTCACAAAGGATCAAGTACCAAGTGCTAATCAATATGCGAACGATGAAAAACTTGTGCATATAGAAAATACGGATGGAGTATGGTCATACATACATATAGATTATACTGATCATAAGCTAGTATAGGTATTAGTGAGATACTAGCAAAGAATATACTGATCAGTATGGATCATCATATTAGCACTTGCCAGTAGTAAACCATAGTCATCATAGCAATATAAAGCACAACATGATGCCATGATTAAAAAACACCCAAATTTTGGCATCAAGCAGTGGTAACGTGCGCCCATGAAGGAGGCGCTGGTTGTTTCATACTCCCATGAAAACCACTATGAATCATATATTCTTAGTCAATATTTGCTAGCAAATGATCATTATGATGATGATCCACTACTGGCTGTTGAACAATCACCATTGATCATGAAATAGTAACACTGTTTCATAGGCCATTTGGCTGCTTTTCGGACAAGCGCTGAATCATGTTTGCTAGTCGCCAACAACTATGAAACATGTACAGCCATTGATCGTTATCCACCTCAGGTAGTTTCAAATTCTCTCCTCCCCTGACCACCAAGCATGACTCGCCATGACTAATGATATCAACCATAAAGGACCATCAAGCTTGCATTTCATCATATCTGACAGTGAATCACTCAATCACCATCACAGCAACATTATTTGGGGGTACCATCATTTGGGATGTACTGTCATCTTGGAGGCATCATTCATTGTCCATTCCAGGACTGATAAACCGATAGATCCGGTAGTCATTTTGCGATGGCAGTAGTTGAGGACTCATGTGGCAATTTTCATGCAAATACTATCGCTAGTCATCAAAACATAGGAGAGAAGTGTAAGCAATATCTAATGCAATACTATGTGTAACAAATAACTAATGAAACACACTTACTAGGCAAGTCCTGTGTAACTACAGGATGCTGCCATTGGCCCCTGCACCAGCAGGTAGAGCAAAACACATACAGTATTTTTCTTTTTCCTAATCTTCCGCTGTGTTTTAAAGGCATTGCCATCTTTTTTTTGTCGGCGTTGGTTGTCCTCAGAGTTTCCAGGTTTTTGACTTTGGACTTGCTTCTCCACGTAGCTTGCAAGCTTTTAAACCACCACGTTCTTGCACCAACACACTTTTGCACCACCAAGGCCTTACTCCAGGTTTTTACACCAAGTCTTTAAACCACGAAGTTTTAAACAACCAAATTTTTACACCAACCAGCTCCTACACCACCAAAGCTCTACTCCAGGAGGTTTTCGCACTAACAAACTCTTACGCCAAGAAATTTTATGAATTTTTATACTTTATTAAACACCAACACGCACAGACACTTTTACGCCGAGAAACGAGCTTTTACACCAACATTTTTTTTTGAGGTTTTTACATCAACAAGTCCAACAAGCTTTTGCACCACCATACTCCTACACCGCCCAGCACTTCCATCACCACACTTGGGCACCAACTTTTACACCAAGCCACCCACATCCGACGGCCCATTGCAGAACCACCAACAGGTGCCGAGCCCACAGTGGGAGCGATTTCTTTCGGCAAATGTTCCACCCCAGTGGTGCGGGGCTGACGCATAACGATAAACTATGCGAGATATGAATAGATTGATGATGATGATGATGATGATGATGATGATGATGATGATGATGATGATGATGATGATGATGATGATGATATGATGAACTTGTTTCAGTTTCCTTGGATGCATATTTGATGCCCCCTGGACCCCTGGTAGGGCCGAGCGTTGGGGAGGGATTCGTCGGCGACACGCACTGTGGTGATCTGCTGCTTCCCAACGGCATAAGTCACCGGTCTAAACTCACTCCCCTGCTGAATGCATCCTCCCTGCGATCCTCATGTTACTCTTTGATCCTTCCTGTCTATCTCTTAGGGCTGGCTGCCCTATTCGCATGTTTGTATATCCAGAAAAGAGGGGTCTCAGTTAAACTCGGGTATAATATCAAGTATTGGGTACACTATGGCTTTGACCACGCCCATATTGTGATCATGTTTGGTTTTTGCTACTAATGCTCTTCGATCATGCATCATCGAGCATGTTTAAACAACAACTATAATTGATTGTCAATGACGAGTAGCCGGCATTAACCATCATGAACCATCTTCAACCATCATCAAACCATGATTTACCATTCTTAGCTACCATGAAACTTTACGCTTGCGAATGGTCCCCCCTGGATCTCGTGCCTTTGCTTCCAGCGAGCACGGCTCATTGGCCTCCGGGCTGACGGAACATGCTAACTTGCAATCCTCGCTTCCTTTTGCTAGACCTTCCTCTAATAGGAATTTGACAGTTAATCATCTCTGCTCCCTAGCAGTAAATTATTGAAAACTACCCTGAGTGTTTGATATTTAAGGGGCAGGGAGGAAGAGGGGGTTTTACTGTTGGGGAGCGGAGATTGTTCTGGTTTTGGGATGTTGTTTGCAAAAGTATACTTGTCTCCTGAAGCCTTGGACAAAAAACGAGAAGCCTTGTTTGACAAATCCCATCATGATCCACATGTGATGCCTGTTGCTTCAGTAACTATGCCTCGACCCCTGCATTGGGAGGGAATGAAACTTGTGCAGCCCTTGATTTGGATCATGTGTAGGCATATTGAGACAGGTCTGATAACCCAACTGAACTCGATCCAAACATTCATTGTCGTGATCAACAGTCATTGCACCAAACCTCAGGAAACCAATGACCCGATTTGGAGAATTGTCCTGGTTTAAGTTTGTGGGATGAATGTCACCTTCATAGTTTCATCTACGAACGCAAATGACGCCCATGAATGCCACAATGAGAGCCTTTCTGAGGTTTGCAGATATGTTCTGAAATCTTCCCGTTGGGTATAGCTTTCAAGGTAGCAACAGCCCAAGAGAATGCCACACATTCTGAAGCTACATCGTTTGTACCTCGTCTGTAATCTAATGGAGTTCCACCGAAATTCTGTGAACAGATTGGAGTCATCAATCCATTGAAAGGATACACGGCCAACATGTAAGTTGTTCCCCAGAGCCGCCGACACCTAAGGTGCAGGACCATAAGGACCACATGTAATTCCGGATTGGAATATGGAACGCTGTGGCTTGGGAAAGGTCACATGTTTGAGGGATGAGGATATTTCGAAGCAACGCGGGTTGATACAACATAGAAGCAACATGAAATTCATTGAAAGTCACCATGCGCGTGCATCCAGAAGTTTTCTAGACTTCTCGCTGATTGACTGCCCAGTTTTCATTGAAACGACCTTAGCTCAAGCATGAGGACTCACCACACTTATTTGCCCAACCTGGCAGGAGTCCATCAAGTTCTTGATTGTGGAGAGGCTGTCTTATTCTATTGATGTTCTTACTTGTGAAGTGCATGTTTATTCTCACTTTTGCTTCGCATGTTCTGCTTTTATTTTCATGTTCAAACCGTTCAAAAACATATGTGCGCTGAAGTTGTGCTTTCGGTGTCGCACCCTAAGCCTGTTCAAGAACTTTTCAGCTATGTGAAACAAATAGCCATGCCTGGGCAGCAGGGAGCAGCAACTATCGGGTGAATAAGCCTAATTGATTTCAAGAAACCATGCCCCAGAAACAACGAAACAATGAATTCAACAATATGTCCGATAAATAAAAGACACATGATTCCAAGGATGGCAGACCGTACGAAAATCAGAAAATGAAAACCATCATCATAACTTTCTTTTGATTGTTTTTCAATTTGTTCGTTCTTGAAATCTGTTTATCCGTGCCAAATCCTTCCTGTTCAATCTATTAAAGTAGGTGTGTCATTTTTCCTGTACCTCTCCAAACTTTTCCAGCCAAAGCGGATTCCAAAATCTGATTTGCATCCAAAAACGCGATTGAACATCAAATCTGTATCCAAGAGCAGATTTGAACATCTCATCTATATGTCCAACAGCAGCTTGGAACAATTGATCTGATTGAAACAATATCAAATGATTTTCAACATTTTTCAACCATGAACAAAACTGTAGACGGTTCCTTTACAGAGTACCTGCGGGGGCTAGGGAACCGAACAATTCAAACCGACCATTCTGGACATCTGCTGGTAGATGAAATGCTGCCCGGCGGATCGCCTTGAAGAACGGGACGTCAAGGAAGAACCCAGCCACCTGCAGCCTGATTTCCAACGTCTTAGGGGTGGACTAAGGTTGTTCCGGTAAAACAGGTTTCAAGTCAAATATATGAATCATGGGAACGACCATGCATCAGAGAAAGATATCCATGCTCGTCAATACATCTCCAGATATGTTTGGGTAGTTTAGCTATTTACTGTGAATCAAAAATGGGGCGGCGTTTTATCAATATTGATCTACCAAAAACGCTGGCTCATGGATTTTAAGAAGTTTCAATCATGGCTGATGACAGCTGAACCATTAATGTGAAAGAAATCGCTCGAAACTTGGCGTAGAAATTCATAACAACTTGCAGGGAGGAGTCGCAGTGTCGGCTGACCAAATGGCAGAAACCGCAGGACTCCCGGAGAGCAAATGCATGTTGTACAAACCAGGGACCAGGGCGGGGTCTAACACTGAAGGGAATTAACTTGGGCAGCGCCAAAACTCTATTCATGATAGGAATCTCAATGTGCACCCAATCCTATCATGGGCTGGGCTATCATCTATGTAGGATGATCTAGCATCACCTACCTGATGGATTCTCACTGTAAGCCTAGGAGGAGCCAGAAACACAACATGTTTCATGAGAAAACACATGGCACATCAGTCGGCTCACCTGGCCAGTTCCCGAATTGCAGCGACAGGGACCGCCGTTTCACCACCACTACCAAACACTGTAGCTCATTAATCGCAAGATTATCATGCATGATTTTATTTGTCGATAGTAGCTAACATACCTGGTGCTATCAAGCATTATATAATCAACGCTAACAATTATATTGCCACAATGGTTAACAATAATATTCATAAGATTGCTACAGTTCTTATATAGTGAATGATATTGCTGTGCTTGATTAACCATCATTGACCATCATTCACCATCATTGACATCCATAACCAATATGGCTGTGGGTCAAAACCCCGTACCCCTGGTTCCCCACCATTAACCATTGTTTTCCTTATTATTGTTGGTGGAAATCCCCCATTAGTTGGTTGATTAATATTGATCCATGCCCATATTATGGTCAATGATGGGCAATCGATGTTCATCGGCCAGTGCTTAGCTTCGCCTCGCCGACCTCGTGACCACTCCGCACCTCAGTACACCACGTGGTGCACTGCACCAGGCACCCGCTTTGCACCTTGGTGGCTCGCTCTGATTTCATGTTGCTGCCAGGTATTCCCATGCTGTTCCCATGGTGTTCCTGAATGGATAAGAACATGCACGTGTTCCATCATGTTTCATCATGCTTCATCGTGTTTCATCATCATGTTTCATCATGTGTGTAGGGATTTCGAATACATGTTTGGAGGGAATGCAAACCGGAATGTGGGGAAAACACACCTTGAGTTGTTTTTGCTGAAGTAGATTGTAGGACCCGCAGCTGAAAACCTGCTATGATCCTCTCAGGTTTGTGGACACATGGTTAGACGATGACAATCACTCCACATGGCTTGGACAAGAACACCGGATTCAACTCATCAAAAGTCACACTTGCAGTTTATCCAGAGCTGTATCAACAACTGATTTGGTTTCAAGAGCATCACAGTTTTCGGTCAATGGACTGTTGGATTAGCAACTGGAAAGGTATCAACTATTTTGAGATGAATTGAACATGTTGGTATACAGATTGTAGTGCACTAAACAAATCAGTTGATGCCACGTACATTAAGAAGGCATCTGGATATGAGCGATGTAAACAAGCAAGCAAAGCAACATGAAACCAGCGTTTAGCGAGAATTCAAAGCTCGATGTAGCCAATGACAGTGGGAATAGCTATAAGCATAAGACAGACACATATCATAATATAAAAGAGTATGGCCTGCATGCCTTTTCAAACACTCCAGAAATGTCGCTGAAACTTAAACACTGCATCAAAGATGTCACATATATGAAATCATCATAATAGGTCTACACATGCAATGACATTCCCATCGCTTATCTTCTGCAATTTCGCAGCAAAAGGCCAACCTCGCTGCACCCTGGCTGACTTCTTTGACATGGCCAAGCCCGCAAGAGCGTCTCCACAAACAGTTCTAGGATGTCCATGTCATAAAGTGTCTATGCATCACTGGGGTTCCACCCCAGAAATTGGATGGAAAACTTGACACCGAGCTCATGCCGATGCAACATGGCGCCCAAAATGAAGCTGGGGACAAGATTCTATGGGCCAGTTGAATCCTTGCTGTCTCTAGACTTTGCCAATCACTTCTCAAGATGTTCCTTTTCGAATGAGCAACGGACCTGCCTTCTCCTGGACCCAAACTCATCCCCCTGATCCACAGTGTTGGCCACATCTTGCCCCACAGTTCTTTCGGATCACCGCACTTCCTTACAAGTGTAAGTTTCGTGCTACACGAAATGGCGATCATGGTTTCAGCCACAATTGAAGGCCGTCAAGGCTGATTTTTTGGATGAGTTTTCTGGTTGTGGCTATGACTACAAGTTCATGGGTCATCTTTTCCTTCCATGACTGTACTGCTTTCCAAGGATCTCGGCGATTCCTTCGTGGGATCATCGTTACTTCATGATCTGATCATGGTTTCCATGATATGTTCCACCAAAAACAGGCACAATGGGCTGAAAAACATACGTTTGGTCTATGAGCATTAGACCTAGAGGCGGACAATGCCAGTGAGGATCAACCGCTTGGTTTTTCGCAATTTCTCAGGGCTGTTGGTTCTCCATCTGAAGCCTCCCCTTCAATGAATTTGGAAGCACCTAATGGAGTACAACATGCTGAGATCACGAATAGTTCTTTATATAATATGATTAATTATATAAAAATATAGCTATATATAATATATCCAAAAAATATTCAATGGTAAGGAAGTGATGGGTAATGATCTATGAACCAGCTTTTTGTTTGCCATCTACGGATCTACACGTTTGCACCTACATTCCGGGGCACGTGCTGCGGATCTTGTTGGGTTGCACTTGTAACCCAGCTCGGCCATTGATTACCATCCCTCAACATCATAGATCATTCATTCGTTAAGCAGCGCTCTTGGCCATACCTGTGATATACTCTTGAACCAGCATAGACCATTCTCAACCACTATCAACCCATCAAATACAAATCTCCACTACCGACCATTACCATCCACCAATCATATCAAACATCATTACTAGTTACTCTTTTTCATCATCAACCATCAACGTCAACTGGCACTATCTAGATATTCGTAGCCATCGTAGCTTAGCCACCTGTCATCCTTGATGTTTCACGTGGCGAAAACCCATGAAGGCCGTGGAACACTGCTACGCGACGACGGGAAACTCCAGACTCAGAGCTGTACAAGTCGCCAACCATTCCGTCTCACAACTGTATCACAGATTGCGACGGATCTTCTCCAGGAACCACGAAAAACAACCAACAAAACTCGTTGTGCACTTCTCCATGCACTTCTCGGAGCAAACATATTGAGATGTGTGGCTTCCCGGGGAGCTGTTCTAATTGACAGCTGGGCAGTCTCCAGTTTGGAAAGGTATTTGGAGAAATTGTGTGCACCCACACCTGCGTTTTACCAGCAATCACAAAAGCTATGGTGGGTTCCAACGAAATGATCTGGTGGAAATAATCAACCGCAAAAAAATGGTGAAAGGGTACACCGTATCAAGCAACGGCTTTGATTCTGACACAGAAGTGGGGCAGAAAAAAACGGGTACACGGACATCAGCTCAGAGGTGGTGTTCTCTACGAAAAAAGCTTCCAAATTAAATTTGTCGGAATTAAATTTGTGGAACAAATAAGTTTGAACATATCTAAACTTGTGCTCTCGCTTTGGGACACTTGAATTTGGATCACTTGAATTTCGATACATACTAACTAACCAAAACATTGAATGCACTATTTCCATCAGGTTGACATGATTATTCCTTTGATTTAGTCAGTCATCTCATATCACTGGACAAATCAACATGACCTCATCCCTGTTGACTGGCGATTTCCTGATATCATGGATTATCGTGGATTGTTATCTTGCAAAGGTCAGCGTAAACAGTGAAGAATGCCCGATTGCTCGTTTAAACTCTGTGACATGGATGAGACAAAAGCACAAACATGCCATCAACATGGAGTGGTGAAATTGATGGATATGGGGGTGCGCGCGGTGATTGCGCGTCTAAAACCGCTCAAGGCTGTATATATATATATAGTATTAATGAGTTTAATGTATGTATAGGTATGTCTACATATATACTGTATATGTGCACAGTGACCAAAAACACGACATTTTTTGAACGAAGACACTTCCAATGCTGTTTCAATACCCATCCCATTATCAATCAGTGTCACCGTTCAGTGCATGGGTGTTCAACATCAAAGTAACCCGGGCCTTCTTGCAGCCAAACCTTGCCAAGTTCCCGTCATTAACCATCAAAAAGCCCATGATTTTCACAGATATCTATCCAGCGTAACCTTTCTCCGGCATATTCACAGATTAATTCCAGCTTCTCAACCAATATCAGCCAGCTTCTCAACCATTCCCCGGTAGCAGTAGCAGCTTTGCTTGTGGAGAACACCTACATGGATGGTCTGCTGTCTACGCCTACTCCAGGACTCGCTTAGGATACCCGCCGATTTGTGCCGGGATGCAAGATCTGGTGGTGCTGCTTTTGCCCGCGGTGGTCACTCACCAAAACAAGTTGCTGATGGCTAGTAGTGAACAAGCTGGGGGCGCTTAAACAATAATTGTAAGCAAATCATGGTTGATATGGGGAAATCTTGGACATTGATGGATGATTTCTATAGTGGCTGATATCCAATAGCAACAACAACAACAACAACAAAAACGTCAACAAACGAAAACAAGAACAACACCTGGCCACAGTGCACGGTGGTGGAAACCTGGGGGCGGCCGCTTTCTAACCCGGGATGACTTCTTTGTTTGCGTATTCCAATGTTATTCAGGATATTCAAACCACTGGAATGACATTCAGAAACCTCAACGGTGAACGGCTGACTGCATGCCCAGGGGCCACTTTTGGTTTATGGGTGAGTCACAAACCAACACTTACAAGAAACCAGCATTGGACACGAAGAACAACCCATCAATCACCAATGCCCATCACCCGCAGTCAGCAGCATGGGATAAATGTCATCAGCGATCATCATGACTATGGCAACACACTACAATTTCGACGACAATCCAAAACACTTCAATCAAAATAGACAACAAAAAAACAATACCATGCTGAGCGCCGCGCGCTGAAATTGGGAGGCCAAAAGCAGCCAGGAAAAAATGCGGCAAAAACAATTGTTCTCTCGGAAGCGTGGGCCGAGAGAAACACGTCCAGCTACTCTGTGTCCATGCGAAGCGAACTTGTTTGATGACAAAGAGTCGAAAAAATGGTGGCATACGCAGTGAAGAAACTACACACCCGTAATGTTTGTGCTCTAAATAAAAAAGTAGACAATTGCATAGACACTTGCATCATCATGCATATTCTTGATTCATCTAGAGGTGCGTATCTTGATGTTCGGAAACAAGTAGTATGAGATACATCGAGGCAAGGTGTGCTCTGAAGAGACAAAGTTGCAGCATTTAAGGCCTAGACGATCCTTGCTCAGCGATCTTGAGAACCCTATCCACGTCACCTACAGTCGAGACACCACCATGGGACACCCGTGATGAGCGAGCAGTAGCCTTGGATGACTCAGCGAGTGGCCTTGGCAATGGCTGTTTCGTTCCTTCACAGGCTCCATAGGGTGGATATTTCAGTATCACTAAAGAATCAGCATTAACCGCCTCGACAAGTAGATTAAATGATGGCCAATGGTCGCATTTTCTCCGTTGCTATTCAGATCTATTCAGTCTGTACAAGCAAGACTTATGCTCGCTGCTCGACTGTTGATGTTGGCATTCTCATGAATCATGATATATACCCTCTGGCAAACTAACCTGGAAGCTGAAAATCACGGTAAAAAGAATTATAAATAGTCGATTTTCTACTTCCAGGTTAGTTTGCCAGAGTGTAACACGCTCAAGATCATGATCACGCCAATATCATGCTAAGAACTGCCATGGGTAGAAGGACAAAAAGTGGTTTTCTCAGTTTATGATGATTTCAGATTGGGAAACGTGATAAACCATCTCAACTATTTGGGACAACATGGCTAGGGCATGCTAGGGCTAGTATTTCTTCTTCGCAACCACAGTCAACGTGACTAGCTGGATGCACGACTCGCAGTGCGCCTGCTGGAGGCTGGTGGAGGCTGATGCACCGGGAATTCTCTCCATGGTGGGATCATCCAGATGAGCCAATGCCCTTAGCCAACCAGCTGGGATCATAACCGTGGCTCCAAATAATCCCTATGAGGTAGCTGAGAACCCCTGGAAACCATGGCGTTAGTGACCACTTACTAAGTCGGGGTTGTACATCCAAGGAGCCAACCAGTTTCTAGATTGTGATGTTTTTTTTCCGAATGCAAATGGAGATAAACAAAAGCGTTCTTCCCATTTTCTGGCCCACCACCAGCGACTCGGTCGAAGCACGTTCCTCTACGCAACTGTAGAGTCTTCCCTTATAGATCTATACAATGCAAATCAATGCAACATACTGCGACGGGAGATCTGCAACGCTTGACTTGTCCACCGAAATCGCGTGGTGAAATGCCTAGCCAATAGGCTTACCCAAAATTCAAATTCCGAAGATTATGTGAATCATTATCACGTTACTTTCAAAATTGTCTGGTTATACTTACCCAACGGTCGCAGTTTCCATTGCCTAGAAATCAAAGCAAGTGTCTACCATTTGCGTTGCCTAGCAATACTTGTGGTATCTTGTGGTCTAGGAATGCTTCAAATGTCTCGTCATGTTTCATCATGTTTCATCCATTGTGTGTAATTATGTTTTACGATCTTTGACGTCTTGTTACATCTTGTTTCCCCAGCAGTGCGGGTGAAAAAAAACCTCTCAGTTTATGTTGACTGCTTAAGAGCCCGGGGCCCCTCATGTTAATCATGAGACGATTTGAAGAGCTCATCTGTGTCCCCGTGGTCCTCAGACATTGTGAGTGGCACACTTTACTTTCTCTGAAGTGTGAAACAATGTCAAAATATGTCAAAATTCTTTCCTGAGCCTAAGCTGAAAAACCAGCTTCAGAGACCATTTTGACCCTTACGGGAGTTCTATCAGGAAACCAAATCTTGGCGGACCGCAAGGCCGGTTGGTTGGCTTGACGGCAACAAATTGACGTTGTGAATGTTTGTTGGGGGTTGGAAATGGTTAGCCTATATTGTCCCACAACAAACAACACGCTGAGAAGATTGATCCTGAAAGTTAGGTAGCGTTGATGTTGGCTTGGGGCAACCTTCAATAAGCTCATTCAAGTCTTTCAAGTGATGGCTGATGATGGCTGGTTCCGCTGTTTCCAAAACATTCTGAAAAAACTGCAAACTAAGAACGGAAATGTACAATCTTTCTGTGAAGCAAAACCGTAGCAATCAAGTGAAGGCTGCTGAAGCCTACAATGACAAGCAAGCGGCTGCATGCAGCAGCGGACTTGATCCGCGGATCCGCCAGAAGGAAAATGATTCTGAAATTCAACGCGGCCAGCATGGGATTGAGGGTAAATGTTGGCACAAACACAAAAAGATGTCAGTGAGCTAGGACAATGGCTGGGTAATGGCTGGTAATGGTTGGCAATGGCTGGTAATGGCTGGTAATGGCTGGCAATGGCTGGAAATGGCTGGTAATGGCTGGTAGCTGTAGTTGTACCCCTCCCATGAAACGGAATCTTACCCAACGGCATCAATCACTATTATGTTCAATTTTCACGCAAGTAGTCTGGGTGCTGTTGATTGACAATGATGGTCGTGATGATGCTTTGCGGAAGCAACAAATCATGCCAACAACCAACCATGGACATGCAACTAGTGAAACAAGTGGGGATAGAACCAGCAAATTAGCCATTGGTTACTCACTTCTTTGGAAAACACTGCACTTTTTGCAGGGATCCTCCAATTTTTCCTTGGTGGCCTAAGTCTGGATTCTCCATAATTCTCCAACAAGAGGTCATGTACCACATACTGTAAATGGGTAAGCAATGCCTGGCCCAATGCTTCTTGCAGCAAAGAAGAAGTAAATCTGACAATATGTGGCATTATATAAACGTACCGCGGCCACACTCTAAGGTGCCTCAAACCGTGCTTCCAAGAGAAAAATGCGACCGCATGCGACGGCAATCTGAGACTGACACTTCACCCACCAAAAGGTTTGCTCACCACTAAGACTTAATCGTGGCAGGCTCCCCAACATTGCAGACTTGTCAAAATTCAAGCAAAAAGGCTTGTGCAACCATTGACGATTCCATGATCGTTCAGGTGGTTTCTTGAAATAGGGAACACCTGAATGGTAGTTAAATGGTGTAAAAAAGACAATTTGGGTGGTCCCCTATTTTGAGAAACAACTATATACAAGAATGGGTCAAATCTTTGGATGTCCATGGCAGATCCCAGGGACATACGAGGAACATTCATTGTGCTGAAGCTCAGGTCACCCGTCTCAAAACGATGTCTGGAGGGTTACGGTCGATGTAATATGGCATAATATGGCTATGGGCCACTATTAACCAACCAATGATGGGGGATAATGACCACCAATAATAAGGGAAACAATGGTGAATGATAGGGGAACCATGGTTATCCTGCGGGTTGATGCTTCTTGATGCTTCGAATGCTCATTTTCAGCTCCCAATCCTGAACTGACCTGCTTCGAATGCCACTGGGATGTCGACGCTTGAACGCTGAAGGCTGAGCAAGCGATTCAAGTGAATCGCCACTCAGAAATGAACCTTCGAAGGGATGGGGGACTTCCGGTCAACTACTTCATCAATGGCATGCAATTAAGAGATCGGGTGATTTTCACAAACCGCCATGAAACCATGTATCCCACCCTACCATGATCACTTTGGACCACTTTGGATGGTGAGTTGGGGACGAAGATCTGCCTGTACTCCCTGCAGTTGTGGTGCTTGCTCACATTGCAAGTTCGTTTGGCACTTGAAAAAAACAACGCAACAAAAATTCAAAAATACGGCAGGGCTGTGCTTTTATGCAAATCCTGGTTGACGGATCGACACCAACAGGCTCCACAGAAAAACATGTAGCTACGGAGAGACACATTTCGTCAGCTAGCAGGATGCCACAGTCATGCACCAGTCATCTTTTAAGGTCATGTTCACATCAAAAGTATTTTGGTGCATCCAATACCGCTCCATAAAGTGTATACTGTAGTCAACTTTACGCCCTTCTAAGAAAGGCATCTATTGCCACAACCCCATCTGGTTCCTTCAGTGAGGTTTACCCACAAAAAACATTTGGCCCCCTGTTTCCCAACATAACAAGTCCCAACTACACCCTTACCAGGAACCACTCGCGACCTCAATCATGGGATCTTGTGATGGATCTCGTGCATTTTGCAGGTCCTAGGTGAGCATGGCAGGTGAATCTTGGCGCCTAGCGTGCACATGCGTGGTCCATGTACACAAATTCAACACAAAAAGGGTGCGGTTTAAGGCGTCCCAAAAAAGAGTACCAGGGTTGCAGGAAACCGCAACCGGCTGTTGACCAACAGCATCCCGTGCCCCTGTGGGAACCTGCGTCGCACTCCCAAGCCTGGAGACCTCTGCTTGGAAGGTCAAAACTGCAAGCCCTTGTTGTTTCCCCAAAACAGCCCATGTCAGAAATCGTGGACAAACATCACAACAGCAGCTGGCCCACAAACTATCATGATTGGAGTAAGGACCATCTCATGAAACATGATTTCATGATTTTCAACTATGCACATTGGATATTATCTATATAGAGCGACTATTCCCAGTGAAACCTGGCAACAAAGGCAACAAAGGTACCCATGAAGTGACAAAAAATGAATGCAGGAGCAGGGTTCAGCCTTGGGTATCCTCTAATGGGCAATCATTCAACACCATGCAGCCCAATAAAGCAGGCAGTTTAGTCCCTGAACCCTAAACTCTAATCAGTAGCCAGCATGAAACCATTATCATCCTTAACCAACACGCAACCGATCAACCAATGTAGCAACATATAGCGACCATATATTCTCTAAGGACTCTAATCCTCAACTCACCACCTCCCCTTCTTCGCCGCGGTGCTGCCGAAAACTTCCAGGGTTGCCTGTCAATTTTCCTGGGAGGAACCATCAGCACGCCACGCGATGGCAGTTGTGACAAGAAGGCGGGGAGACACATGCACAATACTAATAAAACATGATTAACGTTCTTGCATGTGTAAATCTTTACACATCGAAACAACAGTTTTGTAGCTTTGTTGGTTGTATCATGGTTCGATAGTAATGGTTCGGTATTCATGTATTGATACACGATCATCGTTGGGACCAGCCAGCCTACCTGTCAATATGCATGCAGGGACAGCGTTTGATGCCTAAATTGAAGGAAAACTACTGTATATGAGACATATCTGCAAGACGTCCTCAGGAACCTGCCCTTCGAAGGCCCCATTGGTCCGATCTTCATCCATCTTCCGTTGAACAAGAACCGGTCGTGATCAAAGTCTGGTGTCAGATCTCATTTTCCGAGGAGGAATTGGCAGGAAACCATCCCAGTTGGAGACTAAGCGATGTTGAACCATATCCATTGCCATATCTACGTTTCCGGTCGTTGGGTTCTTGCAACGGTCTCCCCATTTTCAATGTGGATCGCACAACATACAACCAAGGACTAAACGGGCAAATGAACCGGTTCAGTATTTCAATTACTACCATCATTCACGCATCAACCGCCAGGATATTTGATGGGTCCGGGGTCAGAGATACATGAATTTGGCCTTCACATTTCCAGTTCAAGTGAGTGAGTAAACAACTAAATTGCCAATGGAAAATGTTTTCATGTCAATTGTGGTGGTATTCTGGGGTATGACACACTAGATGACCATGGTCATGATGATGGATGATGATGGATGATGACGGCCACTTCCTTATGCATTAACCAAACGATATCATCTAAACAAATGCGAGGAGGTTTCCTCTTTGACTGTTGGATGCACGTTTGGTTTTGGGCTATTGTGGATCGCGCACATGGAACGATACAGAAGTATACAGAAGTTGTTTAGCAATAGCGAACTTTGTCAACAAGACAAGTGTTCTCAGAATGAACCAAAAGGGGAACACTATGAAAACATCACAAAGAGTATATAGCGCTTCAATATGTTCCAGCTATGCTGTGAAACTCTGTCGTTTAGGTCGGCACTTCGCTTCATATCAGTCATGGACTGCCCAAACGTCCTGCTACACCCAGGAATGGACATTCCGAGCGGGCCGAGTTTTCACTGTTGTTGCATCCAAGTGTCTCTAAGAACTGGTCCAACCTTTTCAAATGCCTTTCCTGAAGCTTGGTGGAGCCAGGGTACAGCTAGGGCTGGCATTGAAGGGGAGCCAGGGTTGGCAAGCGCTTTCCAGCAAACTGGTGGAGCTAGGGGACAAAGGTTGCTGGACTAGCGTGCCCTGCTCAAGCCGCATCACTTAGCGACGGTGATCCTGGGGCCTAGGGCCGAAAACTGTATTCCCATTCAGGTCCCATTCCAGCAAAATCGTGAGAATCCCATGCAGTCAGTGGAAGAGCCCCACAATGGGCGATGATTCGTATTCCTCGCACAGTTCATCTCCGAGTTGGCGGAACAATTCTTCATCACCCATGCCTTGTTGATTATACCGCCAATACCCTGGGATTCCGCAACTATTGAAACAATGACTGATCCTTTTAGGTGGATTACACTAAGTTCCTCACTTACAGTAAACCAGCTGGCTGTTACCGGAACCCATTCAAAACAACAGCGCCATTGGAATCCCGGAGAACATCCAGCATTCAACGCTGGCGCAGCAACCACCCTGGATCCGAGCGATTCTGCTGGCAACAGTGCTCAAGGGATGGATTCGAAACGCAAACACCCACTTTTGGAAGGGTTTGACACTTGAATCTCGCGATTGCAAAAAACAATTTCACCTGCCATTCTGTTGGTTCGTTCATATTGACCCACTTCATCTACTCTACTTTTGTATAGTTGATAAAAAAACAAACAAGTTTATCAACCAAGAATCACCACTAAAACATACCAGTACCAAAACAAACAGGGGGCATGCTCTCATGCTGTTTCGTGCTGTTGACATCAAGCGTGCGTCCACAGTGTCCTCTGTGACCAGCCACCAGACAAGCCATTGATGCAAGCGAAGGTTCCACCAATTGGAGGATATACCATTCACTGACAAACTCATACCTGAAAGATCCTTCAGCAGACATTCCAGGATTTTCTAGGTATATTTACATGGTTCACTTCGAGCGGAGAGTCTATCAGTTGAAGGATATGCCAGTGACTATCAGATATGATCCCCAAAACAGTCTTCATTGCCAGGTTCACCCACCCACTATGACGCGATGGATACGAAGTGGCCTATCTTCAAATCCCAGGGGGCCAGTGCACAAAAACAGGCTTCACCCATCCAGGACACTGAATTGGCTGCTGCAATTCCCGGAACAAGCGTGAAGAAAACGCAGTGTGCATTGATGCGCGAAAAATCAAAAGTCAAACATGAAATGAGATTCTACCAGGGTCAAGGGTAGTCACCGAGAAGTTTTCCAATGTCACGCCATCCCCCCAAGCCCCAGCGGAACGTTAGGAAAGGCGCATGCAATTTGCGGTTGGGTGGACGAGGCTGACCTCAGACCGCGGGAAAGGCGCCCGCGTTTGGATGCGTTTGGGGGGGACCCCAACGACAAGTTTCGACGTTGGATCGCCTTGGCCTAAGCACCACTGGTACCACTCTCAGAAAAACGATGCTGGAGATGCAATTAGGGTTTTATCCTTCCAAACATGGAAAAACAACACATTTGACTGTAGTTTCGAAGCCCTGTTTACCGGGCTGACAGCAAATGCCAAACGATTTGGCTGGTCAAAACAATGTCAAGTGCTGGTGGTGTGACAATAGGTCAAGAGTGCATGCCTCCAGTGAACACTCCAAAAATCAGATCCTATAACCAAGCTCTGTTGGAAGGTTTACCAAACCAAAGGTCTAGACATCAAATCCGGGCACAAATTCATTTCTGTGGCCGACACCACAAGAAACCCTCTCAGATTGGTGGGTCACATCTCAAGGTCCGTGTGACTTAGCTGGCCGCTGTCTTGCCAGAAGCTAACAACTGGTTCGCGCTTTCAATCAATTTGGAAAAATGTCAATCAACAAATAACCAGCCCAAATATTGGAGGCAAAACATGTTTACAAGCACCAGCAAGAACAATAACGTTTTACCCATCCCATCCCCAAAAAATCCCAAAAGGACTGGAATAACCAAAATGGCAGGCTATCCACCTGCCAAATCAGTGTCGCAGCTCATTTGCTTAGATGGATCCATCTCGATGAAGACATGTTGAAGACCAGGTTCGCTACACATGAATATGACCCCAGTCACAGCCTAAATCTTGATTGAAAACATTAACTGAAACCACAAGTTCGTTCCCGTATTGGTTTGGAAATTCATTGAACTTGAAAATGTTGCCTTTCAAAATACAAACAAAAAACCAAGACCTTAGGGCCTCGATCCACTGTTGCTTGGTCAGATGTGGCCTTGGTCGACATTCATACTGTTGGTCTTTCCCACAACCAGAAAATTCAAGTTGCAACCAATCAAATATGGTGGTTTCTTGAAATAGGGGTCCCCTAAATCATCCATCCTGAACGATTTATACTTTTAAACACACGATTTTGGGGCCTTCCTTATTTTGAGAAACCACCATTTGGGTGCACAAGATTCCTTGCGGATACACGCAATTTCCGGCTCAACAAATCAAATCTGGGGGGTGCACTCTCCGGGTATATCACCGTTGAATGCTGAAACAAGTGGAAATGCCATTGCTAGAGGTGGCCCCAATTGCTGCGGCTTCGATTCCACCGGTGCTTGGTCGCGCTTGGTCCACTTTCAGCCATAAGCAATAAGCCCACTACAGTATCAGCAATCTTTTTGTTTTGAAGTCAACAGACTGGTGCCCCAAAAAAGTGGCACACCCACACGATTTGTAGTGAAGTTTTAGTGCCATCAGTTGGTTCACTGCGGGCGCAAAATCCCTGCTCGTGCCTTCGCTAAATTGTTTGTCAACTCCGTCAGGGGTATGCCATTTCCAAACTTCGAAAGAAGCAGTTTGAGGATCCAATTTCCTCGTGCGTGCGGATCCCCCGTGACCCTGGGCTACGAACTGTTCCAAGTCTTTCAAGCGTAGAATCCCTGTTTGATCGATGGTTGCATTTGAACGGTTGGGATAGTGATTTCAGGTCACGCAAATTCAAAAACCCTGTGTAAAATATTCAATGTTTGGCATGCCCTCTTGCACGACCCACCCCCAGCAATTATGTGGCAAGAACCGGAAAGAACAAACGCATTTTACCACGACTGGTGACATGCCGAAACCACGTGAGACTGTGATAAGCAGCAACTGTCTGTCCGTAGGCTTCTCAGGCCTTGTGTGTGTGTTCTGGGGATATCTTGCTAATGCTAGCTCCATTTATTCATACACCACACATATTGGTGATAAATCACCAGCACACAGGAAACCGGGGTGGTTTATTGATATTGATAGGGATCTACCTAGGGTATCATTACCATCAACAGGGGTGCTACCAGTGAGGCTGGAACCTCGTTCGACTCCGGATGGAGCATCTCTTAACATGAATCTGCAGCTATGTTTGGGTCAGAGAGTTTCGAACGTCATCATCAAAAAGGAGCGAACCTAAACTGGTTGGTGGTTGAACCATCCCTATGAAAAATATTAGTCAACCAAACATTTGCTAATGATTACTAGGGAAAAACAGATTAACACCACCAACTAGCAATGAAGGAAACATCAGGAGTGAGGTGTCTTCTTCATGGTGCTGGCAAGCCTTAATGCATCATCACCATCGCCTATTGCTCCTGCAGGGTGCACATAATTCAGATTCTTTTCAATGCTCATCTTGTGAGTAATAAAGAAAGACATACGCATAATACTAGAAATACGTATGCGAGTAAACATATATGTATATGTAAGTATATATATATATATAGTGTATATACAGAGAGAGAGAGGGAGAGAGATTGACACGGACGACAAATGACAAGAGCAATAATGAATAAAAAAAATAAAATCCATATGCACAATCATGAAATTGTACATGCGTATGAATGCATGCATGTAAGCATGCATATGTATGGATGAAGGTGCGATAAATATACGTATGCGCGCTTGGTGGTGCTTTGGAAAGGGGTTTGGTGGCAACGTTTATGTTGTTTTCTGTTGTTGATGGATGATGTTGCTTTAGTAACGTCGTGTTTCTGTGTTTTGGCGCCACTGCAAGTGCTTACACAGTTTGAGTAGTTGAAATGAATTGTTTCATCTTCATGCACGGGTCATAAATCAAACAAACACCATCAATAATTGAAATGTGGCAGCAACCAAACTACTTCATTACGACCAAGTCACTTGCAAGAACCCCCTCATATCTCTTTCCTCAAAAAAGAAGTCAACATCAATCACACCCAATATAGAGTGTTTCCTCATGTTTACCGAGTGCTTGTATAATACCAAGTTTCTCGTTGTGATTCAGTGCAGACTCACGACCATCGTCAACTACGATGGTCACAGTGCTCTGAGAACAACCCATGGAGAGAGGCGCACGCGCGTCCGGGTAGTGACCCCAGGAACGAGAGCTTTGGTGGCACCAACACTGAGAGGTGTTTTCGCTGACTCTACACAATGATTGTCCATGAGCTACTATCAACCATTAAACATTCAATTCAGTATCATTACATCATTATTATCTGCTATTTAGGTCAATGTAAACTGTGTACCTGTGCCTGGTAATTGCCTCAAGGGTTGAGTTAACTTTCTGTATAAAACAACTGGCTCAAGTTACTGCTGCATTCCAACTGCCTTCCGGATCAAACATCAGGGCTGAGAAATCCAGTGCCATCCTTCAACTCTCTCTGGAGCCAAACCGCAGCCAGAAGCGAATCCAGACATAGGACATAGGTGGTACCCTGAAAGGAGTGCTTTATAAGGGCAACTTCTATTCGGAAGAAGAAAACAAAAGCAGCCGGCCCTACAACATGCTACATTCCCGTTCCTGATTAAGCTGTGGCCATTTGATCATCACCAACACGATAGCATCAATGTCCGAAATCAAGAACATGAAGAGCCAAGTTCTATTCAAACATGCCAAAAGGCATGATCACCTGAACATTACCTGCATGGAAGTGAGGCCAGGGATTGCATCATGGCCGCATTCATCAGAACAAATCAATGATTCAATGGTAGGCCATTAGAATAACCATGGTGGGGCAGCACTTTAGGACCACACCCAAAAATTTGGTCAAACAATTTGATTATTGGACATCACAAGCAAGTATGGTACATCATAGTGCACTCTAACAATCATTTGCAACCTCCAATTACTCCAATCATATCAAGGTCCAACCGACCTTGAAGGAAGACCTGCCTGTCCCCAATCCTTTCGGACATGTGACCACTGACAGCCAGTGAAGTTGACATTTCTGATAAGGCGGCTAGGGGTGAGTTGTGGGAGGGGATCGCAGAGTCTTTCCGTGAGATGGAACTGGTTTGCATTTCATCGTGCAAAAGGTACGTCTTCGCCCTCCTCCGGAAGCAACAGAGGAAACATGTAGGAACCGGATATAAACACCATTAAAAACCAGATATAGGAGACATGAACAAACATATAGGAATCATATAGGAACCATGTAGGAACCATATAGAAACCATAGAAGAACCATGTATAGGAACCACATAGGGACCTTTTGGGATCAGAGGATCAGAAAGGCACCAAATCGGAACCCTTCTACTGCACTCATATCACAATGGATTTATGGTTTCACCTCTTTGGTTTTGTACCATTCTGGTTAGCTTCACACCGCCCTCGAGCCAATCTCCTCTAGCCGTAATACCCTTTATATAGTCTTAATCTCCTAATCTATTGGTTTTCAATCAAATAGATACACTATGTATCCTAGTATATCCTTAATCTATTAGTTTGAGTCACATAATAGATACATTATATATCCTAGTCTAAGCAGCATTTTCATGCACTGCTACTTTTCACACCAAACGATCTGCCAGGAGGTGGTTGGCTGCCACATTTGTGTCGCCCGAAGCTGCCTGAAGCGGCGCTTTGCATCTCCAAAAATGATGGGTCCCAGCATGTTTCAACCATCTCAGCAGGGTGTTTTTTCCGCGAGTATACACATGATACAGTACAAGTATACCTATGTATACCTATGTATATATACCTATGTATACCTATGTGTACCTGCCATTTGGCAGTACCCCCATGGATAATTCACCCAAGGTTGCCTTCGAGTTTCGTTCCAGGAGGTCTATCCACCGTAAAGGCACGAGGCCAACCGAAGTCTCGATTGGAAAGAAACACAAAGAGAGAGAGGATGATGCAGTTTGATAATAGTCGTTCGGAAACACCAAGTTGTGTGCCTATCTCTCCATCACAAAAAGCTCCCTCCCTCATGTGGCAGGGCTAAAGGGTTAAAATTAGAATGGAATCGATCAAATTCCAGCTGGTTTGGTGGTGACTCTTGATTGACAGCGCCCATGCATGCGCAGCATTGTTCACATAAGTTGGTGTAGCCCATGGCATCCACTGACCTATCGAATCCTATCGATCTATCTCTGGATCTGTGGGTACCGACCGAGCAAACTTTGAAATTAGTTGTCTCTCAATTTGCCGAACATGGCGGTGCCCGCAAAATGGCTGAGTTAACATATAAGCAAGGTAACTACATTTATACAACTGCCAGTAATATTTTTTGTTCACCCACTTAAAACTAGCGGGCACGACTTTGTATATGTCTATTTTTCTATCTTTGTATTGATGTCCAACTATCTGTCCACTGATCAACGCAATAATATCTACCTATTTACAAACCCATCTATCATCATGCTTGTACCCATCTAACATCTCTATCTGGCCATCTTATCTACCGATCTGCGTCTTCAAAGTCAACTACTTATCCAATTGCTAATCTATTTGCATTCCCATGCCTGCCCGCGTGTCTATGTATCCAGCTATCCGTCCATCTCTCCGAAATCATGTTGCCGATTTCTACCCTTGGTCGATTGATCAACCTATCAATTTCTCCAGTTCTTTCCTTCTGGATTTATCTGTTCAGTTTTTTCAAAATTGATCTGCCCGTCTGTAAATCTATTCCTGCCTTTCTGTTCCTCCACTTATCTGCATACGAAATAATGTGAACCTCACGACCCATCTGTCTGCTTACGTGTCTGCCTGTTCATCCAGCTGCGTACCATCAGTCTACACCTCTGCATGGCTATCCATATGTTTTATCTTTGACCGTCCATTTATCTGACATGTCCGGCCATTAGGCCTTTCATATTCTTCTCTGTCTCTTTATCAGCCTGGCTTCCTTCCTTCCCTTCTTTCCTCCTCCCTTTTTCTTTGATTTCTGTTTTTTCTTTCCTTTCGTTCTTTTTACCCTTTGTTGTTTTCTTCCCTTCCTTCCTTTCCTTCCCTTCTTTCCTTTCCTTCCTTTCCTTCCTCTCCTTCCTTTCCTTCCTTTCCTTCCTTTCCTTCCTTTCCTTCCTTTCCTTCCCTTCCATGCCATTCCATGCCATTCCATGCCGTTCCATGCCATTTCACGTTGCTTTTTTTTCTTCTTTTTCTCTTTCTTTCCTTCCTTTCCATTCCATTCCGTTTCGTTCCTTTTTTTGTTCAATTCTTTTTCACTTCTTTTTTTTCTTTTCTTTCCCATCCTTTTGTTTCTTTTCTCTCCTTTCTTCCTTGCCTTTCTTTTCCATTCCATGCTGTTCCACTCCAGGCCATTCCATTCCATGCCGTTCCATTCCATGCATTCCATGCATTCCATGCATTCCATGCATTCCATGCCATGTCATCATGCCAGGCCATGCCATTCCATTCCTTTCGTTTTCTTTCCTTTCCTCGCTTCCTACTTGTTTCTTTCTTTCTTTGTTTCCTTCAGCTTTCTTTTGTGGTCCTGTCCATCAATCTGTTCATAGAAATATGAACCCGCCTTTAAATGCACTGTATCAAAAATATTTATTCAGGGTATCTATTCGGCTATGGTCTATGTTTCTTAAATATTATAATAGTTTCTACATCTTGTTCCTATCATTGTTTTTTCTCCTCCCTCTCTCTCTCTCCCTAGTCTCTCTCTGGCACATTTTCTTCCACCCATGGATTGGGCACATTTTCTTCCACCCATGGATTGGTTGGCTTTCTCATCTAGCCATCTGTATTTGAACTCTTTGAACAGCAAAATGGTACTGCAACTGCAGCCCCCCAAACCAGGCCTTCAGAGCTTCCAGGCAAGCGTCTTCTTCGAACCCCATGGACTTTAAGAGTTGGACCTTCAGAATGGAACGTTGGCCAAGCAAAAACCGATAGCAACTGTGTTGAACAGCTTGGCGTGACCCGGAATCCAATCAAGTCCCCATCAACATCATCAACAAACATGGCCTGAGGCACACGGCCTGACATGAGCGATCAAAAAGTCCATGAACTAAGGACCGATGGCTGGAAAACACACAGCCAGCGTCGTCGGAACGGATTCCCACGATGCGGGGATGGATGTTTGAGATCAAGTTGGAGATGCCGCTGGGGTTGGCACAGTCAGGAATCATAAAATCATGTAGTCCAGCTGTCATTTCTATATGCCTAAACGGCAAACAAACCAACCAACCAGCCAACAAACAAAAAGAAACATCCTCCAACAAAGGGAGTCGACTATGTCCTACCGAGAACCTAACCCACTAAATGCAAACGTGTTTGTTTAAACCCCTTTGGAAATGGCATTGCAGTTGTCGCGCGAGATCTGCGTAAACTCCCGAACATGGAATGTCACCCATTGGAAACTAATTACTGTATTTTCCCTGGAGCATTAGACAATTGGAAGGCTGTCTTTCAGCCGAGTAGCAGGGTCATGGTCTTGAATTCAGGCAGGGCCCCGAAAGCACTAGTCCCAATCTGACAGGTGGGCCTTCCAACATCACAGGCGCCATGAGGCATCCCCAAAAAACAATTTGGGAACGTTACTTTTTTCCAGGGGCGAAGGAAAGCCAACTTGGCGCTGTCCATCAGGACAGGCGAGCCTTCCGCTCCACCTCCTCCCGTGATTCTTTGACAGGAGCTTTGGCGCCTGCTCTTGCTGCAAGCTATGTTCAGAATTGGCCAAAAGCAAGCCTTGCAAACCTCAATTTCTAGATTCTAGAAAATTGGCTAAAGAACAAAGTTCTGAAACTGAATTGGGGACACACTGGCAGCCGTGCTGTCAAAACACAGTGGGCAAACAGGGCCGCTCTGGCCCCTCGCTTCTCTCTCTCTCACGGCACAACTATTCACATCCTCAAAGTCTACCTATAGTTTTTGTATGTTTTTGTTACCATCTGTGTGTTCGAGAATGGAACATGCTAGAAAAAAAACACACACTTTTCACAGAAAGCGCCTTGTGTTTCCACTTCGTCTGGCTTGGCTGAAGCTCTTGGAGCCTGACGGATCACGTGATCACTGGTGGTTGGTGTAGCTGCCATGGTTTTTAGCCAACGGCAGGGCCGGGAAAAAAATCCAACACCCTGTGTATTATCGTTTGACTGTCAAATACCGTACGTGTATAAACAGTTTTGAGCAAACCAATGCCCTGGCATCTTTCGCAAGACCAAAAACCAATGCCCCAGAATTCACCCGAAGGAAAATGAGGCATATTTCATGTTTCCCTCAACGGTTCGTCTCTCAACCGTCCAAAAGTCAAAGACTCTAAGAGTTGGAACGCCACCCACCAACTCCAGGAAAACAAAGCTGGTCCTCTGCCTCCGAACTCTTTATCAGAAACCCTGTTTAAAATATTTGTGTTTAAAAACCAATGCGGCGCTTGCCACCCCCCCAGTAACAACTTTTTCCGCATGCGACGCCGTAGGACCATTGTGGAATTCTGTGACAACGGCTGCCACCTGCGATTGGACCACCATTCCTCAATCAAGCGAATGGAGATGAACAACAACATCTAACAACCATCGCCAATCCCGTCCTCAATCATGGCCATCCAAAATAAATATCCGCAACACCCCATGCTGATGACAGAACCGGGCCTCACTCATGCAAACAAATCCCTGATCATCCCTGCATAAGATTGGTATCCATATACAGTATCTGCTTTCAAACTTGATCAAAACCTTTGCCAGTGGCAAGCCTTTGGTATCTTCCTGCGCTGACCTATCCGACACCCAGCAAGCAAAGAAAAGAGACTTCCCCATAGTCGATGAGCACTTCCTGCGGCGGAAGTAAGTACCCAGGCTCACGCGACTCTACCGCAAAAACAAAATATGGCGTGGATTTTTTGTTCGCGTTTGCCGCATGCGGGCACTGCGGCTCTTTGAGGAAACATGGGGTTTTGTTGCTGTACTGGTGATCATGACCGTTATTTGAAAGAAAAGGTGGCATGAAATCTGTGGAAAAACAATCCCCTTGGGGAAATGCAGGGGTAAGAATCCCACTGAACAAAAGGTTCCAAAACATTTTTCGAAAGACCGATCTATTGGTTGAGCACTGGAGCTTTTGAATAGGTCATGGCCGTTGCAGTTCTGGCTCTGCGGCTGGCTGACCAGCATGGACGTGGCAGTGTGGCCCCGTCTCCTCTCCACATGAAATGTCTCGCAAAGCTCTGAAAACCAGCGCCGGGGAGTCATCCGACAACACCTGGCAGCTGGATTGCTGCGTAGAAACTCATTGACGCATGGCCCGTACCGCAGCCATCTTCAAAATGACAGTTGCCGGTTTCCAGTTCTAGCCATAGATGGTCTTTTAATGTCTTGCAAATGATTTCAATATTTTCAATGCATTCTATGGGCTTTCAATGTCCTGTCCCCTCGGCGCCGCACGTCAACCAAATAACACTATCAGAACCGCATCATCAAAACATCCAATGTAGCAATTGCATGCAACTGCACCTACGATTGTCAACAAACTCTATTGGCTTACTATATAATAATACTGGATGCCGCCATGAATGAACAAATCACCTAAAACAGGCATTGCCACGGAATTCTCAAAGCCCTCGGCCCCAGCGCCACATTGGCATGGCCTTGAAATCTGCGTTGGGCTCCTCGCTATGGTTGTAAGAAAGTCCTCGTGGTGGAGCGGAGTCATGGCACAAAAAGGATTTGAACAATGCCATCTGAACAACTCAAGCAGCGGACATCATTGGTCTGGCCCTTCTGATGAACCCAAGTTCCCACATGTCCCTCTTACTTGGCTTGGAACTGGGTCCACGGCCGAAACCCATTGGAAGAAGCAAGTAGTCCTGCGAAATTTGATGCGGTCACAATCGGAAAGGCCATGCTTCCAAGGGTTGCTACACTGTTGCCCATCAAAGCACCAAAGTACAATATGCAGCCCACGAACCCGAATGAACTCAAGGTTCTTCACCCTGCGAAGACACACTTGAAGCCACGTTTTGGAAGTGGCACTCTTGTAAGAAGCTCTTGTAAGTAAGACACTCTTGGCACCACACTGCAGGAATGACACTCTTGCAAGAAACTCTTGCGAAGAGAGGACATCCTTGTAAAACACTCGCAAGAGACACTCTCAGAGCAGCATTGAGTATGACACAAAGACGCTCTTGCACTAAACTTTCCGCGGCAAATGCTCTTGTCAGAAACCCTTGGAAAACACTCTCGTGAGACACTGGTCTGACACTCTGGTGAAACAGTCTTGGTCAGATGCTGTTGGTAAGGACTGACACTCTTGGAGTGACACCTTGGTAAACCAGTCTTGGTATGAGACTCGTAGCATGAAAGCCTTGGAGTCGCTGTACTGCACTCTGTGTTGAGACACTCATGTGAGATCCTGTAAGACACTCCGGGTAAAACACGACTGGCATGACACTATTCTAACACAATTGGGCAGAAACTCCGGTATAACATGGTAAGAACAGCTTGGCATGCCCCTGCTTAAACCACTCTTCTGGTGGAGCAGTCTTGGTATCATTCTGTTGGTCTGACTCGCTTGGCATGCAAGTCTCGGCCCACTTGTAAGGCACTCTGTGTGCGTGACCCTGTTGTCACAACACTAGAACACCAAAGTAACACCAAAACACCACTAAAGCAGTGTCACAACTCCACCAGAAGATCACCACTAAAACACCAGCACTAGACCACCGCTAGAAAGCATCACTATTGCCAACGCACCAAAACAACAAACGCCACCGCCGAAGTAGCACCAAAACACCGAAACATCACCCACAACATATCACGACTGACACATGACATCAGGTAGCACTACTTTAGCAGGAAAATGAGTGCCATGCCTGCTAGACTCGACACAAAGGCACCATGTTGCAAGTTGCAGCTGCACGGGCTCAAAGCGTCACGCTTGCCACACAAAAACATGACAGGCAAGGCTGACTGATCTGAGAAACAGGTTTCTGAGTGTTTGGGACACAATACGCTGCTGATGACCGCCGCAAACTATAATTGGCTGGAAACGGTTGCAAACAGGAACTACGAGTGAACACGCAAACAGGAATCCATCGCTGCCGGGGCTGGAACCCCTGGGAGGGGAACCCCAAAACCTGTGATCTCTCGTGGACGACCTGCTGTGCATCGGCTCCTTGTGGGCTTCACCTGAGAGCTGCACATGACATGTGCTGGTTGGAAGATGTTGGAAGCGCGGCGATCCGCCACTAGAAATTTGACCATGGACCCAGTATCATGCAGTATGGGTCTTGTTTTGTTTTGTTTATGCTTTGGCACCTCCAAAGTCTTTTACTGCGTGCAAACCCTTCTGTTTCCCGAGTTTGCTCATGTCTGCTGATTCTTAGCGCTTCAATAAGGGCAATCAGGCATTGCGTAGCTAAGAATGCGAATGAAATGTCGAACACAATGAGAGTAGACGACAAATCATGCCTGTTCAAGAAAGTGTTGATGATATCGTCGATGCCGGCATCACTAATGCTGTTGATGTGGACCCATAAAGCATAAGTGACTAAGAATGCACATTGTACAGTGACATTCGGATATTGATGTGAACGTGGGTTGCAAGCGCAGTAAACTCTGCAGGAAAAGGTGTTTGCATCTGTACGGGCACCTATGTACACCAGCACAATCCCGCAGTCACATCTTACTTGCCCAAATTAATGGACACGTTGTCCACAGGAAATATATACATATAGGTGTTCCTCAAAACAAGGAAACCCCCAAATCATCCAATATATCAATCATTGTTATTAAGTTAAGAAACCATCCACCATTTGGGTACCCCTATTTTTTAGAAAACACTATGTGCACGTTTAACCATGAACCTGCTGGCATGCCCATGGAAGCAGGGCCTCTTCCCGGATCAAAGAGGTAGTCGAGCAAATCAACCGCTTTCCTGATCCAAGAACCCACCGCTGCACAGGAAAAGTGCTTCGGATTTCTTCATTAAAAACGATTGCGATTTTGCATGATTTGGGGTACCACATGGTACCACCATTTTAAGAAACTACTGATTTTTTCTCTATGGACTTAACACACAAAAAGTTCAAACTGTTTGTCCTTCCTTGGGCTCTTGGGTTGGGAACTCTGTCAAGAAAGCAAACTCGGAAACGAATGGAAGGTTGCTGAACAAGTTCGTTTCATCCGAATGGATGGAAGAGAGCATCATCCAAGAAAATCTCTGGATGGCATACTGAACAAGGCTGCTGGATGATGCCGGTTCTACCTTGCATTCTGCATCCTTATGCACATCTTAACTTTCTTGGTTCATGATGGTTCATGGACAGCTATGTCCCATGGTCTTCGGTGCAATAATACACTGAAGTTCCGAGCCTACAGCCGCGATGGGCAGTTTAAAGGACGAGCCTACCATGCTATAGACATCAAGCCCATGTAGCCCACTCTGGCAAAAATTGCAGCCAAGCAGCATGTTCGGATTGGGATGAATCGAGTTTTTCCTCGGTGGCTTTCTGGCCAAGCTTCAGAGATTGATGTCAACTATTGATCACTTTTGCTTCAGCTCTCAACTACTGCTGACATCTGACCTGAGACTGTTTCAAAGGAACCGGGAGACTATCAAAATCTATCAAACACGTATAATCAAATCGGACGAGGCTTTGGCCTCCCACTTTAAAGAAGGTAGACGCGAATCTCTTTCCCCACACGACAACTTGTTGGGAACTACCACGACCATTCCAATCAATCCATGCCAGTTCACGATGGCCCTCAAATCTTTCCAAGTTCGGAAAGTGTTCAATCGTTTTCATTTCTATTTGGAAAGATTTGAGGCTCCAAAAGATCCAACAGTTTCCAAGTTGGTTGGATTTCTATTTTGGAGCCACAGTTCCAACCAGCTCCATGGATTTGGTTTCTGATGGCGCCAGGCCTTCACGGCCAAGGCACGCAACCCGAAGACAAAGGCACCGCTCCAGGACTTCTCCTGCGGCAAAGGCTTTCTCAGCGAATACGCCCACGCCGTGCCTTGTTCCGCGGTGCCGTTGGGGGCTGACACAAAAAACACGGTTCAGTGTAGGGTAGAACATCTAAGCTATCTAAGTTGCCAAAGAGTGCTCATGGTCAGACACTTGGCAACACCACAAGCCGATTGTGGCAACATCAGGTTCTTTGCTTATGCTGTAAGAATGTGAGCGAAAACAAACGATGTGTTGACTGCTCCTGTGCCTCTCCTTCAATATCGGCAAACATATCCACATTGAATGGTAAAAATTGTTATCAAGGTCAAATCCAAGTTGCAAGCTCGAGCGCCGCAGCAAAAGACCCGGAGCGCCTTGGATTGAAATGGCGCTCTCTCCCATGACTTTTTCATTCTCCTGTTCTGTCTCTCCTTCTCTCTCTGTCTCACTCTGTCTCTCCCTGTTTTCCCCTGTCCTTCTGTGTCTCCTGGATGCCTCCGCCTGTCTGCTTGCCTGCCCGCCATCCCGTTGGCCAGTCTGTCAGTGTCTGTCAGGGTCTGTCAGTGTCTGTCAGGGTCTGTCAGTGTCTGTCAGTGTCTCTGGTTGTCTCAGCCCCATAAGGGTAGAAGCGAAGAGTGATAGGGCAGCAAGCGTACAGATGAGAGACGAGAGTCGACAACGCGGGGGTGGCTGTAGTAAAGATCAAAGATCATCCCACCTGTCAAGATCCCGAAAGGGAGACAACGAGACACAGAAACAAATACGCAGAGAGACAGAGACACAAAGACAGTAGAGTGATTCTCGATCTTTTTGCCAAGGCGATCTTTGCCAGAACTGTCTCATCACTCCTCGCGGTTTAGTTTCATGGGGCTGCTGGTCATTCTTCAACGCTATAATTATTAGGGCATCAGCAACCGCGACACCAAAAGATGTGAATTAAAAAACTTTTGGCCTGATCAGTACTTCATGGGTTACAACCAGGGTAACTACCAGTTAGCCACCCATCCAGAGGACAGGTTTGCCCATACCCCCTGGCCCCCTGGCACCCAAGTTCTGCCTAGGCAAACCACCAAGTTGGGGGCACACAGCCACACAACATCACACAACTGCTTCGCTGCCGCCAATCCAAAGTTCCGCTCACACCAAACGTAGCCGCAAGACGTAGCGCCATCAGGCGCGGTCACCGTTGGTTGAGCTACATGGGTGGCCAAGCTACGTGGTTTACTCTGGCGGTTTTGTTGCAACCTTTTCAGTGCGCCAACTTGGGGTGCTGCTTCCTGGTGAGGTCTCCTATAGGAGCACTTGTGAAGTTCATGTGAAGCTCGTGTGCCCACCGAGTTGCCCATCAAACCCCATATCAACTCATGTTGCTGTCAGGCTTTGGGGCTCAAACAGCCTACAGAGATTACACATGCAACAATTTTCACCATTATTCTGCATCGGCCATGACCTTTGGGGAATGTTGACCAATGTTTCCCATTCGTTTCTGTTTCAGTTTCCTTGCGATCAAGGTCTGTTTTGGCACATGGCAATCCTTGATCCACTGGGCTGCGGCCATGGGCTCTGCTAGAGAAGTATAGCGAAGACAACCTTGGCTTTGCATAGCTTCCCTCATCGCTTAGTCATAAGCTTTCACTGATCGGGAAAGGTATAGAATGGTGTAGCGCATAGCACTGAGACCCTAATCGACCCATACCACACTTTGCTTTGAACAAATGATTGGCAGCTCGACGCTTCCAGTCGTGCACCAGAAATGATCACTGCAATGCAGTTTTCGTTAGGTTCATATCGCAACAAAGAAAACCAAGGGACACAACGGCTCAGTGGTCGGGGGGTGTCCAAACGACGGGGGTAGAATTTTGAGCTTAGCCTTCATCGTACAAACTTTTTGTTGGCTGGTTTTGGGACATTGCCAAGTAGCGCTCACAGCAAAAATGAAGCATTATAACACATTCTTCATTAATTGCTGCTAATCAATGCTAATATTATGCTAATCCTGGGTATTAACCATGATTCGCCAACAGTCCTGGTTACTGCTCGTTTATTCACAATGGACCATTGCTAGCGTTGACATCCAGCGGGGAGGCTATTGGTTGCAACCTTTGACATGGCTAGTTCATGGTCAGCCATTTCTAGTTAAAGGTCACCATACACTTCTAGTTCATGGTTCCTGCAATGGTATTGGTTGGTGGTTTTAATCCCTATCAAAAATGTTAGTCAACCAACCATTTGTTAACAGTTACCAGGGAAAACAAAAAATGTTCGAACCCACCAGCCAGTTGGTTAAGCATTTCTGGTTGGTTCATGGTCAGCCGCCCGAGTCATCCGGCTGCCTCAGCTCCATAGCGTCGCAACTCGCAGTCGTAGGCGTCACCAGAGGACTCCCGCAAGACTCGCACACGTGCAAAGCCCTCCAGGCCCAACGAATTGGATGGACGAACCTAGTTGTTTTCATGGTGAGCATGGTTAATTGTGGTAAATAATGGCAAATCCATGGCAAATTCATGGTCATGTGATGGTTAGTCAATGCTGTTAATTGATGGCTCATCAATGGTTGATTTAATGTTTCATGATGATCAAATGACGGTTAATCCACGATGAATTTCATGGTCAACTAACTCATGATTTTGATGTGTGTTTTTATGGCTACCTATTATCTTCATCACGTTCTGATGATGAGGGAATCAATAAGCTCCCCTGGCTTCTCAACTTCAAACCTATTGGACCGCTGCAAGAAAAGAGGGGCTAAATTTAGATGTGGTGCCGTCGTCGTCATCATCACCATCATCATCATCATCATGATCATGAGCATGATCATGATCATGATCATCATCATCATCATCATCATCATCATCATCATCATCATCATCAAAGCCCATGGGAGTTGGACGGGTTGAGCTGTGGCGCTTAACATGGATGCCAATTGCCAATAGTTGATGGCTGATCAATACCCTGTCCTGGTGAAGATCCATGAAGATTCCATGAATAGTCAAATTCGAAACTGTTGGAATGTTCAACTACCCCTGTTTGGGATTGTTGGCTATGATCCCTCCCATACCTAGCGGGAAAAACATCAAGGACCAAATCCGGCGCCTCTCTCGTGCACACCTGCACGAACAACAACCGCATTGGGTCATGGACCATGGCAGAAAGTGAAGGAACTGGGTCGAAGGAGCCAAGCAACAATGGTAACGTGAGGAGATCTAAAATCCATCATTCTTGGAAAAGGTTATGATACAGATCTGTATTATTTTGTATTAGCAGTCTACAGCCATCATTGGTAGTAAAAGTCCCAAGGCTATCATTGAAATTCCATCATTGACAACCCATGGTGCTGCATGGTGCCATGTCCTTTACATGGACCAGCGTCATGATGAGGGGTCATATCTGATCCAATGAAGAAGCAAAGGTCAAGTAAGAGCTTTTCCAGTGGATAAACAAACCTACACTCTGATATGGCATACATAGGCGACAGGCGACAATGAACATGTGTTGTCAGGACTGGTTGGGTCCCAGCTAGTGATGTTCGCCTCCAATTAAACAGGTCTGTAGTTAACCATACTTCATCATACTTAACCCCTGCTAACCATACTTAACCATCGAACATCCCACTTCTGTCCACCAAGGATGGGCATGGCACCTCTTCTTCGGTCTTGTGCAGCTTCATGATCACTAGTCTGGCACCTCCACCCCTGGGCAGTCAACCAGCTGGAGGTACAACGGTCGCAGCAAACAGGTGAAGCTGATGCAAGTGGGAAGCCCAGCTGGTCCAAGACCCTCAAGACATGGAGAGTCACGAGGCAAATGTCAATCAGTCAATCAACAGGTGCACTGGCACCATTTAAGGCTCAGGGTGCGCATGGTTTTTCTATGTTTTCTTGCTTTTGACATTTGTATCTGCACATATAAGCATCTGTGGGTGGCTTCCCCAATGATGCGAACTCGAGCGATGAAGCCTATCCTGCTGTTCTGCTCATGGCTGCGCATTCCACGACCACCCAGGTGATAATCAATATCAAAATGATTTCTGCATGAATTCTCACATAGAATAACAACTAAACACGAATCATAGATAGTTGCTATATTATGTCGCAAAGTAAAACTTTAATGTAGTCATGCTTCATGTGCTTAAGTGGTGAATCTAACATTAGCAGGTAAATCTTATCCCAACCACTTAAGCACATGAAGCTGTGATTTACCACTAGTGGTGAATCTCACGTGCATCTGACCTCTGACAACGGCTACGGGTCGACACGTTGTGGAGAGAACCTGCTGAGACCAGCCTCGCCTCAAGCCTCCCTCATGGTCCTCCCGTTGTGCAGCCCTCCGGCAGCACTCCTGCGGCGGTCACATGCGGTCATTGATGCACCTTGATGCGGCTGATTCCTTGAGAAATCATGGTGGTCGACCAGTATGGTTGATGATACAAGCAACAAATGCTACATGGATCAACTGACAAGCAACGATGGAGTGGATCAATTCAAAGGTCAACACTGAAAGCAGCAATTGATCAAGTGACAACACACAAGAATGGAAACGGGTCAGTTAACAATAACAAAATCCACAGTATCAGTAGAAAACTAGCACTAGTTAGGAAACAATCACACTTTGGAGTTCACCAGTAGGCTCTCAAACCAATAAGGGATTTCATATGCAGCTATACGGTGATTCACACTGATATGTGAACCACGCACAATCGCATCCAGGCTACGCAGTGTCGGACACAGTCATCGTTGACAGGGGTTTATCAAAATCAACAAATGGCAATGGCTTGAAACCAATGCGCCGCCAAACATATTTCTTGTGATGTTCACGAATTTTTTGATTGGCTGGTATTAATCAATTGTCTTTCAACTATTACCATTATAGCTGGGTAAAACCCACTATTGTAGCTGGTAATAATCATAAACTATCTTTAACTATAAAAATACCAATTAATAGCTGGTATTCACCAATTGGCTGGTATTAATCATAAACTATCTTATTTACTATCATAGTAATAACCCACTATTATTACTATTATAGCTATTAATCATAAACTATCTTTCAACTATTTTCCACTCCTAGGTTTCAGGACCAGCTTCTTGGCCGAAGCTTCGAGCGTCCTCTACTGGCACGTCAAAGATCAGCGCGTGACAAGCAGCCCCCTGCAAAGCGCAGCGGTTGCTGGTCATTTGTTCTATGGGCAGATCTCGTTAGCCATAACTTGTCGTTCTTGGTCAGTTGCTGATCTGCTTGGTGGTTTCAACCCCTATGAAAAATATTTGTCAACCCATTTGGCAATACTAGGGAAAATAAAGAAATGTTTGAAACCAGCAACCAGATCCAACCAGTGGCAGTCACTGCTGTACATTACTTGCTTAATCAGTAATTTACACTTGATCATTGCAATGATAATTACTTGCTTAATTAATCAGCATTTACAGTTGCTTGCAGTAATTGCTTAATTTACCATTGCAGTTGTTTGTTCTGGTCATTCTTGTTGGCTATCATTGCTTGGTGATTCGGCACCAGCTGATCTAAGGTCCAGCCGGAGTCTTGTAACATTACGACCAATTCCCACCATTTGCCCGGAAACTTACAAGTGCACAATCGTTTGTCATACTGGACCCGCAGATTTTTGCGCAGGCCCGCTGTTTTTGCTTCTCAACCGAAAAACTGTAAACCCTAAACCTCAAACCCTAAAACCCTAAACCCTCAAACCCTAAAACCATAAACTGTAAACCACAGAGTCCTAAAGCACAAATCGCTGCGTATAGCCAACGTTTTCGTAATTTCTCCAAGTTGCTGAGCGTTATACTGTGGTACAATGTTCAAGTTTCCGGGCAAAGGGTGGGAATTGCGCGTAACATTACTGAGGGCCCATCAAGCTGTGCCACAAGAGAAAGCCTTCCAACAATTCGGACCCATGCCCAAGTGTGTAAAATTGCTTCCCGAGAGGATAAATTCTTCCCACAAAACTTCTGCTTCCCAACTAGCCAATAGCTGATCCAAGCACCTTAAAACTACAAAGGCACAACCAAACAATAACCTATATGTGTCTGATAAAAGCTTGCACAGAGTCGTCAAAAATATGGACGCATTCAGCACATCTGGGAAAATGCATTGTGACTTGCTCAAATCAGCAATGTCAAACATGATGGGTTGATGCTTAAATCATGGGGTGATGCTCACATCTTGCTTAAATCTTGCTTAAATCTTGTCAGACACCTTACCGTACAGGCAATTATTTGTTTACTTTCTGGTTTATGGAGGCTCCTGTGAGAACAACAGTTCACAATCAACGAACAGCTGTAATGTCGACACAGTTGAAAACAAAGTGAGATTTGCCTAGGATCGAATTACCCTAGGCCCTGGTCCGATCTTTTCGGTTCAATACTAAACCCACACGTGCACACAAACACCAACTCCGTGCCCAATCGTTGAAACACCAACACCTCACAATGGATGACACTCAAAGATTCTGTCCAACTGAGTTCTTCGAAACTGCGGCAGTTTCACCATCTGTGACAGCGCAGCAACAGCTCCCAGCAGCACCGGAGCGACGCCTTCTCTTTGGCAAGTTGGAGCCATGGAGCGCGCTGCTCCACACTGAGGTTGGTCCGATCGATGATCACCGACAGCCCCTGGGTGGTGCACCACCCTTGGGAACCCCTTGGGAACCCCTTGGGAACCCCTTGGGAACCCCTTGGGAACCCCTTGGGAACTCCTTGGGAACCCCTTCAGAACCTTCCATCCCAAAATGATCACAACTATGACAGTTTGTTTGCCAAAGCTATATGATCCTTCTTGAATGCATGTATGGTCTTAGTTGCCCATCCCATCCTTGCGCCTTTCCGTTGCTACAAATGCTTATATGGAAACCTTTGATGGCCATGGTATGATCCAGTCTACCGCTGTTACCGCTTTAGTCTGATCCATCGCGTGGGTCTTTCTACTGATTCGCGCATCCTTGATCAATTTTACTTAATTACCAACAAAAGCAAGGTAGTCCAGTGGTAGGAACTGGCCGTTGATTAGTTGGTAGACGCTTTGACTATAGTACACTAGTCTTCGTTGGTGGTATAGACCCATAGACCTATGAGCTGAGAAGATCTTTCCTCCCACCGTCGACATTCTTGATCATATTTGAGGCCTGGTCATTTTCATTGCAGTAAGTAGCTGCTAATCTGCCGACAGGGATTCACCAAGCTAGCAACCCCTGTCAATTGCTGTCCCTGGTAATGGTAGGTGGCCTCAAGTTGGTCGGTTTGGTTGAAAAGGATCGCGGAAATACACGGAACTACTGGATACACGTGTGGGCTTAGCGAATGTCTATGGGTGGCTCATCTCACCAAGATATGATCTTTGTATACCTTCTGCCACGGTGGACTCAAACTGACTAGGCTCTACCGGACTCTGATGAAAAACTACTAATTTCGGGCCCCGTTGCTGCGCCCACTACTGCAACTTGAGGGTATGCCATAACCGGGTAGCTCTCCTGGTTTCAAATTCTAAACTGACTCAAAATAACTCAACTAACTCCAGCTATCCTAGTCCTAAACCCATAACTGGGTAGCTATCCCAGTCATAAACCAAGTCAATAAACCCATGGAAGTACCACAGCTGGTGGAGCTCCCCACCTGGTCCAAGCAATTCTTTGCCGCGCGGAGGCATGCCTCTTTACCTCGTTGGCAACTGGTCGGTTGTGATGGTCCACCTTGGGCGGTGGAATTTCGTGCTTGGTCACGGTCATAACAAGGATGGCCAATTATGGTCCATACGAAGGACAGTCAATAGATGTCTCCAGGACCAAGGATTTTCTGACAAGGATGTAATTTTTCTCCACAGCGGTTCTTTGGAAGAATGGTGCACTGAAAATGGCTAGCATCAACTTGCATCAACACTACGGTGGGCTGGTACACCTTGGATTTTTCACCTGGACCTGTTGCCTAAACAAAAGGCCAAACATAGTACGATCACTAGTCACACTGTCAGGTCCCTGTGGATGCAGATCGCAGGTTGGATTCAAACCTTGGAGGTGCCTTAAAGGGCCCCATGGATCATGCTGGATGGCGAGATGCATGTCACCATCCCCCCCATGGCCGGCCCCATGCAAGCTGAGGCTCCACACTTCGGAGCAAATCTTGACACACACCTGAAGAAACCATTGGTGAAGCAAAATCTGAAGCATCACCCAATTTTGATCTGATCTGGATGTGATTCATGTCCGGGGATACAATGGTAAACTGGTGGGTGAATATTGGTATAAATGGTATGACTTGCAATGACTTGCAATGCCATTTCAGCAAATCACCTCTGCTCTATGCGAAGCCAGCAGAAGGATTGAAAAAACAAGTTCTGCAGCTTTGCAGTCTACTGGCTGGTGTGAGCCCGTGCGATCACAGCAACAACTGATTTGGAAACTGATCAAACAGGAATCGTCAGCTAGTGATTCTGCCATGCGGCCATCATGGGACTGGTTGGTTCCTAACGAGCATCAACCAGTGTTGTGTTGCTTCAAACAGATCGACCCATAAACCTATCAGAGATGTGGCTGGTGACTCACCCCAAAGCCTCTGGGAACTGACTTCTTGCAGTTTGTGTAAACAAAACATGCAACCATAATCATTGGTTTACTGTAGGTTCAACGGTCCAACTACCTGGCTTATTGATTTTGCGGGCACTACTGCATATCATAGATTTGTTCAATAGATCGGTGAGCTGGGACTCTGAAAATGCACACACACACACACAAAGCATTTTGCACCCTGTTCTTTTTTGGGTGATGCATCATCATCATCATCATCATCATCATCATCGTCATCATCATCGTCATCATCATCATCATCATCATCATCATGATCAACCATCATCATCACCACATCATCATCATCATCATCATCATCATCATCATCATCATCATCATCATCATCATCATCATCATCATCATCATCGTCATGATCATCGGCATCGTCATCATCATCGTCATCACCATCATCATCATCATCATCATCAGCAGCAGCAGCATCATGATCATCATCGTCATCGTCATCGTCATCGTCATCATCATCATCATCATCATCATCATCATCATCATCATCATCATCGTCATCGTCATCGTCATCAGTCTCATCATCATCATCATCATCATCATCATCATCATCATCATCATCGTCATCGTCATCGTCATCAGTCTTCGTATTCGTCTTCGTCATCGTCATGGAACCGGCAAGCTGTCTCGATTCAGTATTTCATGACTCTCTGAGACTACACAGTACGTATTTGAGTACCATTCTGTATTTTAAGGATTTTGAAGGTACCTTCCGCATTGCGGTACTGTTATAGCAATTACGTAGGTGGTACTGTTGCCAATTCCACAGGTCATAGCTTGCAGACGAGCAACGGCGAAAAAATGGTGGACTGCTCGTGGAATCTCCTGGCGACAAGGCGGTGAGCTAACGGATGCTTTTGACACATCCTGCTTCCACTGGGACATTCATGCTTTGCGGAGGCTTTGCTAACGGATGCTTTTGACACATCTTTTTGAGGTCGCAAACAGAAACCTTTTTCAGGGTTCCTTTTTCATCCCTTTGTGAGGCCCCTGAAAGCCTTGGAAAAGGGGAGGCTGATTCTCATCGAACGGTCATCATTCTCGGCTCCAGTAGCTGCAGCCAGTGCTCTGGATCTCCTGTGTCACACCACAACTCTTTTCGTTTTCGCGCAATCCAATGTATCAAATGACCATCCTGACATATAATATACTGACCATACCTTCAGGGATATCAACGTAGCATTTCAAGGCACAGCTTCAGGCAACGCAAACCATGGCGCACACATAACACCTGAGAGATGCCAACCAACGTTGCCATGGCCATGCCATGGATCCCTCCTCCAACATCATCTCGGGAGCTTCACCATCAACCAATGTAAACCACGCACCAAAGTTTATATATGTTCAGACCTATCAGCCCGCATCAGCCTCATTTTCAATCAATGTCTCCATGGTCACCCATTCTGTCTCACCCCTGATCACATCTTCCTCCAAAGCATTGGCAGTTTTTTTGGGCGTTTCAAAGCCGTAGCCCTTACTCATGTAACAATTGACAGAAATAACCCATCCATCTTTGGGGGGTCCCAATGGCCCTGGTCATGGCTTGAGAAACCCCTGGCACCCCCCCACATCTCCTGAGAAAGCTGGTCCCAAGCGTTGCGCAAAGGTGGTCTTACCGCAGCCCGGAAGGCCCACCAGCACCAGAAGCACCGGCGGTCGTCCACCTGCCAGGCCCGCGGCCAGCGATACGGCGACTCGTCATCGAAGTTGGGAAGCCCGAGAAAGGTTGGCGTATTATCTTGATACATGGCGAACTGGTTGGATCTGGTTGGTGGTTGAGCCACCCCTGTGAAAAACATCAGTCCACCAATTGTTTATAACCACGAGGGAAAATACAAAATGTTTGAAAAAACCAACCAGCTAATATTAATATTCGGTAATTTCGGGAACCCCTGTTGTGAGAAACCACCAAGATGACACATGGCAAACCAGGATTTTTCGTCGTACTTTCCAAGCTGGATAGAAACCGGGGAAAAGCAATGGAATGTGGGTGAAAACAGGGTTCTTTGTTGCATTTCACCATTGCATCTTGGCCATTGGCAAGGAACAACTCTGGTTAGATTCTGTTCTGGCTCTTCACGCTCCAGATCATGTTGATTTTCTCCGTTCACTTCACAGCACATAATTTCAAACTTTGCCCAGGGACTGCAAGGTTAGAAGTCTCCGCTTCATTCTCATATACGCCAAACGGGTAAGAAGGAAATTGCGATCGCAATCATATCACAGAACATCATAGAACGATGACAAACTCCAAAATGACAAGGATGTTTCATAATATATTTCACCTTTAATTTCATATATTTTCGCATGGCTCGGGGCCCTCCCAAAGTCTCACCTTGCACTTGGAAATCCACGTCTTTCTCCACTGAGTTCGTCACACTTCCCGCCGCCAAGCGCACAGCCTGTCGCAGGAGCGATTCATCCTATAGTGCCACGTACATTCCATGGTGCCCCCTGAATAAGGTAAGGAGAAATGCAACTAGGATATAGCCTGATATAGCTATATGATCTATATATGGATAGCTATGTTTCATGAACCTGCAACTACAAGTATCATTGAGTCGGAGCCAACCAGTAGCCTCTGCGATACTCTGCATCTTCTCATCATGTTTTCGCAACCAAACATATGGGAAGCCATGGGGAACCGTAGGAAACCTTAGGAAATTCCACGAAAACAGCTTCTAGCCAAACCTGATCAACACGCCCTTCAGTTTTGATGAAGACTCCCAGCAACGGTTCAGC
>VSDK01011802.1:100996-122768 GCA_009767595.1 Symbiodinium kawagutii
AATAGTTGCAATTTCACCAGCAGTCGAGAGCAGTGACATGGAACAAGGAGTTACTGCTGCTCCCGAGCTCCTGTTGCGTTGTTTGTTTTTCAAATGACCGGGAACAGCTGAACAAATGGCTGGTCAACAATTCTCAGCAGCTCGGTGGCAGGACAAGACGCCTGGATGACATTTTCCAAGGTTGCATCATCCCCTCAGAATGGCTGGGATTTCAAATTTCAAAGAGATTTCCAACTCAGTTTAACAAAGCCTTGCATGGCTGTGGGTCAATACTATCCCTGAATGTTCATCCATCCATAAACTAGGGATTATTGCGGATGACCCATAGCCGTATTGATAATTGATACATCTCCCCCTCTCGAAACCGATCAATGAGGGAGTGTAACCTCAGGCAGAACAAGCAACCACCCGGAGCAGATATGACCCCACGCCTTTTTAGGCCGTTGGCTTTCCTCAGCACCACCTGACCCCGCTTGTGCCACCCAGGGCCCCTGGGTTTTCCTCAAACAGAAACACCTGGTAGTGACCATTTATACATACGTGGTTCAACTTCTCAGTACAGATCTCAGTAGATCTCAGTGGGAACTTTCCAGTGCGATCCTGCGGAGAACATATTGATGGGAGAACTGCTTTGTGGTTGCACAGCTTGGACCGAGCATAAAATAGTGGCTGGACCCAATGTGGACCGGCTGATTCTACATGCGACCCCGCAACGCCCCCAATGGTTGATGCATTTCTGGGATGTTTGCCTATCCATTTTTGGAATGTTGTGGATCCATCCCCTCATCAGCAACTGAACTCCCATCTCAAATCTCGGGGTCTGCCTTGAACTCCGAAGAAGTCATTGGTGTGGATAAACCTGACGAGCTCGCCATGCGGTTCTTGGAGGTCTGCAGACTTTGAGTCTACAACTGCTTGAAAACACGCCGAGTTGTGCATCGTAAGGATGTGCTGTGCCGACATCTGACAACTCACCCGTATCATGTACAACATTGTGACGCCAAGATCCCCCCAGCTCCTGGTTGGGTAGGGAATAGCTCAAGTAGCGAGACCCGCTTCAACTAGACCCACTGGTGGGGCATCAAGAGATTGTGAAGCCAGTTACCGGCTCGAGCTGAAGGGCTTGGTTTATGTTCAAAGCTGGTAAAGAATGAAAAGGTCCTGGGGGTCAGCTTTCTGGGGAGAGGTTAGGTTTGCCAAAGTCTCGCCCCATATCATCTATGGGCTTTCGGTTTTCCAAGAGATCCATGATACCGTATACAGTATTTCGTGGGTTGATAATTCAAAGAGCGTGATCAGCAGGATTTGATGGTTCGCAACACTGCTTGTCTGGAACGGAAAACGAAGATATGTCACGTGGTAGCTAAATGCTGCAACAAACTAGATGTAAGCAAGCGAATGGAGATCCGTTGGAATGAAGGATGTATACATCAACTGAGCAGGTGTTACTTTGTCTATATTCTGTCAGTATCTGGGTATATGAATCTTGCTAAAAACTGCACCGTGCATGTCTGGAGTTCACAAGTGCTATCAAACAACATAATACAACGTAATAAAACTATGTATGTAAAACTACCCCGAAACCCTGGAAATTTAGGTGTATCTGGAGTCAAAAAACACCGGGCCACCGCAGGGTAGGTGGCATACCCGGTTGGTAGTTGATCATACTTGCTGGGAACCAAGAAAGTCACGGAAGTGGTATGTCAGGCTGGTAGGACTTCTTTTACCTGATGCTACTTGTTGGTGGATTCTGCTGGCCCCTTCTGGTTTCAACGGCATCGCCATTGTGGGACTTCCCCCTGGGTTGCTAGTGGGTTCACATGCCACCACGGAAATCCCAGCTATGTTCTATTACTTGGTCGTCTAAACCAAGCAACCATAAACTCTTTCGACAGTGTTACCTACTGGCGGAGGCACCCCAAACACAATGTCATTCATGGAAACATCGCCTCGAATATGTCGTTCATGGCCTACTCCATATCAACAGCCAAGTCTTTGACACCACCAGCATCAACGTCTATTCCTGTGGCTTGGTTAATGGCCAATCTCGGCTACCATCCTAAACAAGTCTCCAATTCGCTGGTTTCTGATAGTCAAATCATCATACCGCCAGCCAAAAATATCAACATCATCCACACTATCATCAAGTCAAAATCATCATAGTATAATTATCATAGTCCAATGACACCCAATCCATAGTCCAATGAAAAAAAAACATCCCAATCATATCATCAACGACTGGCACAAAAACACAGAGCCGGCTGCTTGCCCAGAGTTGAGACGGCCCCGCCGGCCTCACACCGGTGGCTTTGGCGAAGTCCGCATCATCCGCGGAATGTTCGTTGGGGGCTCCTGTTGGGCCACCCGCAAGGGGCGCATCATATATTCCGAGCTGAAAGCCTTGCAGTCTCAATGGTTTTCCGAAGAAAAACCCGAGAAATTTTCATGAATTGTTGTGCTTTGAGTTCTTTGAGTTCTCCTGGGAAATTTCGGCATTTTGCGAACGTTGGAATTGGAAGTAGGAAGAACGCGGGAAACTTCACATGGGAAATTTTGGATAGGATTTGATAGGATTTGTTAAAAAAGGGTTTACACATCTGAAAAGGAGTAAAATGAAACCATTCCAAGCTTTGAAAACTAAGCACCGAGCATTTCCAAGACTTTTTGCTGATGAGTTCTACTGGTCAGTTTAAACAGCTTTCTCACTATAAGTTGTGATCACATCCAATGCCATGTAGAAGACTCACAGTTTCATACTATTGCCCAAACAAGTCACTATTGTTGCGAAAAGTCCCTCATTTTTGCCCATGTTTCAAAAATAATGACAGGGTACATAAACGTTGGGTGGGGGTTCCAACAAGTCTTTGAACGGGGATGCAAAGACCTTACTTTCAGAACTATCTGAGCCCTCCATAGGACTCCTCCTGACGAACGACTTACAGGAATCATGCCTTATTCTTCCTCCAGGCAACCAATCATTATTGGTTAATGATTGAAGATTATATCATTCATGAATGTATCATGAATGCTCGCTTGAACCATCATTGGTCATTCTCAACCATCAGGCATCAAAAATCCATTCATGCCTCAATGCCACAGGTTTCCGATGAACGGCCTGCTGCATCACCCACGAAAAAACTCAGCTCTTTGTTCACAGAAATCCCACCATTGGCCTGCTAGCACGTTGACCAGGTCTGCAGGGGTGATGGTCAGAGGAGTTCATCGAAGTAGGGGTACTATTATGATCACTTACTATTATGTATATTACATTGTATTACTCTAAGTATTATCATTTACTGTTGTACTACTATGATTCTAGTCATATATTTATATATAAATATATATATCAATATCAATTATTATTATGTATGAGGATTGTATACTAATAGCAAGATGATATGTACATACATGATGTGTGCTAAATACAGGTCTTTTTTGGTCGAATCACAACACCATTCTGTAGATAGTATAAATGATGCAAACACACAGCCAAAAACGAAAAGTTCAAAAACTATCAGCACCAATGTCGAGATCCAATGAGAACATCAGCCAAGCAATGATTGGGACCTTGATACGCACACGTACCAAACATTCACAAACGGAATCTAAACATGGTGCCATCAACCCTGCGAGCTCCAGCTGCAGCAACCTCTTCTCTCTAGCAACAACATTTTGCTCAAGCTAACTTTTTTGGCTATCAAGGTCTTCTCTCTAGCCAGCTGTTCTCTGCAGCTAGCTCTTCTTTCTCTCCTATCTCAAAATAGCTACTCTTTCAAGCTCACTGCTCTCTCTTGCCAGCTTGTCCCTGAAGCTAGCCCCTCTGTCCAGCCATTTGTTTGAGCTAGATGTTCTTGCAGGCTAGCTCTTCTCTCTAGCTAGTATCTCAAGATCGCTAATCTGCCAGACTAGCTATGGCAAAACATTATTTCTATTGAGGTCCAGGGTTGTCAATGAGATAGGGGACAACTATTGAGATATCCGGCGGGGGCGCCTTGCTTTCCAAGTACTGCCACATGCCTGGCTGCGGCTTCCGGAAGTTGTCCCGCTGAGTGGATGCCAGCACCTGGCAGCAAATCAACTGGTACCAGGTGCTGGGGAATCACCGGTTGATGCATGGATCTTACATGATCTGATATTGATCATCAGTACACTAGGGATCAGCAGTGATTATATCAGCATACATCATTAGTTTGTTGGATATCTCTGGGACTTTGCTTGGCTGAATAGGCATGTGAAGCTACAATGAAGATACATGTTACATATTCATTCAAAGCCCTGAGAGTAGAAGATTTGATCAAGAGCATGTTTTGTGCACACCTCACTCAGCAAGCTGTTTCAAACATTAGCTCATGAATTAAACTTCCATTAACAAACCACTCATGGGAAAGCTTTCAATTTTACCAGCCCACCATATGTGGGTCGATGCCAAGAATGACCAAAAACAGGCATGTCGTGGACATCAAAGCTGTACATGACATATACATACTATTTTCCTCTCATCATTGTCCACGATGAACCCTTCTGGAGGCTACGACAACAGATACTTTGTGAGTTCGAACAATCATCGGCCATGGCTCCAAAAGAATCACTAGCAACAACCCAGCACCAGCTTGCACCATTGAGGTTCCCAGCCAACATGGGCACAGCCACTTCCTTCAAGAAAGCGTCCTGAGCGGAGGCGCGTCCTGGAGGCACCTTGAGCGGGTTCCTCAGCTGGTTGACAAGCTGAATTGCTGGTTAAGCTGGTTGACAAACGCTGGAAGCTGCTTGATAAGACTTAAGCTGGTGAGAATTAGCTGGATACTCATCATAACTTGCATTGTCTCATCCATCATGCTGGAGCTATCCCAGCTCAGGGCAAAGGCCTGAGAACCCAACTCCAACAGAAATGTTCAATCAAGGGGGAATCAGCAGTCACCATGAGCTATTCTTAGTGACCATCACGAACCAGTCGAAAGAAGTTACTTTCTAGTGTTTATGTGTTTTCGGAAGGTAGGAGCATCATGATTCATAACTTTCGATTTGCGGGCAAAGTCGTGAGTGTCACTGTGGCTTGATGCCTCTCAGCGGCCACTTTGTCAACTTGCCTCTTTTCTTGTCTTCGTTTATGTCTGCCTCTGCTCTCCGCAGTTCTCTGACAAACCCTGATGGTTGGAGTCTGTGCTTCATCGAGTTGGGTGTCTCAGTCATCTTCTTCGAGTATCCTTTTGGATAACTTATTGTTTTTGTGCAAAACATCTTTTCATTTGCGATTTTCATTTTCCCTACTGCATCCACAGATTGTTATATACTTCCGTCCTCTCGGTGCGGTGGGCACGTTGATGCACATTACTGCTGATGGAGTTCATGTGAACCTCATGTGTTTATTATTTTCCTTATGGCATCCTTAACAGTCCTCCTTAATAGCTGGAATGCACTCTTCTGACCTCTGGCTGAGGTCCTAAGTCCCCATCTCTGACCCAGCAAATCACGGGCCGATCAAAAGGTCATCAAGAACAGTGTTCCCTTTGGGCATTCTTAGAACGATACCACGCGAGCAAATGGTGGTCTCACCACTGACGAAATGAACAACTACTTAGAGATACCCACAAAAAGTAAAACATGCATCTTTTTGATCATTCCACCATGTTTTAGCTCATGAAAATTGTCTTGCCGGTGAGGGCTTTATGGCAAAGCCCAACCGCAGCTTGGATTTGCTGAACGGCTCATGGTTTCAATGCTTCTCCACTAAAAGCAAATGACCAATTACCCGTTGGTTCAAATGCTGCTAACCTATGCGAACCTTTCGTTTTGGCTGCTTGGTGATGCACCTTTGGTGTGTAGGCATCCCTTCCCACAGCACCATTGCAGGAGAGCTTCAACGTAGCCCTTGAAGGCCACGGCACGTTTCCCATCCAAGGCGCTCCTCCATTGGGGCCATTGTTTTCCCCACAGCGGTGAGCAGGGCCGTCCCCTGGTTCTAATGATCACCAGTCACTGGTTCCCTGCAGAGCTGGTGATACCAAAAGAGCTAAAGATCCGGCAACTGATAAAATCATTTAAAATCAATAGTGTGATCAAGGCCCCCAGCATCTCACCCAACATGGTAACATGTTCGACAACAAGCACAACAATGGCCAATGCCGCTCGCAAAACCACCAACGGCGATGTCAAAACAAGAAACTGCTTGGCTGTTCCCATATCACGGTGCAGGATTCTGAACCATTCGTCCTGGATTCGTAACGGCCCCGCAGTACTTCATGAGCCTTTGATGAAACATTTCGCGAGGGGCATCTTTGGGAGAAGGCCTCCCCTGGAGTTGCCACTTTGTGATATATGATGCGCATCCCCAATGATCCTGGGTCCGGGGTCAGAGGCTCCAGGTCAAGACCTTGTGCACGCTGCTCATCTGATTTTGGGAACCTTTTCATTATGGTCCGCTAGTAGTGATTACAGAGTGTATGGGAAAGTCACGAGCAAAGATCAACCATTCCAGCGACATAGTAGTACAAGTAGGTTCGTAACCCTGCGACACATTAATCTGTCCGCTAGCATTGCCACCCTCATCACCATCACCATCACCGTCAAAACCACAACCAACAGCAACGGCGACAAGATCCACTTGCTCCTGATGTTGCCTTGGTTGGTGAAGATCACTAACCTGCATCAATGCGCTTGGCTTCACTGCAGTAGGCTAGGCAGTGGCCACAAACTATTTGCTGAGTGGAAGGCCCAGCCAAACGCTGATGTTCAACGTAAATCATAGGGACCACATATCCGTAATTGATCATTGATAGTTGACATGTCTATATCATTGTTATCTGAATAATCCATGATTTGCATGCCCATGTGTACATGTACCCCAAATTGTATAATTACTTTTTGACAGTACATCTGGCCGTGGCTATGGCAATGTATAGGTCCCATTCAACAAACGATGAAAGGGCACTAGCAAAAGCCAGCTACACAGATGTCGATAATATGTTTCTGACAAGCAGGGTGCCAGTGCATTCATGCAAAGTAAGTCAATCTGCATTCGTACAGTGATTTTGCTCTCCAAGAAAGTTCTTTGGTTCTGGATAGTCTTGGGATTTGAAAGCCGATGACAAAGTTGAATCGCTTGACAACCATGGATATGTTGGGTGCTCGCTTTGAGGTTTCAAAGGACCAGTGCCATCTCATTGTGTTTTGACTTTCTAATCAAATATAGTCTTGTCATCTCATCTAATTTGCCTAGGATAGTGCCAAATCATTACCAACAGTTCCAACTCGCAAACACACGCACTGCGCAGCGCTGAGTGAATGGTGCAGCACTCAGCTCTGCCTGAAACCATCTTCATGCAGCTCCTTCAGCTTCTTTGGAACCCTGGAACGTGAGCTGCAGGCTGCAACCAGGGTGTGGGGTCCATCTATCCTTTGGAGGCCCCCCCCCGCAAGGAGACAACAACGGAAGCTGGGCAAATGCTTGGCCTTGGAACCCAGAGAATCCCTATTTTGTAGCGATCAACCGGTGGAGTTGAGGTCCATGTCCTGGGCCTTACAGGCCCCATAGGATGGAACAAATATGAGCGACCCGTGGGTTTGGTTGACAATGGCTACCCAGGAGAGGCCAATATCATCTTTACCTTGGGACCCCAAATCGAAGGATTGCCTACTGAATGAAGCTTTCTTAAGTCGTTCATCTTCGAGGGAAGGAACCATTAGACTTCCAACGTTGCACACTAGCACACAGTAATCAGGTAGATTCGCATGCCCCCAGCTGCTAGTGCTATTCCCCAAGTGCTACATACCACTGAATCACAATTGCTGAATACATGCTTTGTTTGGCAGAATGTACAATGATTATGGTATGATCTAAATGATGATCTACATGGTATTCTTCGATGTAATTATGGTTCATTTCTGAATGTAGCATGCACGGTTGTTCTCGCATCAAACAACCATCATAATATGGAATGGGAAAGGCAACAGCAGTTCTTTGCCCTCCCTTGCAACCAAAGATGTTGAGGTAGGCGTGAATGCTGGCCATCGCTATTTTTCTGTGACTGCTTCACTGGTATTCCTGGAATCATGGCTGATCAAGCCTCCTTAAATGGAAAGGCCTAGTAGGTTGGGATTCACCGCCAACAACCATGGGGCACCTGCTTATTCACCAGCACTTGGGTCCAGTTGTTTCATGAACTTTCTCGGTGATCAGCTGTCAGCTACCCCGGAGATTGAACATTTCAAAGCTAAGAACGAGCAAAAGGAGGTGAGCTAGTTAAGGGATACAAGTGTCTTCTGGCGATACTACTGCTTTCAGTTGGTGAACAACTCTTTTTCTTCAGTTGGGTGTTTCTCAAAATAAGGGTACCCCCAAATCATCCATTAATAGTCAATTAGTAGTAATAAACCATCCATTTTAGGGGCTCCTTATTTTGATAAACCACCAGTTTTATCCTTGTGGTGAACAAACGTGGTGTTCAGCAACAACTGTTTTCCTTCGGTCGTCCCAGGTGCTCAGGGCTGTAGAAGGTCCAATCCGCCACAGTGACCTGATAACCTGGCGAAGTTCGTTGCCATGTTGAGGGGATTTTTGGTGGTTTGTGATGGTTGATGATGATGATGATGATGATGATGAGGATGATGATGATACTGATTGTACTGATGATACTGATGATACTGATGATGATATTGGCCGATGATGGTTGATGATAAATTCACAATTGCTAAATACAGCTAAAACAAATGCTTGTGTTCATTCATATTCAATTAATGTTGATCAAAAGTAGTTGACAGCGGCAAATGATTCCAGTGTTCAATGGCTACTCAAGGCCATTTAGTTTTGGTGACGTCGATCTATGCTTACTGCTATCAAAATACCCAAAGGAATATTGCCATACTTCATATCTACAAATAATGCCGGCCTTTAACCACATGCATTAATGAAACACACGGCATGACCGGGGAGAGATGCTGACGTGCTGTATTTTCTTGCGGGGAAAAGGTTGATAACATTGAGATGGACATGTGGAGAGTCGAATTGAATTGTGTGTTGATTTGTTAGGTTACCTGTGTTCAACGTTGCCTTTTGGGTATCAACACTGGATCCTGCTGGTTCGCACATTTGCTTGCTGTCAAGATGGTTTTTTTCAGGTTTGCTACGATCCCGAACTCAATGGCTGCTTGATATACTTCCTGAGGAGAGGCGTGCCTGGGACTGCATGAATTTCTACACTTGTGTCTTGAAAGGAGTTTCCCGGCTGTTCAAGCGCTTCATGCTGGCACGTCTTGATTCGTTCATCATTTTCTACTTCAGGCGTGCTGGAAACGATGGGTTTTTGACTGTTTCAAAGTTTGAGCGTCAAAAGTTTGACACAAGAAGTCATTGTCATTGGTTCGTGCTGCTCTAGTTCTTTTATGATGCCAACTTGTGCCAACCTATTCTGTTCAACATCATTCGTCTAACATTTCACAACCCCCCAAACCTCACCGGTTCACCCGGCCACCTTTGTTGAGCCCACCACGGGCCACCCGGCGCCGGCGGCTCACCTGGCGCACCGATGCGGCTGGAGACCAAGGTGTCGTTGAGGTCGAAGCCTGCGATCTTGCTACAGGCCTTGCTGGTGCCGTCCTGCGCCCAAGGTGCACCTCTTCATGGTCTAAGAGTCTAAGAGTGGTGAGGATAATTGATGATGATGATGATGATGATGATGATGATGATGATGATGATGATGATGATGATGATGATGATGATGATGATGATGATGATGATGATGATGATGGTGGATGTTTATGAATGGTTCAAATGCTTAATCTTTGTATTATTAGGATCAGAATGCATCAACTAATTCACCCATGGCTTTAAAAATGAAGATAATTAGCTTATGAATAAAATACATGAATCATAAATGTGGTTCGTAAATGAAGATGATGCTTCATATCTATCTTAGGTGATTTAGAAACATAATGACTCATGACTATGATTTATGCAAAAACGGGATGATGAATCAACCGATGATCGTGATTATATAATGATCTTGCTCAAAACCGGTTTGTGAATGGATCGTGATTAATCATCCTTGCTGGCGAACAATACTGGCTGAACCGACAAGAACCCGCAATCAACCATAAGAAGTACATGAATAATGCCACCCCTGGATTAAGAAATCCCTGCATCATTCATAGGGGGTATCCTGTATCCTCCAAAAGCCTTCATTTCCCATCAAAATTACTTCCCCGAAAAGATAGACTATGGTTTGGTAATCCGGATTCAACATTAAACATAAGCACAGCAGGGTAGCAATCTTTCAAGAACCAGCAGGAGCACTTGTTGGTAGAACTTGTTTCACCAAAGGGGCGAAACCACAGCTGAAGCCATGTGCCGGCTGCCATTTTGCGGCTGGTGAACCCATCCCCTAAACCATCCCCGGGGGCAGAATTGGTGGCCACATTCCCACCGCAAAAAAGATCATAAACTGGCCACCAGCTCAACCTCTCCAGCAACGTCGACGTGTTTTTAATGGTTGCTTGTCTGTGATGACACAATCAATCAATAGGTTATTAATAGTGATCAACCCACCATTTGTAATTAATCTTTAAGCATTGTCTGTGATGGTTGAAATTCATCTCAACCAATGTCACTTCCCTGTTTGAACCCAACATTACTGCTTCGTAGTTTCAACCCTTTTGAAACATATTTGTTAATGAACCAACCCTTTGGTAACACTGGGGACATTGAAAAATGTCGAACATCACCAACCAGATTGTCAACCATTCTGAACCCTTAACCATTCCGAACCCTTCTCCACCCATGTGTACACCACCCCCTGCAGCCGTCCTCTCGGACCAGCAGAGATGCCGCTCCCTTCCGCCACGGTGATGGCGCAAGGAATGACGGCATGGCGGCATGGCCCAACGAGAGGTATCGCGCCAAACAGATGGTATCATGCTTTGTCACACTTGTTATACCTCGGACCACTAAACACTTCTTACATCTTAAGTATATAAGTCATCTGTGCTTATTTGTAGACTCGTGCTGCTGGTGTTTTTTCTGCTTTCATGAAGATTTATCCATTATCCAAATTTGGTAGCTCTGCATTAAGAGGACCAGAAATGTTGGAAGTTCAAACCATCTCTTTTAGGGAACAGAAACCCATGCCGATTGATGACTTTTGATAGAGTGTATTCATCATTTCGAGCAGTAGCTGCTGTGTCACTGATTATCACTGATCATTTGGGATCCACATAAATGAAACACTACAAGTTTTGGATATTTTGACAATTAGTAGCCGGTTTGACTCACCGCAAAACATGGGCGGTTCATTTCTAATCTCTGATTGGATGTAGCAATTGTGGCGGACGCTACCGCCAGCTTTCCATTGGTTTGCACTTTCAGTGCTGCAGAGAAGAGCGCCACTCTGCCATGCTTTCAAACACATTCGGCACAAAACCAACCAACAATTATTTTGTTTGCTTGGGACAGGCATATGCTTGTCCGATCTGGTGCTACCATTTTTCTTTGGACCATCAAGCAACCACGGACCAACTTGATTTCTAGCTTGAACTCCCCCAGGGAAACAACCTGAGCAATCTCCCGAAACACAGTCCACACATTTGGCATTGTCAATGGGCATGTTGGATCATGATCGGATCATGCTTATACCAAAGAGCCTAACCCCGAGAATACTTGAACACCATCAGTTTTTGACACTGCTCACCAAAGCGCGCTCAACAGAATGTACTCATACGATGTGATATATCCCAGATAAACCACAAGTCTTCGCAAATATTGGCTTGTTAGTAGTTGGGTGATGATGTCTTCCGGAGCATGATGGTAATTAGTCCTTTTCGACAATGCGCCCCATCCAAATAGTAAACCACCAAATACTTCGACGTCATTGCTGTGACCAGGAAGAGAACGCTTCATTTGCCTCAGTTTCGATCCACTTCTATGACGGAACGGTAAATGACCAGCCATCGGTCACTTTAAGTAGGGTAACAACACTGACTAGGCTTGCAACCAGAATCCACAGGTGCTCTCACCTTATTGGTTTCTGGTGCCGAAAAAGACCACCAACACGACAACCACAGGTCTCCCCTCGTACCCTCATTGCTAGTCCCGAGCTCATCGTGGGGGGGCTCGGCTTCCGGACCCACTGCGCGCTGCAAAGGATGGAAGACATGGGGAGTTGCCTCGGCGCGGCTGCCGAGGCCCTGAATCTTCGGCGTCATTGTGGGTCTGGTGACCCTCGAAGCTACACCAGGGACCATCATAGGTGAACCAGCTATGGTGAGCTTTTTTGGTCACCATCTTTTGATAGGTGAACCGGCTATGCAGAAAGATTTTCCAACCAGCTCAGTGGCTACAATCGTGTACCTGGTCCGTACAGCTAACCAGCGATGGTAGAAGCACCTATTGAGAAGCTGGTCCGCCAAAGGTAGCCCATTGTGAACTTTTTCATCTTGCTAGCGGGTGCATCTGCATGGCTGCTTTGCTCCTGTGGCAATCGATCTCTTAACTTTTGTTATTTCTTGCTGGTTGTTTTTAATTCGCCACTAGGACAACAAGTAATCATCGGCAGTCTCCAAACAACTTAGTGGAGGCAAATCATCATACTTACTAGTATGTTCAAGCACCATTTGTTCATGTACAATAGCTGTTTGTTCATATCCCTAGCCACAATCAACCTCACTAGTTCCGCATTGTTCATCAGTACTCGTCATTGTTCACTAGCTACTTTATTAGCAAATGAATGGCTAGTACCATGATTCCTAGCAATGGTAATCCATGATTCCTAGCTATGGTAATGGTTATTACTATGAACCATTCACTATAGCAACTAGCATAATTCCTAGCATTGGCCAATGAGGCTCCAGTCTTCCAGCCACCATTTTGCAAGTCACCCTTCCAGATCCGTCCAACCTGGAAGTCGGACACTGCAGCCACAACCTGTCAAGGTCTGACCCCACCCGCGTGCTATACAGGCTTCGCCATCAGATCTTCGTGGAAAGCACAGGTTTATCTAATACATGTATCACTGAATGTGAATAACATATATCAAACAAAAAACATTGGATATATACACATAATCTAAGTACAAATAGGTGTATATAGATGTGATTTTAGGGATGCACCTATCTATGTATGTATGTATGTATGTATGTCTGTCTGTCTGTCTGTCTGTCTGTCTGTCTGTCTGTCTGTCTGTCTGTCTGTCTGTCTGTCTGTATGTATGTATGTATGTATGTATGTATGTATGTATGTATGTATTGTATGTAATGTATGTAATGTATGTAATGTATGTAATGTATGTATTGTATGTATTGTATGTATGTATGTATGTCTGTCTGTCTGTCTGTCTGTCTGGCTGTCTGTCTGTCTGTCTGTCTGTAATGTAATGTAATGTAATGTAATGTACTGTAATGTACTGTAATGTAATGTAATGTAATGTAATGTAATGTTGTGTTATGTTATGTTATGTTATGTTAATTATGTTATGTTGGTAGGTAGGTGGGTATGTATGTTTCTAAGAGCGTATGTAAATGCATTCGGGAAAATACAAAAATCTCTAAAACTCACCAATCATTGTCAACCAACCAATCATTTGTAAATACATTTGGGAACAAAAATCAAAACCACCAACCCTCCTGGTAGCTCCTGTCCTCGCTTTCCCCTCCAATACGGCCCTTGTAAGGGTTATATGTGTGTACCCCTGGCTCCAAATCGCTGACCACCAACCAGTCTTACAAGTTGGGGAGTTATTAGTTTGTTAATGAACCAGTTGACTATCCTTGTAGCTTCCATTTGCCTAGTTGTCAACCTACTTACCCCTAGTCATGTTCACCAACTTAGCTATCGATTGGGGGCCTCTTCTTGTAGCCATCAGAACCACTGCTTCCGAGGCCCGGCACCCAGCAAGGCTGCAAGCGCTTCTTGAAGTCGGTGCTTTTGCACCAGCAGCAGTGCACCCTGCGACCTCACAGATGCGAGCGGTTGGTTGGTCGGTTGCTTGGTTGAAATCACCGCGGTTTCTATTGGTTGCTTGGTTTTTATTGTTGCTTGGCTATGTCTGTTGGCTGCTTATGGTCGCTAAGAAGTGAAGAGCAATGACCGTGCGGCAGAGGTAGCATCATGAAATCAATGATAAAAGGGATACAACAATGCTGGTCGCTTGGCGGGTTGCAAAACAACCATTAATGATCAACAGTCGCAAGGTGATGTATTGTAATGTGATGTAAACCAACGACCCTGCGGATAAGTCGCTATACCATCATTTATCATGCTTTCCTGTCTTTTTTTTCTGTAGACCAATCAGTTGACATTGTCACAATTCAGCTATCTTGGCTACAAGAACACATATGAGCCAACTGAAGTATAGCATGCTCTGTCGAAGACAAATCATATGGTAAAACTGTTGTAGCGCTGTAGATCTTGATGGTGGGGGAAGAATCCAAGTAAATCAAGTCGTTGGGGATTTCCATGGATTTCCACGGATCTCTGTTCATCTGATTTGTCTTGTTTGAATCAACTTTGAATAGTCTAAGAATAGCGAGCGGGCAGGTTGGTTCCCTTCCCCCGCTGGGTGCTGGTTGTGGCACCAAGTTTCTCGGATAAGATGATACCAGGCTGCAGCAGGAGCAGGATCGCATACACCTTCATTGTTGGGTATCACTTCTCAAGTTCAGAGATGTTCGTATCTAACATTATCTAACTATGTACTTCCACACTTCAGACATGTTCGTATCTAATTAAGTATGTGTACGGCTGAAGTCTCTTTCTACTAATGTAGACCGCCTTAGATGTAGGAATGCTGAGTGAACATGAACAACAGGACCATTTTGCCGTTGTACCACCATAACATCAATCAACGGCAGACTTTCCATGATGCATCAACTCAAAGACAATTCAGATGCGATCAAAGTCGGAAATGTGGCAAATCCATGGTCCAGGTTTTGACCGACCAGCTTCTCAGATATACATATTATGTCAATGCATATCGACAGGTGAATGCATATCTATCCGTAGATGTGAAATGCATGTACTTATAGAAACATAGTGAGAGGCATATAGATACGCCACAAAAATACGGCCACGACCACTGACAGTTTCTCACCACAAACTTACTAGGATCTACTAGGTAGCTTGACAACCTTTGAGTTTACCACATGGAGCGTTTTTCTGCGGGAATGGATGTCCGCAGTATTTCGAGCGCGACGCCGCTGGGAGCCGAGAAGAAACTCGCCCAGCGGTTTTCCAGGAGAACGGTGCCACACCAGCCTTGAATCATCATGAAGCAGATTGGCTACGGTTCGAAACCTGGCACTCCCAGTTTCCAAATGTTTTTTACATTGACCATGCTATATAGTTTTGGTATGTTTTGGTTTCGTTGGTATTGACCCACACCCCATCCGCATGCTTTGCTCTGAGTCTCGTAGTTACTTTAGTTCGTCCTAATCACTCCAAACCGTACTTATAACTTCTCACCCTTCTCAAAGCAAACCCTCACTGTGCACACAGTTGGCGTCAAAGCAAAACAGGAGATTCAGATCCACTTTTGCCATGCCTGGAGTTTCCCCAATGAAAAATGGGAGCAGGTAATAGCTGGATCTACGATTGCCCTCCATATCCTTCCATCAATCACTATCTAGTTCAGGAATTTTCATTCAAAGTGAGGCTGGGCTCCCAGAAATCAGGAGCGAAAACCCAAGGTAGCCGACAAGTCGTTGTTTTTAAACAAGACTTTGGTGGTATTGACATCATTTATAACACATAGCAAGCTTTCAATTCTACCGCCTCATCTCATTTGAATCTAGGAGGATCATCTACGACTGCCACCTGAGCATTGTCACCACCAAGGGCAGCGATGAGAATCCCCCAGCCATCTGCTTACCCACCCTGGTGGTGTCACCTTCTCACCTGGACCTGGGTGGACATCAGCTGCTTGCGAAGCGCTTTCCCAATGGTCCTGGGGGTCCCACTTGTGAACCTGTCAACCTGTCAGGGGCCAAGGCTATCCCCCAAGGCGTCCCCAAGTTGTTTGTTGGTGGCCTGACCTCGGGGGTCCCTCATTTCTTTCTTGTAGACCAGAGCTGAATAAATCAGCCATATGGGATACATCACCAGCTCAGGTAAAACGAGGATGGCTTATTCATACAGACTAGTAATGGATAGTAATGGAAGATCATTTGGGGTCTCATCAGCAATGCCAATATGGGTCTCTCTGCCTGCTAAAACTGATGCCAGGATCAGCCAAACAAGGCTGGCAGTGGACTCAGTGGACTGACTTCGGCACACGGATCTTCGAAATGCTCAGCCAAGAGCCGCCAGCAGCACAGCTCGTCAAAGGGAGATTGGTGCTACGGCGCTGCTGGGATTCGGCTTCGGGGCCCGAACATGGCTCAACTTCCTACACATTTTCACAACAGCAGGCGCACGATACAGGAAACCTCTGGTAGTCTCCATGAAGGGTCTGTACCCAACTAGGCATCCACAAGATGCTGTCAACCGCCGATGCAGCTGACCCAGCAATATTTGCCGTGCCATGAATTCTCTTGAATAAAACAAGAGCACTGGTTGCAAATGGTGGTTACTAATGAGGATCAATGATCAACTAATGATCTTGGACCCAAGCCGAAACAACATTGCCATGGGCAAGTCCTGAATAGGAAATGAAAACGATCGGGCGGCGAAGGGAGCGATGATATGCGATGATTTTCAAGTACTGGATTCCAGATTCAAGGGCCAATTTCCCAAGGCAAACAATTTTGAAAATTGCACGGAAAAATACCCCAATGGAAATGCGGTTTCTTTCAGACAATTCACATGGAGAGATGCTCCAATGACGATGGGACTTGTGGTCAAAAGCTTGGGATGTTGTGCTATCTGAACAGTTTGAATCACCATGCTGCACCACATCCACCAGAAATGATTTGATGATACCTGATGATATGTGATGTCAATCATTTCAATGTGGAGTTTCCCCAGTTCCAGGTTTGATGCCGCTTGACCGATCGTTCTTCCATTGAGCTGCGGAGAAACGTGTCTTAAACACTCGGACTGCCAAGCAGTGCCCAAGAGCAACGATATTTGATTCCCGTCATGGACACAAAGCAGTGAACAATGGTGATATAAATTGTGATTATTGATTGTTAGTGATTCTCATGCATCAATGATGACAGTTTTCCTCTACCTTAGGTAGGTCGAGAACCATCCATACAACATACGTAACAATTGGGGTGAGACCTGGATTCCCGACAGCTCAAGGATCACAATCATTATCCCTGCATGTCACCAGCTTCAAATCGATCCATCTTGATTGGAAGTTGTAACAACTCAGGCAACTTGATACGTTGCTGTTGTCAAGCTTGGCATTTACAAACTTGATTCATCTGATGCCAAACCCCTTCTGGCACCATGGTTAAGAAGGGAATCATTCCTTAAAGGAATCCCAAATGACGCATGGCTCCCCATCTACCAGGACATGAAGCCCCCTGGTATCTGTGAATACATAGATACAAATATATCTATATATATATACATACATACATATGCTGTAAATTGCAGTAAGTATACATGCAATCTTCTATCGTCTTATATTATCTCAGGATTTCCCGGTAGACCAGCAAGTTCTACCATTCCTATAGCTTCCTAGCGAAACTCCTCTGTGGGCACCGCTGGCAGCCGAAAAGCCACGGCCATGCGACGGCCCCGCCACAGTGACACCATGGTGGTCATCCAAGGAATGGAATGTCAATATCTCATCCTTAGGTTTGTCCATAAATGATCCTCCCCGACCAATCATTAAGAGAGTAACCAACCAGCTATAGGGATACATCATTTATATATGTAGTTCCAGGTAGATTTGTAGCTTCCACTACCAGTGGTAAATGGATCCAACTGCCCATTTCCAGTGGAAATATAAGCCTCAGAATAACAGGCGATAGGCTGTTTCGTGCTTTCCGGCTTCAAAACACTGGCTAAAAGTCGTTCCAGCCAAGCACCTACCAGATATGGGTGTTTCTCAAAATTGCGGACCCCAAATCATCCTTTATTAACCATTGATAGTAGCAAACCAACCATTTTATGGGGTTCCCACGGGTTCCCTATTTTGAGAAACCACCTATGTTTGAAACAAACAGACTTTGAAACCTATACCAGTCACCAAGGATCACCGGAGTGTCTCGACCTCAGCACCCCTACCGCTCCTAATGCTCAATATCCTTACAGTAGGTCTTCAAATCATTTGCAAGAAAACATGATGGTTGGTGGTTTCAACATGTCTCAAACCCTATGAACAATACTAGTCAACCAACTAATATTGTCAATAATTACTAGGAAAATAGAACACGCTCAAAACCATCAGCCAGCATAAGAGATATTAGTACCCGAATCCTTTTGAACAAATTGAAATGCTCAACTCATTCCGCATATTTTTCCACGTGAAGTGTTGAGATTCTGATTCTGCAATTTCCCTCAAACTTCACAAACCAACATTTTGTCTATCGGTCACATGGACAATCATGGACAATTAAGAATTCGTGCTGAGCATCTGCACTGTGTCGAGGTTGCAGTTGTGCTGCCGCAGCCGCAACACCGGATAGTTCGTGACAGCGGAGAGGAACAGGGATTGTCACCCTTTGCTCAGCCAAGGGAGCCGAAATGTCGAAAATCAGTGAAATGTTTGAAACATGGCTATGGTTCAAAACCCTGTACCCCTGGTTCCCCATCATTAACCATTGCTTTCATTTGCTTTCCCTATACCATTGTTGGTGATTATCGCCATGAAAGTTGGTTGATCCATAGCTGTCTGAAGTCTTCGCGGAAAAGGTTCCGGAACAGGTCCTCAGGGTTGGAAGACTTGGTGACCTTCGGGTTCACCTTCAAGGCTTTCTCCCCACCAGTGCTGAACCAGTTCCCCTATGCTGTTCCAACACCACACGGGCTTCTCCTTGATGCTGTCGAACCATGGGATACCCGGAATTAGATTCAAGATATTCAAGGCCTTTCCTTCTGCTCTCTACACCGGTGTCTTGTAGCTGCGCACGCAACTGTTTGGACGATAAGATGTAATCAATCCTCATTGTCTCAATGGTCTCAGATGTTTCCAAACCTCGATCAGTGGTTCTATTGGCCAAGGAGGATTTCCAGTGGGCTATTCCCCATGAACGGAATATCACTGCAAACATGTTGTCAGTTTAACTGCCTTTCAAACAAGCAGCTAGGAGCACTTGGGCCCAAATCTTTCCTTTGGTATTTGCAGGCTTCAAGCGACCAGTGAAGCATGAGCCCAGCAAGCTTCGCATGTCCACCTAAAAAAAGCAAATTTACTGGACAAACGTAGTTGGAAGTGGACCCCTACTGTATCACTCACCTTTTTTCCACCAAAACAAGTACAATAATATAATAGTAATCATTATTATAGCAAATAAATGCATATAACATGATTGATCATGATCGACAGTGATTGCTACGCGGCAAAAACAAAGGTGCCAGTGGGACATGGCCTTCAAGTTATGGTTGCTCCAATCATCCTGGGTCGTCAGCAACATATTTTGTTGGTCCACACCATTGCTTGAGGTAAAATGAATCCTTGGTTGCTGTGATGACATCATCTTGTGTACAAGGAATTAAGCAATTGGAACGCTCCTTCTGCCACGAGGTTCCTCTGCCGGCATAGTGTTTCGAAGAGTTCGCAAGTTGCCGAAGGCTCCACAGAAAACAACTTGTGACAACCAAGTTCTGCACATGAAAGCCACTATCAAGAGTTCTGGTAATGTTGAACCAGGTCCTAAATGTCTTTGCAACTTGCTTTCTATTCAGGCACACTTGGCTGGCTGGCGATCACCGCCAGCTAGCCATAAAACAATCGAACAACCTGGGGATCGCATGAGATCGCATGAGGGTCTCGTGCCATAACCCTGAGACTGTCAAATTCAACATGAACTAGCAATGATAATTATGTTTGCCAAAACTCTGTCATTTATCATTAACACATGATCACAGAATACTACATTTATAAATAAACCCTGTTTACGTTTATAAACAAATATTTGCACAAAGCATTGATCAATCATGAATCATGCCTTTGATCTGTTGCAGGATTGTCTGGCCATGGGTCACCCACAACCCTGCCAAGCTTTGGCCAGCCCAAAGTGTCTAAAAAGCAACAGCCCAAATACTGCTGGAGTGTCCCTGAAATGCTGCCATACACATCCCGAACGGCTGTTCACATCCCAAAGCCACGTCCAGTTACTGGGATTTGCAGCTGGTACTTATGGCTGTTGGCAGTCACAATCCATCAACGTAGCTTTGATCGGGGTGGACATCTTGGACCCACCTCTGACAGCCTGGAATTCTTAGCTGATGGCTCCCAGAGACATCAGACTGTCATACTGATCAGTGAATCACAAACTTGGCTTCTTGCGAACAACTTGCCAACATGACTACTGAGATCTAGTTAATGTGTGATGTGTAGTCACAACCCACTCAGCCCAAGGGACCCAACTTGTGTTCTTCACATCCCAAAATTGAGCTGTCAAAAACGGTGCCACACATTGCCACGCAAATATAAGGAGGTGAACTAAATGAGTGACCCTCCTCAATGCCTACATATGCCCAATTTGTCTATGGCCATGGGTGACCATGCAGTTGCCAGCAATGCCATGGTTGTCCACTCCAACCGGACTGAACCCATCTTTAGTCGCCTCAATCGCTTAATTTCAGGATGTATGTGTGCAAAATTGTATTTAACCAGACACATTGGGAATATAGATGCACATGGGTGTGTAAATCTAGAAGAAGATGTCGCTACAAACAGTTTTGCAATTTCACGAGATGGGAGTAATATAGACAAAGGATGACAAAGGCATATCTACATTATTGACACGCATTTACATGCAAAAGTTGATAGACAAGCGCCTTGCATACATTTTGGATTCCTCTGATTCGAATCGATGGTAATTATGTGAAGGCATGTATAATAAGCTACATTCCAAAACATACGAAAACAACAACTCCAAAACATATCAAAGCAACAACTTCAGATGTTTTGGGGATACATCGCCCAGGGAAGGTGGTCAGCAGCAGGCAATCCAATCATCCCCTGCTGATCCCCAGAACTCAGCAAGGCGGCTCATTGCGCGCCGTGGGCACGAAGCAGTTGGATCGTGGCCTGACCATGGGAAGGCAGCTTTGCCAATAAAGAGGATACACCTTGACCCTCAATTACGCCAAAAATGAGTATTTATCTATCAAATAATAATATTAGGATATACCTTGACTCTCAATGCCCTAGATTTCAAAATAAAAGGTATCTATCTATTAAATCGGATATAGGGTAATTGAGAGTCAAGGTACTTGGATGCCATTATCAGGTATGCAGTGAGTGGTTGTACTGTTCTACTGGTTGTGAAATGTTGAAGTTGGTCCTTTTTCGGAGGAATGTGAGAGTAATCACGACAACAAATGTTGACAGGTCAAGTGTTCTGAGTCTTCGGGCATGTATGGTTGTGCCATGAACAGTTTTAAATTAAGCTGAAATCAACCAGCTTGTGAACGTGACTGATAGCTCGCGCACTGCTTTGCACTAGCTCTAACTCTTTTCTTCAATTCTCCTCTCCTCTCCTCTTCTCCTCTCCTCTTCTCCTCTTTTCCTCCTCTTCTCCTCTTTTCTTCTCATCTCCTCCTCTTTTCTTCTCCTCTTTTTCCCGAATGCGTAGCACGGGTTCTCGTTTCATAGTGGGGGTCTGGGGGTGGAGACGTGTTCGCTGGACGTTGCGTCTGTGTTCGCAACCGTTCGCAACCGTTCGCAAC